>JAVTVJ010001368.1:0-40924 GCA_034509425.1 Eopsaltria australis | reverse complement strand
GAAAACTTATCACGTAGTTTTATTTTGGGCATGCGGAGAAGTATAAGTATGCTCACTGTCTGACAATAAACGAGCTTGATTTATCACTCACATTGAGTCGGCGTCTTGCTCCTCTCGCCCCCTGACAAATGGTGACCCCGACGTGATGGACGGGACCGACAAGATCGGGAAAGCACCGGGAGCAGCGACCGGGGAGCTAAGATCTATACCTTTTGCACGGCGAAAGGTTGATCCGACAGCTCGGGCCTCTGGAGAAAGGCCCACCACCCAAAAAGGCTACACTCTGACAAGCTGCGTGGTGATCGCGGAATCAGTGGATAGACGCGGCGCGGAAAGACGCAGAGGGGCCAGCGCGAAACGACGCGGCCAGGCCAGCGTGATCAGCCAGAAGTGGTAAACCAGCTGGACAAAGATGGACTGAGAGGTAGCCTTAAACTTATTAACGTGCTTTTTAGAAAAGCGAGCAGTGAGCAAAGAGACCCTAAAACAAATAGCAAGACTAGTTGCATTAGAGAATGCAAAGAGATGTTTTGGGGACCCTAATGCGATGTTTAAAGTGCCGGAATGACAGCCGGGGAAGAGATGAGGATGGACAAGGAACAGCTGGCAGTCCTAAACCTCCTCCAACTTATCATCTCTGTGAGAAGATTGAAATGTGATAATTCCATTATTCGGAATCTCCTAAAATGGACTTGGGACTGTGGACTAACCCTGGGAGTGAGAGTTCTCCCTGCGGCCGCTGTAACTAGCCGCGGCTCCTGCCCTCGGCTCCGACGGCATCTCAACGCACCGGGGGCGGGAGGCTACAGAGACCGTGCGGCTGCCCGTTCCTAGGGCCGGCGGCGGTGGAGACCGCGGCGCAGCGGCACCCGCAACTTCTCTGCGCGCCGGGCGGGCAGCGAGAAGCCTCTTTTCCCAGTGGCGGCTGGGTAACGGCAGTTTTCCCTGACCACCGGGACCGCACGCAGCGGAAACTTTTCCTTAGCAACAGCCTAACAACATCGATCTTCCCCGGATCAGCGGGGTGGAAGCGGCACGGTGCTGCCCACACTGTTCTTTTACTCCTGTAATTGACTTTACTGTGTCCTGCCTCAAAAACTATGACTAAAAAGTATGAAAAAGTATAGCTAAAGAATTTCCCCACGGCTGCACGGCTCATCCCCCTCTTCCTGTTACTCTACAACCTAGAGGACAGTGACAATGAAAAACCTTTGACTAAAAACTACTTGAGACACTACGACTGAGAAACTTCAACTAGAAACTAGAGTTAAGAAAGTTCGCCTCAACTACGCATAACTGGGGCCAGGGCCAAAACGAAGCCAGAGCCAAAACGGGGCCGGGGCCAAACGGGGCCGGGGCCAAGCACAGCAAAGAAGTTTAGGCGAATCACCCCTGATGTATTAATAACTATAAATATGTTGTTAAAGTTTAAATGCTATTAGATTTATTAAGTTCTGTTAACGTTAAGTATTACGACTAAGTTCTTTGAAAGTTAACTACAGTTATGCATAACTATGTGTGTTATAGCAAGGATTAAGTTCTGTTAAGATTACATACGTAAAGTCATGCATATGCATTCTTTTAATTATCGTGCTCATGGTACCATAGTCTTTGTAGTTAAAGGTAGTTGACAACGTCTGTTACTTTACAGTCTGCACAACCTGTACTATGTTTATATAACTGTCTCCATGATTCGTTCACGTTTAAGTGACCTTCCTAGTTGCTGTTTCTAACGGCTTTCTCATAAAATCTGTCTTAGAGAAATCCCTCCAGTTGGAGCCCTAGCTCTGGCCAAGCCTGGACTCTCCCTGGTCAGACATCTACCAACAGACCCAGGTGTTTCTGCATCCAAATTATACTTAAGTCGAGTTTGACTAAATAATTTGTGTTTATATGAGCTGCACCCCTTTTAGAGTGGACTTGGGGACCTTGCCCAGGAGGGATCCCCCGGCCTTCACTGAAACAAGGTGCCAGCTGTTACAGACCCTGGCTGTTAGTATAGTATTCCAAAATTCAATAAGGTATTACTCTGATTAATAACCTTCAAAAGCAAGGCAATTGAGACTAATTTGCTGAACTGTTGAGTAATGAAAAATCACAAGATAACATAGATCACTTAGAATGTTTAAGACATGAGTGTTAAGAGTATTCTTACATCTAGTTATAAGTATTTCTTAATTACTACACTACCTGTGACAGATTGCTAGTAAAGCCATAGACAAACTTGCGTTAATTAAAACAAAGGAGAGAATTATAGGGTTACACTATGTGTGTTATGAGTATTGTAGTTTGTAACCTTATAAAGTATTGTTTATCTTTTCTGTTTATATGATGGCACATCCTATGTTTGAGATAGCATAAAGAGAATTTTCACTACATAGTAGAAAGTAGTAGCCATAAAGCAGTAGCCATAGTAAGAGTCATAGAAGTAGTCTTAAGATAATAGTGTAGTATGTAGTTGTCTCTGTTGTTATAATGGAAAACCAGCCTTTATGAGAATTGAATTTCATAAACAGCATAATTGGACGTTTTGAACTAATGCGTCAGGCACCTCTAAATAGTTTAAGTATTAAAATAAGAATGATTATTGTAAGGGCAGTTTAAGGGCAAAAACAAGAGGCAGCAAATTTGCTATTTAAAACAATGATACAGCCAAAGAATTTCCCCCAGAGTACTTCTTAATTTGTAGAAACCGGACATAGCAAAAAAATTCCTGTAAGAGTTTATAGAAAACCTTGTTATATTAGCAAACTCACTCATTTCCCCCCCTCAATAGCTGATGTATTACAAAAAGTAAACAGAGGTAGAACAAAACGATCAATAGATCAATTAGACCCTAATTGTAAAGATAAAGTGGAATTACAAAAGAAAGTAACCCGAATATTGTTGTCACTGTTTGTGCCAAAAGCTGCAGCTGAAAATGCCCTGCGAGAACAAAACCATCTAGCTTGCTAAACAGCTAAACCTAACGTCGAGCATAATTTCAGAGCTGTTGCAAGATGTTAAATGTGTTGAACATACAGTGCTGCAAAACGCAACTGCAATAGACTTTTTATTGCTGGCTCAAGGCCACAGTTGCAAAGAATTTGAAAGAATGTGCTGTATAAATCTATCTGACCACTCTCTATCAATTCATGCTCATTTACAACAATTGAGGGAAAACATGAAGAAAATTAAGATGATAAAATCGCCTTTAAGAGACTAGTTAGTAAGTCTAGGTATTAAAAGATAGTTAATAGAAATTGTAAGAATAAGACTGATAGTTTTAGTAATTATTACAATTATAAGAATATTATCACCATATAGTGTTAAGTGTTTAATAAAAATAGTAGAAAGAAGTGTAAACCAGGTCTGGATTGCTCAAAGAAAAGAAGGGGGATATGTTGGAGAATAACCATCTCCGGCTGCACACACATAAAGTATAAGTGAGCAATCCAGGCCCCTTAGATGAGAGCCAGGCCTCTGCTCAAGGTTATTCTCAAGACAGCTGTGGGAAAGGGAGACATGAAAGCCGAAAACAAGCTACAGGTGTCTAAAGATTAACTTGGCAGAAGAAGCTGTTATTGTAGCCTTCTGATACTAATGTAGTGCTCTAATTAGAGAAAAGTCCCATGTGAAACTTCTGTATGAGAACAAACCCTGTGTGAAAACTTATCACGTAGTTTTATTTTAGGCACACGGAGAAGTATAAGTATGCTCACTGTCTGACAATAAACGAGCTTGATTTATCACTCACATTGAGTCGGCGTCTTGCTCCTCTCCCACCCCGACACCAGTGATTGGCCCCACAGGTTCTAATTGGTATGTTTGTGAAAATTGAATCTTAAGTCCCAAGAAGAGTCGTCCAGGACTGACTCATGTGAGGTGATTGTCTGGCTCATTCCTGCCTTGGGAGTAATGGGTGTTACGGTTGTCTGTGACCTCAGACAGAGCATTAAGGCCTTCTGATTCAAAAGCAGCTTCAATTAGATATTTTGTTAGTTTCTCAATATTGGTATCCTATAATAGCTGTTTACTTTCAGAGGAGGACACCTAAAGGAATTTGATATGTCTTGTTTCTGCAGCTGTGAATCAATCCTTTTTTGACAGGGAGCTTCTGTCAGTGCTTTAAGTTTAAAAATCTAAAATCCTTGGATCAGTTATGCATGGATGCAAGAGAATCAAATGCTATATTTCCCACTGGTGACTATCTGTCCTCAATCCCTGCCCCTCTCATGCACTCATGTAAAAAAAAAAGACAGTGTTCTTCTTTCTAAGCAAAGCATTAAAGAGTGCTCTTCTCTGTTCCAAATACCTTATTTATAAGTATGCAAGTGTTAGGAAATGAGCTGTATATTAAGGTTGGATTGCAACTTGTGTAATACGAGGGACCAACCTCAACAGAGCAGTCCACATGTAAGCCAGCTAAAGATCTGGCCTATAAATTGATGGTTAATAAATATGGAATAACAGGTCTAAGAACACCAGACTACCAACAGTTCTTATAAAGTGCAACTGCTTATTCAAAATCCTCCAAATACATTAACGTGCTGCTTTGTATTTTATTGCAGAGATGCATGATTGGTCCTGCTGGCCAAAACCCAATTCTTCCCACAGGGGAGAGTGATCTGCTGCTGAATTACCTCTGCTGTTGGTATTCCTTTCAACACAGCGACCACTTTGAAAGCATAATGCAGTTTGGTCATGCATGCCCATGATTTTTGCAGTGGAGTAACACATGTGAAAAATCTAAATCATGCTGGAAATTTGAAAGGAAAATCCATTTAATTAGGATATATGGCCCGGGAGATGTTCTCTCTGTTGTATTTCACATCAATAAAAGTTTCTCTTGATTTGATTTGATTTGATTTGATTTGATTTGTGTGTAGTGAAGCTTCTCTGGAGAGATTGCAGGAAGTCTTGCTGCAGAATTGAAGCTGAGACATAGGTAGTAGATCTATAAGGGTGGATAACCATTTTCAGCCAAAGTATTGCTGAAAAAATAGTTGGTTTTGCTAAAATTATTTTCCTCAACCATGACTTCTGTCGGGGAGAACAACAGCGTAGCATTTAAGGACACTCAACAGCACTAAATGCCACCACAAAGCGAAACACTGTACACTGAAGGGGAAAAAAATAAATGACCTGGTTAAAATTTGGGCAGAAAACCAGGTGTCACATCCTGCTCTGCTGAAGTGAAAATGAGAAGAGCTTTGATGCATAGGCAGTAAAGAGGGCCTTGGCTTTCTGTCTCACCAATACCTCATGCCATGCGGTCATTCATCCATCGGTCCAGCACAGCCCTTTCTTCAGTCCTGGCTCAGGGACAGGATGTGGTGCTTTGAGTCACCCTGCTCCTTCCTGCAGCAATCCCACCTCCTGTGGGCAATGGGTTGGCAGGACTGAGATATCCATCCTCTGATAAGCACCAGTATTTCTTCCGGACAGTTTTCTTTTCCACATCGCACTTGTCTTCCCTTTTCTGTTCTTTTGGTTTTTTCCTACTTTCAGGTTTTGTGATCCCCTTTTCATGGCTAGCCAGCTGTCTCCATTTTTTCCCTGTGAATCTGCAGTCAGGGTTCATAATTTGTGTAGGCAAAGGACCTGCTGAGGGGAATGAGCACCAGACAGATGCTGCTGCTACTCTGTAGGACCTTTGCTCAGGGTGGGTCCCTGTTTTGGTGCTCTTCTCTCTGAATTCATACCTGAGGCTCCCTGCCTGGAAGAGCCCAAGTCTGTTTACTTAACATGGGGCTAAAATCATTGATTTGTACTTTTCAATATTGAAGGGATTTGGGAGCAATTGCCCATCTTTTGTTAAGTCCAATGGCAACTCTGTTTCACAGTCTGTTATCATTTGTACCCTAGTTATTATCATAACTGAAGAGGTGGCTGCAGCTGGTCTTTGAACTCGCAGCTGTTTGTTACCTTCTCCCAGCTAAGAGGCAGCTACCTGCCAGATAATCACTCTTAGTGTGTCTGAGAGCAAAGTCACACAAACTTAAATTGCTGCTGAAGGTTTACTTTTTTTATTTTGTCCTCACAGGGGCAAGGAGTGTTTGTACAGTCAGTCATGACTGCCAGCTGGGAGGAAGTAAACACCCTCTGGGAAACAGTTGGGAGCAGATTTTAAGCCTCTTTCCAATGGCGTGGCCATGTGACTGCTCCATATTCTCATTGTTGCAAGGTCAGAGATGCTAGATCAGACAACCACTGTCTGCTGTGCTTCGCACAGAGCATGGGAAGTGCTGCAGGCACCACTGCCCACGGTAGGGAGGTGCTCTGGGAGGCTGCTCCTTCCTGCATCCATGACTTTGGTCATTGCCACCTTGTGAAACTGCCACCACCATGTGGGCTGTGGGAGGTTGGAGCTCTGGCTGGCCCAGGAGTCCTGCCTGTGTGCAGCTCAGGGGTGCCTGGGTGGCCCCCATGTGCTCCTTGGGAAGATGGGCTGTGTGGAGTCAGCAGACTCATGGCTGGCAGAGGATCCCTGTTGCAGGGTGATCCTGAGCAGAGGCACAAAGGTGTTTCATGACTCAGACTGACTGTTCCCTTCTTTCCAGATTCTGCAAGCAAAGCACCAAGCTGGGAAACACCATGTCCTGATGGCGGCTGGCAGCCAGAGATGCATCCCTTGGGAAGGCAGTTAGGATCAGCAGGTAGGATCACCCAACAAGTGTGATGACACACAAAAAAAGGGTAACTCCAAATATGAAAAGCAAATTTTAATTTAACATAGTTATCTAGGGTCCCAAAGAAAGCTGGAATAGTGTGAACCATTAATTTAGTTATGAGGCTTAACTTCTTGAAAGTTATTTCAAGGATTTCTTCTTGAACAGGTACAATAAAAAACTTCTTTCCATATGCCCAGTCTGGTTTTGCTGCAGTGTGCAGTGCGTCTTACCTTCGTTTGTCTTTTACTGTCAGCAGTCTTCATGCACTTAATTCTACTCTGACATCTGATTTCTTTAACAAAAATATGCAAGTATACATCTCATCTACATCTGAGGAACAAACCTTCCTCAACTGTCAACAAAGAAATTATTATAACCTAAAGAAAGTTTAGATTACATCATTTGCTTTACTGAAATTCAAGTGCAAACTGAAATTCTCAGATCAATTGAAGTAAATTCTTACTTTTGTCACAAGAACCAAAGGATTGAAGCGCATCAAGGCCTATTATGTGGTTATTGACTTCAGAGCACTTTGAATTGGTGCTACAAATCACACCATTAGCCCAAGTGGCTGAAGCACCTCTTCTGTCTGCATGCCTTCAGCATCCATCTACATTCCTCTGAAGATGCAAGTTTAGCTTTGCTCTCATTTACTTCTGGGTGAAGGTGAGATCACAAGGTATTTATTTTTAGATGTCATATAGCTACATTAATACAAAATGTACCTTTCATTTCACACAAATGTAAGAAGAGGAAGTGGAGTGCTCTGCCAAATACACTGAAGTTTCTTGCCATTTAACGGCAGTCTGAGAGAAGAAAAAAATAATTTTCCTTTTTATTTCATTTAATTGTCATCTGTTTTAGTACTCATCTGTGATGGCTAATTACTTCAAAAGAATTCTACTTCCAGGTCACAAAATTTATGAATAAAAGATGTTCATGTGTACTGCCTAGGTCAGGTGTCACAACTCAGTGCAGATATCCACACAATAAAATACTTCTGATTTTAATTACTGTATGAATGGATATGCTGATTATGCAAAAAATCAATAAAATACTAACCAGATAATGCAAGAAAGTAGGCAGTCAAAGATATCAACAAGGCATGTGTCTGTGCAACACAAATGTCTCTCTGCAAACAGGTGGGGCATGCTCATATTATCACTAGATATTCTATGTCACTGAAACAGCCAAAGTCACCAAAGTGTCATGATGCAAAGCTGTTTAATTTTTAAGCAAGAGTAGGTATATTTTCTTTTTAACTCCTTAGTGACTGACTGGTCCTACTTAGTTTTTGGAAACACATTTTCCAGGCAGGCCAATGGAGTTTCTTTCTTCCTGAGGTGACACATTGAAGTCACTGAGGGCAAAGTACCACACCACCCACACCAAACCAAACCAAACCAGGATTTATGCTTCTTCTCACTGCATTATAGTGTGTTATAAAGGACTCACACCTTTTTTTTGCTGTGTTTGTTTCTCTTTGGGAATATCAGAAATACCAAGAGAGTGCATGCTCTTGCACTGTCTCCCAGACCTTCTGTGCATGATTGTTGCTTAACTGCTTCCAAAATCCATCTGCAGTTACAGAAACAAATATTAAAACTGTGCTTGACTTAGCCAAATAAAATATGCAGTTTCTTACTTCACAAGCAGATATAGAGCAAAAAGTCTTGACCTCTTAGTTACCATCACCATTTGGGTGACTGATAAGCAAAACTTATTCATCAGTGACAAGCCAAACATATTCATCAGCATCCTGCACTCCAGGACGGGGCTCTGCTCAGAAGCCAGGCTTCTCAGAACAAGGAGGACCTTTTGGTGTTCTCTTGGCACCCTGGGTACAGACTGTCATGCAAGCTGTTACTGGCCTGGAAATATTTCCCTGGTAATATTTTGAGCTTCGGGCCCTTTCCTGTGCTGTGTTTTGCAGAGGAGTAGGGTCTAGAGCGAGACAGGCTTTGTTATTCTCATGTGAGCTCAGCTTTCCTCCCATTTCCCTTCGCAAATCCCTTTTCAGGATATGTTTTTATTGCACCCTTGCTCACTTTGGTTCAAGCAGAATTATTCATTTCCTGACTGTATGTGACCATATGCGTGGCTGTTGTCAGTGATGTAAATCCTCAGCCTTCAGCCAAACTAAAAATCAGCCCGTGATGTTTGATGTGCTGTGTTAATGGGACACAGCTGTTTTGAGATTTCTGACTTTCACAGAACCAAACGTTTAATCTGTGCCTTTAGGAAATAACAATAACTCATCAAGGCCACGCTCCAGTGTTTCTTTTTAAATATAGATGTTATTAAATGTGGAGCTCTAGACTGCTTCTGAAAATGCATTTTCTGTTCCTTCTCTGTACAAAACTGAAAAATATATCTCCCCGAGTCTCCTTTTACTCAGTCAGCAAAGGTTGCTCTGATGTCAGCTGCATGGGTGAGATTTAATGTGGATAGCTGTGAAATCCCCTTTGACAGTTACAATCAAAGTGAAAATATCCTTCCAATCCAGAAAAGTCTTTCCTCACATATAGGCTTCTACTGTTTTGTAATTGTAACTGCTAAATCTGAGCACTTCAAACAAGTACTCGAGAAAGACACAAATTCTTCCCTGGAACCTTTTAAAAATCAGAATATAAAAGACATATCCCTGGGAGAATGCATTCAAGAGAGATGACAGAAACAGAGTTGCCCTACCAAAGGCCAGTGAAATCCAAACTATGACAGACTGTGGAGGCAGACAGTCTGTAAGGGCCCCTTGTTCCCAGTGGTGCCTGGGAGAACTGTAGAGTGCATTTGTGAAGAATGGGAGTGAATGGAGCAAGAATATACCATTCCCCAAGGAGCTCTCTGGGGGAATCTGGCAGGCATTGTACTTCCATTAGTCCTCGTCCCTGTGATATATGTCAAGAGAGGATACAGAAAGGAGAAAGGAACATGCTGATAATAAGGGAGTTTTCAAAAAAAGTTCAGTATAGTTACTGTGTCTGCTTTTGTGTCATCAAATCTTGTTCTCTTTAAGGCTGCCGACAGAGGACAACGGAGTTTAAGATCCAAAAGTCAGCTACTTAGGCAGTGGTGGTCCCAGAAACTGAATCCTGGCTATCTGAGGGACAGTCCCAGGAGCTGGGGAACAGCTGGGTGTGGGAGGTCTCTCAGTGCCTTACAGGAACCTGGAGCCAAAACTCCCTTTGAATTAACTCAGACCATGTAGTGAAGCCGAGAGACTGGCGATCCTACCAAGCTTTGTCTTAAAGTACTGGGATAACTTAGTTCTTAACTGCATCTATTTAGCACAAAGCTTTAGGTGTTTTCATCCTGCTTGAGCAATCCCTACAAATTAGCTTTTTTGGAACATGGAATCCTATTGGACTGTGTGAACAAGCCACATTCAGCTGAATGCAAAGCCCAGCTACAGTTTCAATTTCTGTAAATTATGCAAGGATATAAATGATGAGTACATCAGTAAACTAGACCAGAGGCTGATTCGTTCATATATTGACTCATGCATGGTTTATCTTCATGCCTTCCAGAAAGAAAAAAGTTAAAATGGTTACGCTAAGCTATAGTACTTGCAAGTGGTGGTTGAGGGGGAAAAATGATTCTCTGGTGGAAGAGTGGCAGATGAAGTGGTGGTTTGTGTAATAACCCTTTTTAATAATTTGCATTGCTTTAAATGCTTCTTAGCTGTGTGTGACCAAAGTAGAAAAAATAATAAGCTTAAAATATAGAGGAAATTAACTTGATATTTTGTTACTTTAATGTCATGTGTTTGTTCAATGCCTTTCTTCCTCACTGCCTCAAAAAGCAAAAGCAGAAAAAGATGCTTCTTTTTTGTTTTAAAGAAATCTGGGTAACAGAAATAACACAAAAAAAAATCATTCCCATGGTCTGGGAGTGTTTCCAAGCATTTTTGGTAAAATCCCATTAGAGGTTTTGGATGGACAAGTGGGAAAACTAAGGAAAGTGGATGTTCAATTTTCCTAAAAACAAGGCACAAAAGAAAGGAGAAAGAAAATATATCTATCCTTTGCAATCTTCAGCCAATCAGAGTGCAGGAATGACATGCAATTTTCTTCAGTGTGTGGGTGAGTAAACCATAGTTCTTCACTCCCATTGTCTTTGATGATAAAATGTAGCTATAGAAAGGGCTTTTTCTTTTTTTTTACTCATGAGAAGCTTTCAAGAAAAAAAAATCACATAAACCGACAACATGCTGGCAGTTTCTTGTATAATGAACTGTTTATCTGTAAGTTTGAACACAAATAAAACCAACTTACGTAAAAACAAGCCATGTAATGTATCTGCTGCTGATTCTTCCAGCTTTTGTTTTAATTAGCTGATGCAGACACTGAGCACATGGCATGCTGCTTGTTTTTAAGGATGCCTTAGTCATCTGCCATTTTTGCACTTTTTTGATTGGCTACTGCTAAGGGCAAGAAAAGCCCTGTAGTGGTTGTACATAAGAAAAATAACTTCAGTATAATGCTGTGAAAAGCTATTCTTTTATCTAGCTTCATCTTTGCCACCCCCATGTCATTAAGTTCTTTACCTAGGCTGAAAGTTTTAAGTACATCATTAGTAATATCTACTTTCATGTACACAGTTTTCACTTCATAGTCTGACTCTTGGTGTAACTCTGTTTATTCCAGAAAAAATACACCTGGGGTTGTTTTAGCCCAACATGGCAAAGTGTAATGTTAAACAGTTGCTCAAATTGTAATAAATTTGTGGAGTTTTACTGCCAAAGCTGAATCATGGATGAAATTCATTTCTAAAGGAAGAAAAGGAGTAAAGCCATGTTTAAAATAGGAAAATAGATCCCTCAGCTCCCTCCCCCCACTTTTTTTTTTTTTTTTTTTTTTTGTAGTCTAATAAAATATGAGAAAATAGGGCTGAACTTGGTAGGGAAGTGCACACAGACCTCCCAGTCCTTGCTGCCCTTTGGAACAAAGCATTTTCACAAGCATTGTCTTTGTCAATGTTTGAAATGGAGGTCTCTCATGCCAGTTAAGTATTTTTTCTCTTAAAAGACCAGAACAGCTTTTCAAAATGCCAGCTGTCCACTCTGAATGCATGTACAGATTTTTGATAGACAAGGAACACAACATGTCTTTTCATTTAACCTAGCAAATGTTTATAAACAGACTATGCGCCTAGAGTGGTTCTGTTTTATCACTCTTGAATGGTAAAAGTGACACCATGGCACCCTTTCCTTTCTCAGCAGTGTGGCTTCCAGCCGTAGGTGTCTGTAAACACTCTTGAAAACCATCACTGTATTTTTAATGATACAATGAAATATATCAACCTCCCAAAACATGAGATAAAGTCAACTAAGAATATCCCCAATTAGCCTTTTTCTCTCAACTTACAGAAGAAAAAAAATCAATTCAGTCTGGTAGTTAGTGGTTTTGGAAATTTCTCATAATTAGAGAAAGAAAAGAAAATTCCTGAAGACCAAAAAAATCTGAACACCAAACCTTTGATCCTGGATTTGAAGCTAATCTGTGCAATTAGCAGTGGTTTTGTCACAAAAGATGGAGTCACTAGAAGAAAGGATGGAACACTGCACAACAAAGTGATTGGGTAAGACTGAGAAAATGGTGCTTCAATCATTTACAGAGTCACAAAAATCTTTCCTCAAGAGTAAAAAAAGCACATGAAAAAAAGATAAATAAAGGAGAACAGCATCAAACAAACACAGGAACATTTCTAAACAATTCCCGCCAGGTTATCTCACCAGAGGCAAAATTTAACGCCAGCACATCTGGGAGGCTGTGTTCAAAAAAAGAGCTTCCCAGTGTTGAAGGCTGGATCTAGTTCTTTTCCTCAGGAATTTTTCTCCCATGGGTTGCTAAGACACAAATGACTGGGTACTTAAGAGAAACAAAGCACAAGGCTGTAGCCTTTCTCCTTGGCAGGGTGGGGCAAAATTGCCCCTCATGGAAGCCGGGCTGACAACGTGAGATTTGGAGAGACTGAAAAGCAAAGGCAGGGGGGAGGTCACGCTCTCTTGCTCGGGACCCTCGGAGCCGGACGGTCGGAGCTGCTGTCTGCTGAACCCACGGCCCCTGAGAAGCCAGCGCGGAGCTGCCGGTCTGTCTGCTGTGAGTCTCTGCCCTCTGCCCCATCCGGAGCCGACCTGCCTGCCACCAGCCCGCTCGGAGTTTTTCTCCGCTACATCGTAGCGGGGTTTTTCCCTGCACGTGGAGTCCCCTTACCGTCCCAGCTCCCTGTGTCCGGGGATCCTGCTGCGGCACCGACACCAGCTGCCCCTCCCGAGGGTCTGTGGAGCAAGGGCTCTCCTCCATCCCTCCGTGCTTCGGGCAGTTGCCATTCGCCTTGTGCTACCTGAGCTCACGCTGGAGCGCCCCCTGCAGCCACCGGAGAATCACCGCACCCAGAGCGCCCCTGCAGGCTGTGACTGGAACTGCACCGAATGGAAAAGGTGCCTGAAGCCGAGCAGGCTGCCACTGGGTTTCTGGTTCTGTTTGTTGGTCAATGTTATAGTTGTTGTTATTTGTTATCCTTGTTTTAGATAGTAGTAAAAAACTGTTATTCCTATTTCCATATCTTTGCCTGAGAGCCTCTTGATTTCAAATTTATAATAATTCGGAGGGAGAGGGGTTATAGTTTCCCATTCCAAGGGAGGCTCCTGCCTTCCTTAACAGACACCTGTCCTTCAAACCAGGACAGATTTTGGCGCCCAACGGTGGGGCACGAGGGCATCGAGGGGAAGAAGGATAACAGTTCTTGAGCAACGCAGTTTTTGTGTGCTGGATATAGGAACCTCATTAGGTTGCACCATGTGGTCTTGCTTATTCCGGTTCGTATGGCAAGTGGTCACAGCTGTTTCTCTCCAATTTGCAGCCCCATATCTAAACATGGGCCCTATAACTAAGGCTACAGTGGCTGTTATACAGTTTGTGTCATGGGTCAATAAGGTGAGGAATTCATGGATTTTCAACTTCCTCTGGAAGGCAGGCATGTGGATTCACAGCTACCACACATTAATGACATGTTTTCAGGGTTACTTTAATAATGGTACCTACTGCGAGGAAGTGACACCAAAAGAAATGTTCTCACAACCCTTCACCCAGCTCTTTGGGCCTATCCCGCCAATCTTTGAGGGGTTCGAACCTTCTCTAGATGCTAATGATACCATACGGTGGCTGGTGTTGCTGATAGGCCTGCTCTATTTAGCATTCAGGGATAAGGGGGCTCTGACTTGGATAGCCACTCTGACATCTACCCCAGACAATAGGGATGAGGTCCCAGAACCTGACATGGCCCCAAAGACTAGGGATGCTGCCACAGAAACTGACCTGGCCCCGGAAACTAGGGATGCTGCCACAGAACCTGACACGGCCCCAGAGACTAGGGATGCAGCCACAGAACCTGACATGGCCCCAGAAACTAGGGACACCATCCCAGAACCTGACATTGCCCCAGACACTAGGGATGTTGCTACAGAGTCTGACCCGGTCCCACAACCCACCTCAGAAACAACCCACCCGGATTGGGTGGGGGTCCTGGTGAAAGAGATACGCGAGATGGGCCAAGTGCTGAAGGAATACACTTGCCCAGGTGGTGGGAAACCCTTCCCCTACCCCAAAGAGGGAGAGTCTAATGGGGCAGCAGAGGAACCCAGGGATGTTATAACCGCTCAGGCTCCAGTCAGATCAGAAGGGCAGCCACAGCCAGTAGCAGTTGCCCCTGTGGAAAAGAGGAAGACTAAGGTCAAACCAGAGCAGCCAGTGAGTAATGATGGGGAAGCAGGACCCTCTCAACCAGTAGGGAGGCCAAGGATTGAAATCACTACCGAGTCCCTGGGGTATGACAGTCTCCGTAATCTACGAAAAGACATTGTGCGACGGGGTCGTGAGCCTTTTACAACCTGGTTACTTCGGGTCTGGGACCTTATGGGTATGGGTGTGCAGCTGGATAGTATTGAGGCAAGGCAGCTGGGACCCTTGTCCCAGGACTCAGGGGTTGATCAGGTATTTGGAAGAGATGACGGGCCTCTGTCTCTCTGGGAACGGCTTTTAATAAGTGTAAGAGAGAGGTTTGTCAACAGGGAGAGAATGCAGGACTATCATCATAGAAGACCATGGAAGACCCTTGAGGAGGGAATCCAACAGCTGAGGGAGGTGGCAGTATTGGAGGTACTCTTTGGGAGGGATGGACAACATGATAATGACCCCGACAAGGTCAAGTGTACAAGGCAAATGTTGTGGAATCTGGCAAAGCTAGGGCCCTCCCAATACACCATCTTCATTGCAACAATTAATGCTGATGACAACCAAGAGACAGTGGGCTCCATAGCCACCAAACTCAGGAATTATGATAGTATGATCAGTGGCCCAATGCAGGCTCAGGTCTCTGCTGTGGTCAAAGACCTCAGAGAAGAGATGATGAGGGAGGTGAGGGAGGAGATGAGGTTGATGAGTGCAGCACCAGTGCGAGTCACAAGCCCCAAAGTCAGAGCCCAGCGCCCCCCAGCCAGGGAGAGAGGGTACACCCCACGATCTGAGCTGTGGTTCTTCCTGTGTGATCACGGAGAAGACATGAGGAAGTGGGATAGGAAACCCACTGCTACCCTGGCAGCACGGGTACAACAACTCAAGGAGGGAAATACTAACCGAGGCGGTGGGTCTACTAAAGTGAAGGTAGCCTCAGCCTCCCGTGACCGAGATGCCAGATATTACAGAAGAGAGGACGATCTCTTAGATCCCCTCGAGGGGACCTCTACCATGTACGCCCAAGAAAGAAATGACAACCAGAGCTAGAAGGGCCCTGCCTCTAGCCAGGAAGAGGCACGAGAAAACAGGGTCTTTTAGACAGTGTGGATCCGATGGCCTGGCACATCAGAACCACAAAAATATGAAGCGTTAGTTGATACTGGTGCGCAGTGTACCTTAATTCCATCAAGACATGTGGGGGCAGAACCTGTTTCTATTGCCAGGGTGACAGGGGGATCACAGCAATTAACTTTGTTGGAAGCCGAGGTGAGCCTGACCGGGAAGGAGTGGCAGAAACACCCCATTGTGACTGGTCCAGAGGCCCCATGTATTCTGGGCATAGACTTCCTCTGGAATGGCTATTACAAAGACCCAAAGGGACCCAGGTGGGCTTTCGGAATAGCGGCTGTGGAGGCAGAGGGCATCAGGCAACTGAACACCTTGCCTGGACTATCGGAAAATCCAAATGCAGTGGGACTCCTGAGAGTAAAAGAGCAACAAGTGACAATTGCCACCTCGACAGTGCACCGTCGGCAGTACCGGACGAATCGAGATGCCGTGATCCCAATCCACAAGATGATCCGCGACCTGGAAAGCCAAGGAGTGGTCAGTAAAGCCCACTCACCCTTCAACAGCCCCATCTGGCCTGTGCGCAAGTCTGACGGGGAATGGAGATTGACTGTGGACTATCGTGGCCTGAATGAAGTGACTCCACCATTGAGTGCTGCCGTGCCAGACATGCTGGAGCTCCAGTACGAGCTGGAGTCCAAGGCAGCAAAATGGTATGCCACCATTGACATCGCCAATGCATTCTTCTCCATCCCTTTGGCAGCGGAGTGCAGGCCTCAGTTCGCCTTCACCTGGAGGAGTGTGCAATATACCTGGAATCGGTTACCCCAGGGGTGGAGGCACAGCCCCACGATCTGCCATGGACTGATCCAGGCTGCACTGGAAAAGGGTGAGGCTCCAGAGCATCTCCAATACATCGATGACATCATTGTGTGGGGGAACACGGCAGCAGAGGTATTTGAGAAAGGAGAGAAGATCATCATGATCCTCCTGGAAGACGGTTTTGCCATCAGGAAAAGCAAAGTTAAGGGACCTGCTCGAGAGATCCAGTTCCTGGGGGTAAAATGGCAAGATGGACGGCGCCAGATTCCCACGGAGGTCATCAATAAGATCACTGCGATGTCTCCTCCAACTAACAAAAAGGAAACTCAAGCTTTCCTAGGGGCCATAGGTTTTTGGAGGATGCACATTCCAG
This sequence comes from Eopsaltria australis, assembly GCA_034509425.1. NCBI lineage: Eukaryota > Metazoa > Chordata > Aves > Passeriformes > Petroicidae > Eopsaltria > Eopsaltria australis. The sequence continues at coordinate 24,272 of JAVTVJ010001368.1, read as the reverse complement.
AGTACAGCCAGATTGTGAGCCCTCTCTACCTGGTCACCCGCAAAAAGAACGATTTCCACTGGGGCCCTGAACAGCAACAAGCGTTTGCCCAGATCAAGCAGGAGATCGCTCATGCAGTAGCGCTTGGCCCAGTAAGGACGGGACCAGAGGTGAAGAATGTGCTTTACTCTGCAGCCGGGAACAAGGGCTTGTCCTGGAGCCTTTGGCAGAAGGTGCCTGGAGAGACTCGAGGCCGACCGCTGGGATTCTGGAGCCAGAGTTACAGAGGGTCTGAAGCCAACTACACCCCCACAGAGAAGGAAATCTTGGCCGCCTATGAAGGAGTTCAAGCCGCCTCGGAGGTAATTGGCACTGAAGCACAACTCCTCCTGGCACCTCGACTACCAGTGCTGGGGTGGATTTTCAAAGGAAAGGCTCCCTCTACCCACCACGCCACCGATGCCACATGGAGTAAGTGGATCGCACTTATCACACAGCGCGCCCGCATTGGAAATCCGAACAGCCCTGGGATCCTAGAAATAATTCTGAACTGGCCAGAAGGTGAGAGTTTTGGTCTCACTGATAAAGAGGAACAAGAACAAGTGACCCGGGCTGAGGAGGCTCCACCATATAATCAACTGCTAGATGAAGAAAAGTGCTACGCCCTTTTCACTGATGGTTCCTGTCGCATCATAGGGATGAACCTGAAGTGGAAAGCAGCTGTGTGGATCCCCACACGACAAGTTGCAGAAGCCACTGAAGGAGAGGGTGGATCGAGCCAATTTGCTGAACTCAAAGCTGTTCAGCTGGCCCTGGACATTGCTGAGAGAGAGAAGTGGCCAAAGCTCTACCTCTACACCGATTCGTGGATGGTAGCCAATGCTCTATGGGGTTGGCTGAAAAGGTGGAAAAGGGCCAACTGGCAGCATAGAGGAAAGCCAATCTGGGCAGCTGATGAATGGAAAGACATTGCCACTCGGGTAGAGAAGCTACCCGTAAAGGTCTGCCATGTAGACGCCCATGTCCCTAAGAGCCGAGCTAACGAAGAACACCAGAACAACAAGCAAGTAGATCATGCCACAAAGATAGAGGTGGCACAGATAGATTTAGACTGGCAACACAAAGGGGAGTTGTTCCTAGCCCGATGGGCCCATGATGCCTCAGGCCACCAGGGCAGAGATGCCACCTATAAGTGGGCACCAGACCGAGGGGTGGATCTAACCATGGACAGTATCTCCCAGGTGATCCATGATTGTGAGACGTGCGCCGCGATCAAACAGGCCAAGCGGGTAAAGCCTCTATGGTATGGTGGACGGTGGTCCAAATACAAGTATGGAGAGGCTTGGCAGATTGATTACATCACACTGCCCCAAACCCGCCAAGGCAAGCGCTACGTTCTCACAATGGTGGAAGCCACCACAGGATGGCTGGAGACCTACCCTGTGCCTCATGCCACTGCCCGTAACACCATCCTGGGCCTCGAAAAACAGGTTCTTTGGAGACATGGTACCCCTGAGAGAATTGAATCCGACAATGGGACTCACTTCAAAAATAGCCTTATAAACACCTGGGCTAGGGAACATGGCATCGAGTGGGTGTACCATATCCCTTAGCATGCACCAGCAGCTGGGAAAGTTGAACGGTACAATGGCCTGCTCAAAACCACCTTGAAAGCACTGGGTGGGGGGACGTTCAAGAACTGGGAGACTAATTTAGCAAAGGCCACATGGTTAGTGAACACCCGAGGTTCCTCCAGCCGGGCCGGGCCTGCCCACTCTGACCCCTTGCGAACAACAGATGGAGATAAAGTTCCAGTAGTACACATGAGAGGTATGCTGGGAAAGACTGTTTGGGGAAACTCTGCCTCAAGTAAAGACAATCCCATCCGGGGGGTTGATTTTGCTCAGGGACCGGGCTGCACCTGGTGGGTGATGCAAAGGGATGGAGAGACCCGATGCATACCTCAAGGAGATCTTGTTTTAGGGTGAACTACTTATGACACTGCGCTTGTATCTGTATCTGCATGTATGTATATACCTCAAAAGTTTAAATTTGATGTAAGGTGTTTGCATGGGAAAAAAAATTCGGGGTGGAGAATGTTGAAGGTTGGATCTAGTTCTTTTCCTCAGGAATTTTTCTCCCATGGGTTGCTAAGACACAAATGACTGGGTACTTAAGAGAAACAAAGCACAAGGCTAGAGCCTTTCTCCTTGGCAGGGTGGGGCAAAATTGCCCCTCATGGAAGCTGGGCTGACAACGGGAGATTTGGAGAGACTGAAAAGCAAGGGCAGAGGGAGGTCACGCCCTCTTGCTCGGGACCCTCGGAGCTGGACGGTCGGAGCTGCTGTCTGCTGAACCCACGGCCCCTGAGAAGCCAGCGCGGAGCTGCCGGTCTGTCTGCTGTGAGTCTCTGCCCTCTGCCCCATCCGGAGCCGACCTGCCTGCCACCAGCCCGCTCGGAGTTTTTCTCCGCTACATCGTAGCGGGGTTTTTCCCTGCACGTGGAGTCCCCTTACCGTCCCAGCTCCCTGTGTCCGGGGATCCTGCTGCGGCACCGACACCAGCTGCCCCTCCCGAGGGTCTGTGGAGCAAGGGCTCTCCTCCATCCCTCCGTGCTTCGGGCAGTCGCCATTCGCCGTGTGCTACCTGAGCTCATGCCAGAGCGCCCCTGCAGCCACCGGGGAATCACCACACCCAGAGCGCCCCTGCAGCCACCGGGGAATCACCGCACCCAGAGCGCCCCTGCAGGCTGTGACTGGAACTGCACCGAAGGGAAAAGGTGCCTGAAGCCGAGCAGGCTGCCACTGGGTTTCTGGTTCTGTTTGTTGGTCAACGTTATAGTTTTTGTTATTTGTTATCCTTGTTTTAGATAGTAGTAAAGAACTGTTATTCCTATTTCCATATCTTTGCCTGAGAGCCTCTTGATTTCAAATTTATAATAATTCGGAGGGAGAGGGGTTATAGTTTCCCATTCCAAGGGAGGCTCCTGCCTTCCTTAACAGACACCTGTCCTTCAAACCAGGACACCCAGTGTGTAGGAGCCATTATAGGGATGTCAATATGGCTTCTAGCTGTTTTTTGGCTTCATATGAGAGGTTGGTTACAGCCCAAGAGAGTATTTGATGGCTATTTGATAATGCACATTCCCACAGCCAAGAAGAATGTTTTTGGTCTGGCACACCCAACGCAGCCCTAGATGCTGCCAGAGGAGGCAATTTAATGTGTTTTCTCTGATGGACCATAAATACCCACGTGAAGAGAAACCCATGTGTAATGGTCCATAGGTACCAATAACCTTTTCTTATGCTGACAGAGGGATTACAGAAACAAAATCAGTGTCTTGCAAGGATCAAAAAAACAAAAACAAAAAAGATGTTTGACCAGCAAATGTCCTTGGGCAAGTTACCATCCTCTGGCACCTTGAACCAATCAACATTGCTTAGCTGATTACTCATACTAAGCTCACTGGCAGTTTCTTGTAATTTGCGCAGAGGATGCAGTAAATTCTTTGACTGTGGATCATCAGTTGGGAATTACCGACCTGGAGAACTCTACCATGTTGTAGTAGCTTTGGAGACCTGCTGCCAGCAGCAAACTACAGCTCCACCTTACTAGACATGATCAGGTGGCAGGGAATGGCTTGAAATATATCCACAAGCGTTCATGTGGGGATACTTTTGCCAAAAAGGTCTTGTTCAAAGTACTCCCTGTGAAAAAAAGATGTGTCTGAGGTGGCATAGAGAGAGGAGGATTACCAGCTTTTCATGACTCTTGATGGGTAATGGGTAGACAGACCTTTGTGCTGAGGCTGCTTCTTGGCTGGCAGAGCTCCTTTCCTTAATTGACAGCATAACTCAGTCCATCTCATTTCTGATGCCAACATCTTTCCTCCAATAGTCCACAGCTTACCAACAAAGGCTCTGTGATCCCCTCTGCAGTACTGTGAAACCAATGAATTCTGCAGTTTAAGATTTTCTGGCAGTTCTCTACTACTACTGAAATGAGGATTGGCTTTTCTGGCAGAGATTATAGGATGCATGGAGTGGTAGGGAATAAGACTCCAGGTTTCCAGAGGCAAGTTAGGGTGTCCAGAGATGAGAATCTGCAGATGAATCCAAACTGTTCAAAGCACATTTAGGTATCTATGCACAGTTCAGATAAAGGACTGAAGTGTGCCTCCTGTGGCACCATTCTGGTGAAGCCATAGAGGCTCAGGGTTACCAGGGTTTTTTATGCATTCTGCACGTTTAAAAATGGACAAAGCAGATGACATTTGAAATTTCCCATATATTTAATCATAACTCTGAACTTTCTGGCTTTAAAAATTATTTTTGAAGAACTGGACCAACTTGAAATAGGCTTTTTGCCACTGTGCTACTTCTTTGTGCTGTCTAGTACATTACAGCTTAATGAAAGTTGTTACAATATTAATCATTGTAGAAAATCTAAAAATAACATTTGGGGCATCTTCGTGGGGGTTTTTTTTTGCTTGTTTTGTTTTTAAATTGGCTTAGTCAAATTTTTTTGTTTGTTCTCTTCCACAATTTGTTTAATTGAAATTTCAATTTTAACTCTACAGAAAATTAAAAGTGCATTTTCCAGTTGCAAAGGGATGCAATGAACTTTCCTTGACTTACCCATCAGGCCCACTGTATTGCTTCTCATATGAGGCAATATGGAATCTAGTTAAGGCTTTTGAGGATGGCTTCAATAAACCATGGAATAGTTCTCAGCTTTCTGAAAAGCAAACAGTTTGAGCTGAGGAACTGACTGAATCAGACACAGATTTGCCAGAGGCATGGGCATATCTTGGCTACAGCTGGAGAGTGTTCATCTTGTACAACTTGATAAAGTGTTCAAAAAATGTGTGGATGTGGCATCTGGGGACATGGTTTAGTGATAACATGATGGTGATGGCTAAACAGTTGGACTTGGTGACCTTAGAGGTCTTTTCCAACCTTAACAATTCCATTCTTCTATGATTCCATGTAATAGCTCTTTCCTGCATCAACACTTTCCTTGCTGTGGCACCCAGAAGTGATAGCAGAGACTCTCTGCTGCTCTGAATCTTACCATAATCTCATCTCTATTCCTTTGTCACCTCCCAGGAAGTAAAAGGAGCATGGACTGCACTGGCTGCTGCTGTGTTCTTGGCTATTGACCAAATCTACAGGGTGCAGCTTGTTGCATCTTTTTAACAGTTTGGGCTTTCTGTAATTGAGTCAGACTGGCAGCATTGTCTGAAATGAGAAGGAAAACAATGTTTTCATTGCAAGCTGTGATTATACCCAGCAGGATCCTCTGCATTGTTCTGAGGCAAGTGATGCAGCCTGGGAATAACATATGCTATATTTTCTGCTCTGTACCTCCAGAGATTTTCTTCATTAGGCCTGGAGTTTCATAGCATGGAAATCAGTGACAACAAAACCAAGGGTTAAGAACTGTTTGGTTTTACCTTTTCCCCCTGCTTGTGTTTATTTAGCTAATAGACAACAAATAGCATAGAGCAATAGAAAAGGGATGGAGCAGTTAGCAGAAAAAATTAAAACCCTGCTGTCTATTTCCCCTGCATTTGGTACCAAAAACAGTGAGTGCAGAGTCTAGCTGGGTGTAAACTGAGATGCTATGTCATAGCAGAAGGATATATTTTATATCTTGTTAATGTATATGGGTGAGAAGGTGCAAAGAGAGTTTCTTCCTCTTTGGAGAAAAACATCACATAAAAATGGGAAATCAGTGAAGATGGTAGGATGTCATACCATTTCACATGTGAATATTTGGCATGCTTTGGAAGGGAAAACTACAAAGATGAACTTTATTTATGGACTAATCTCCAATGGAAAAAAAAGAACCTTATCTGGGGACAGTCTGAAGAGGTTCTTAATCTGGGTGCTCTGAATCTTGCACTGGGGAAGTCAGTCTCTCCACTGGCAATAGAGAAAGCCCAGCAGGACCAGCGCCCTGTGCCTGAAGCCAGCCTTTGGGAAGACTTAGCCTGTGTTTCTGAGCATATGCACACTCAACGCAGTAGTTGGTGCCGGTGTCAAAGCCCGTACAGTTTGCTGTGCGTTTCAGAAGCATTTGCATTTAAGGTATGTAAATAATGTTGTCAGAACAATGAACCAATAACACTTCCTAGAAATATAGTGGAGAACACAATTCTGGCATAGCCCTTTATTTGTAAGTTTGGAGAGTGAGTTTTTTTTTCTTTTCTATTTTAAAACAGCTTCCAAACAGTAACTCATGCCAGGAAAAACATAGCCATTCTCTCAATGACAACAGTGCTCATTGTGTTTTCTGTAACAGATGCCAGGTTTTTATCACCAGGCCAGACATTAACCCCCTTTGTATCATTCTGAAAGGAAGCATCTGTGCACCCCGCTGACTTCTGTTCCCTATGGGGCTTCATTATGCCTCCTACCTTTAAAGCTTCATGCATATTTCCTTGCCCAACACATCAAGAAGATCTGCAGACCTGACCTTATTTTTTTTCCTCTCCTTTTGAAAGGTAGAATTTGTGCTTTCTAGTTTCCCATCAAACTTGTGTAATAAAAAACCCAGAACTATCTATTGGGATTTTTTTCTTTTTTTTTTTTTTCCCCTTCTAAACAAAAGGAAATAGTTTGGATAACCAAGCTTTAAAAAGCTTTCTTTTTACTGGACAAATATCACCAGACCTTGTCCACAAAGTGCATATTTTTTCTACAGAAGTATCTATTCAAGTGATATCTCTTCCATTTAATGGATTTCAACATGTGGAAATCTGAGACCAGTAATTATATATTTATGGTGTGGAAAGACTCACTGGAAGTGCTCCTGACATCCCTTCAGAGTTTAAGATACTGCAGTCACACAGTCTCAGAGATGTGCAAGGAAAGTCTCTGCTGATAATTCCCTGAGCACCACAGTGAAGAAGAGAGGCTGATCCTGCAGCAGCCAGTGGTTTTCAAGTGACATGGATGTCCTCCACTGACTGCATATTTCTCTGTGTTCTTTGCAGTAGTGCTTATACCTGTACTACCAATTCTGAAAATATTGCAATGACCAGCTCATGCAGCTACTACTGCTTCTCTGAATGTGATTATGTTGTGGTTTTAAGCCCAGCTGGAAATGAAACACCATGCAGCCTTCTGACATGCAAAATTGCCAGTCAAAACTGCTGATTTACTCAAGAGAAACTTGTGTAAGAGTATGGTCAGGTATAGTTGCAAAGGGCAAACTGTTGTAGTTACTGTTATTATTGTGTCACGTAGTGCTTTCATTTCACTTGCAAAAAGATAGATCAGACCTATCCGGGTTATTGGTGGTTTTGAAAGGAAAGATCTAACAGTGTGACTTTTGAACAGAATTATTTAATTACACAACTTTTTTATTTTGAGGAGTAAAGAGGTAAAAATGGATGCCATGGAGGCACATTAAATGATCTATGTTATAGAGACAGTTGAGGACAGTTGAGGAATCTTCATCTTGCAGTACTTGTACAAAAACCAGAAATACACAGAGAAGAAAAATGGATGAAACTGAAACATGTTTATTTAGATCCACAGGAACAAAATCAAAAGCAACATGTTAGCCCTGGGAACTCACAGTCACACGGTATTACTGGAAAGAAGTAATCAGTAGGATTCAGAAAAGAAGGCTCAGGAATTAAAATATCATTTGCAGTTGCACTGGGTAGGATAACAATTATCTGTCCTCATACTTCAATATATGTGAACTGATTATCAACTGGAAACATTTAAAATTTTCCCTCAAGCAGTAATATTACACAAGTGTCAAGTACACTATAGGGAATTTAATGTTTTCCTCTGGAACATCTGCCATAGAGCATTGCATGAGAAAGGATATGGAACTAGGCAGATCACCAGACTATTACAATGGTAATAAGTCCCAAAATAATTCTAGCATGATTATGTACACTACTGCTTTGCAAACACTTGGGCTAGTATGGATGGGAATGTGCACTGTGGTGTGGATGTTTAAAAGGGCTCAAGAGGTTACTTTGGAGGACTATATTTAATTTCATTTTTATTTTCTTTTTTAAAAAATGAATTAGAAGATATTTTGAGCTTTTTTCAGGCATATAAAAGGACATTAATCTGCCATGTTAGCATGAAAATTCAGATATGCTATCTTAGCTGTCCTTATCTTAAGGAGAAAAAGAGAAGATTTTAGAAATGAATAATTAAATGAGCATTAAAATAATATAGCTACTGATTTTCCATAAATCTATTGATATTGTTACTATTGCTCTTATTAGTTCTACTAAGACAGATTGATAGTAGCTTTTATCATCCTTCTAAGTGTCCTATCAAATTCTGGTGTGTGCAGCAGAGCTGATAAGAGATGACAAATGCCACCCCTGGGATCTCCATATATTATATTCATGCATGGCTGTTCGCTGACAGCCAGTCACAGAGAGCTGGAAAGTAGTTTTATTTTTCTGGTGGGGCAGCTGCTGTTCTTCTTCCACCAGCAGAGTAGAAAAGGATGCACCTGCCATTGTGTGAAAAATTGAAATTTAATTTCTTGCAATTTTAAAACTGCACTGGTGTGCAAAGAGGACATCATCAGGGGATCCGGAGGCCAATGAAAGGGAAAAAAAAGGAGGGAGTAGATGAACTCCAGCCTTGGAAGCTGAGGTTGAAATAAGGAGTAGAGGGCACACTAGAGAGCATGCAGGGACTTAGTGGATAAACTGTTCTCTGACTGTGACTGGTGGGAAAGCACAAAAGAGTTCACTCATTTTGTCTTGTCTCAAGGACCTTTCATGGACTCACTCCGACAGGTGGGAGCTTCCTGCCTTCTGGTGAGAGAGGTGTATGTCAAGTGCAACTTCCTGGCTTGGCAGGAGTTCTGAGCAAGAAAGATCGGCCACACCTTTTCTTCCCACCTGTTGGAGTTTGGATTTCACTTTTTTTGGTTTTTTTTTCTAAGGAATTTTTCTCCCATGGGTTGCTAATGACTGGACTAATAGCTGAGTACTTAAGAGAAAAAAGCACCAAGGCTAGGGCCTTTCTCCTTGGCAGGGTGGGGCAGAATCGCTCTCATGGAAGCAGGGCCTGACAACTCGAGATTTTGGAGACTAAAAAAGCAAGGGCGGGGGGAGGTCACTCTCTTGCTCGGGAGCCTTGGAGGCGGACGGTTAAAGCTGCTGTCTGCTGAACCCACGGCCCCTGAGAAGCCAGCACGGAGCTGCCGGTCTGTCTGCTGTGAGTCTTTTCTCTCTGCCCCATCAGGAGCTGCCTGCCACCAGCCTGTCTCTCCCCCACTCCTCCACACCGCTCCGAGTTTTTCGTTACATTGTAGCTGGGCTTCCCCTGCACGTCGGGACCTCTTGCCATCCCAGCTCGCTGTGTCCGAGGATCCTGCTGCGGCACCGACACCAGCCGCCCCCGAGGGTCTATGAAACAAAGGCTCTCCTCCATCCCTCCCTGCCTCAGGCAGCCGCCATCGCCGTGTGCTACCTGAGCTCACGCCAGAGTGCCCCCTGCAGCCACCGGGCAATCATCACACCCAGAGCGCCCCCTGCAGCCACCAGGGAATCATCACACCCAGAGCACCCCCTGCAGGCTGTGACTGGAACTGCATCAAAAGGGAAAGGTGCCTGAGGCCAACCAGGCTGCCACTGGGTTTCTGGTTCTGTTTGTTGGTCAACGTTATAGTTGTTGTTATTTGTTATCCTTGTTTTAGATAGTAGTAAAGAACTGTTATTCCTATTTCCATATCTTTGCCTGAGAGCCTCTTGATTTCAAATTTATAATAATTTGGAGGGAGAGGGGTTACAGTTTTCCATTCCAAGGAAGGTTCCTGCCTTCCTTAACAGGCACCTGTCTTTCAAACCAGGACACCACCCTAAATCCCTTCCAACATTCAGCCTTGTTTACTGTCGCTCCTCTACTTAAGGAACAGAAAGCAATTATGATTTTTACTTTCTGCTCCTGTCTGTACTAAGGTCCCAGGTTGCCTTCTGTTACCAAGGTCTTTTGCTTGAATGGGACTTACTTTGCGAACACCTGGGACCACTGATCATTTGGCAACATTTATGAATATCTGTCTTTTCACTTCTTCATTCTTCCAACTGCTCTCGTTCATTTTTTTCTTCCTGCCTTTCTCTTTTAGAGTATTATTTTTGCCCAGACACAATAAAGAAATCATCAAAATATGACTCACATATCCTCAAAGGTCTGCATCCATGAGACAAACAAAAAGAACCCAAAGCATACTTGTTAGAAAACAAAACAAAAAAACCCTAACCAAACCCAAATTCATGTAATGGTCAATGAATAGTCAATGAATGTCAATTGGTTCCACTTTCCTACCACGGTTGCACTGACTTTATGGATAGTCATATATTTAAGCAGACTCATAAATGAACTGCAAAGACATTTCAGAAAATTAATAAAGTAACAGTTTAAAACCAAGTTTGTAAGACATTTAGCAGGAAAGTACTATGTGCACTATGCTGAAGAACTTTACTCATTTAATTGGTTAAAAAAGAAGCTGGACTCTATCTGTCTCTAAAATTAAGAAATGGTCATGTAAGATAGTGTTGTCGGCTTCTTCTGAATGTTATGAGCTAAAATTTTATTGCCCAGTGGTTAGTCTGAGTCCTTGCTTGATTATATGTAAGCTATGCTGATCTCCATTTTCCTTTTTTACTTTATTAGAAAATAGATCATTACCTGAATCTATAACCTGGATTGTGATTATTTGTCAATAACATTTTTAAGCCATCAACAGCTGTACATAATTCTGGTGGGTATACCAGACAAATTACATTACCTAGTAACTGTTTTTATGTACAGTCTGGTTTTTTTGCTCAACCCCAGCTGGCAATGAGCACCACACAGCTTCTCACTCACTCTTCCCTCAGTGGGATGGGGTAGAAAATCAGAAAAGTGAGAAAACTCCTGAGTTGAGACCAAGACAGTTTAGTAGGTAAAGAAAAACACACACATGCAACCCAAACAAAATAAGAAATTCATTCACCACTTCCCAGAGGCAGGCAGGTGTTCAGCCACCTGCAGGAAGGCAGGACTTCATCACACATTCTGAACAGTGACATGTCACCCAGATGCATCTATGGAAAGGTGGAGGGCTGATACTACATTTTAAGCACTGAATATGTTTTAGAGAGGGGTTGAAGAGTAGCATTTGAAGATGAATATTTTCCCTCTAAGGAGAACTTCCTAACTATTTGGATAGAGAGGCTCAAGGGACTGAGTAATTCTAAAAATATAAAATGTGTGAACTCATGGGAAGACACTGGGATGTCTCTCTTCCCAGAAAATTGGGCAACTCATTAAGTGACAGGTTATTAAGAGTTTGTGAATACTGTGTTGCTGCTCAATAGGTTTTAGGCCAGATTTTCCTTTGCTACTTCAGCTGTCTCATTTCATTACTGTGATGCTTGAGAGATGAGTGCCTGGCCCCACCAAGTTGATTGTGGCAGCCCAAATTACACATGTGGCTATCCTGTATTGATATCAGGGATCTGTGCAGGGAGAAAGGCACCTCCAAGGGCTGATTCAGAGTCTTGAGGTGAGTGCACTTTACCTACTGCACTGGGAAATTTCCTCTTGGTGCCCATGCAAACCAAGCTGCCTATCAGCCCATTGGAAACTCCGTGTGCAATGGTGTGTCTGAAGGAGTGAGTGACTGACAAGCCCATAGCTTTTGCATCAGTTTATTCAAGAAAAAGAACATTGTAAAGGACAGGTGTCAAAGGACCTTCTTTAGGGAAGAGGCATATGTGAGGAGTGGAGGTCTTGCAGGCTGGCCTTCATGACAAGACTGTCAGTTTCTGGAGGTGGTCATGTAATAGAACCTTAGTGATATATCTTACATATATTTGATCTCCCTCATCATCCCTTAAACAGAGCATCCCCACAAGACTTGTGCTGCTGCTGTATGCAAATCTGACTCCCCCACTACTCAGAGGTGTCATCTGTGTTCACACTTTCCCTACCCTCACCCGTTGGATAATCCTCCAAATGAACAGATAAAGGCATTCAGAATATGAATGATAAATTATGCTGGAAACCAGAAAGGTTCCTAATATTCTACATGGAGTTGTGGAACTGAGGCTCAGCAACAGGTGATCAGTGACAAAAAAACAGGTCAACTGTTTCGAGATTCAGGTTGTCTTGTCAGGTAAGATGAAGAATTAAAACCACTCTATTTCCCCCCCTTCTCTCTCAGTATTATGAACAGCCTCAGGCTTTCCTTTCTGCCTAAAGCCACCCCAGGGGACAACACTCTGGGATGTCACAAATACCTGCATCTCTGGAAAATCCTTGTAATTTCAGAGTCTTCTAGGATAATGTCATTGTAAACAGATTATCTCATTCTGACAAAAGGCTGGACATCAGCGATTTTCTGAGAATATGGAATTTACACAAATATTTTTTTTAAGTGAATGAAAATTGCCCATGTTTGGAGGAAGGATGATCAGCAGATCTGGTTACAAATTTGACTTTCATTTGTGTTTTGCAACTCTGTGCTTTTTCTTTTTACTTATTTCCTATGAATATGGAGCATTACCTTGAACTTAAATAAGATATTTCTAATGTCTCCAAGATCAGCATGTATGCATTTAAGCTTTTTTTCATGAATCAAAGTAAACTGCTGGAAGGAATCTACTATCTCTTTCTACAGTTGTTGGTTTTCTTCCATAATGGAATTGTCCCCTTTGGCTTACATTAGATAAAGCTATACAAACATCAGCCAAAGGAAGTTCATACAAGAAGTACAAGGCATACAAACATGTAGATTTTTGCATTTGCCTTTATCAGACAAGAAGGTTTTAATACTAAAGAAAAAACACTTTGGAAAGTTACCTAAGCCAGATAAAATATTTTATCTGAACTCTGCTATGGAGCGATACCTTATGAAACAAAAGGTGGCAGCTGAAAGGTAAAACACAGTAATAGGTTTGTTGGATTTGGACAGTGTATTTAAATCATGCCTTGACTACAAACAGCATCCTGGTTTGGAGGGAAGGTATGACTGGAAAAGTTTGCTTGAAAAAGGATAAAATTCACCACTTTCTGAAAACAAATAAACTTTCCAATTTTTTCAAGGACCATTTCCAGCCCCCAGATGATCAGCAGCCAGGAGCTGTCAGAGGGCACACTGGGTGGAGATGTACAGCTGGGGGAGTGGGCTGTTGTCACTGACCTCTACATTTGCTTCTCTGCTTCAAAGAGGAACAAGTTAGTCCTGCTGTTTGCAAGCAGAAAAAGGCTACACACAAAGGAACTTTTGAGTCAGTGTGGGAGAGAGGAACAGGGCAGCTTCAAATCACTCCAGGGCCATTCTCAGTTGCATTCACAGATGGTGGCAGGTGTTGTATGGTGCGCTGCTGAGCTGGCAGCACTGGCTTTCAGAAGCCGGTCACTTTTTGAAAGATCATCAGCTTCCACGACTTCTAGAGCAGGAAAATGCTAGAATATCCAGAAAGATGCATGTACTGCTTTTTAAGAAATGTGGTAATGTTAAATGAATAAACAACAAAAGACTGGGTTGTCCACGGAATAGAATTTGTCTTTACATGAAGAAAATATTTTTCTGACAAAATAAACATGTTGAACAAAATGGGCAAAGTACCAGGAAAATGGACTCCTTAAAATCAATTATATTTTGCTATGAATATTCAAAATTTGAAATCAAAATGCTGTTTCTGTTAAAATCCAGCTACTCTCTGAATATACTTTCAGAATTTTTTGACAACATGCAGTGTCCCTAAAATGATATTTAAAAAAAAAAGAAGGTGATTTGAGTAGAAATGTTTGCAAAGTGAAAACATGTTCTGCTGATCAACTGTAGCTGCCATAAAACCCCTCTCATTTCTATGACTCCTTTGCATTAATGTAACCTTTTTGTAAATCCTGAGGAGGCAATATGTGTTCCTTCAGAGAAACATTAATTTTTTTCTCTTAGAAGAGAGGTACTTGGAGTGTTTAGACATGTAGCCTGTACCTAAAAGCTCAAATATATTTCCCTAACTAGCAAGCAAGTTATATTTCTGCAGCTTAAGCTTTGCATGTATTACATCTGAAACCCCAAATCACTTCTACTTTTTTTTTTGTGTGGTATAGAAGCAATTTCACAGGATATCTGCAAATTCTGAAAAGATAGGACTTCAAAACACAAAAGGAAATCTTTATAGTAACTCAATTTTAGAATACAATTAATTTAGAAAATTGAAAAAGGAAGAATAAATTAAGGAAACTGGAATAGAGATTATTCTAAGGACTTTTTTATTTTTATCATGGAATTTCAGAAATACCAAAGACTTAAAGAAACCTTGATCTTCAAAAATGCAATCATTATTTATCATTTGTCTATCACCTTCTTCAGGTCTGCTGATACTGACAATGTTACTGTGTTTTGTCTGGAGAAGAGTGGAGTCACTAACTGCAGGACCAAGAGAGGCTGTAAAAGGGTGAGATAGTGTTAGGTATTATTTTTGAGCCCACAAATTCCAATCACTGCATTGCCATCTCTGATGAATCACCCTTCACTATATTTTTCTTTGCATTAAACAATGATAAATATCTTAAAATGTACCTTGGACTTTGAGTACTACTTCAACACTATTGTTTCTATGGAGACAGGCTGATTAGCTCATTGCATTGACTTACTGCCCTGATTTTGTTTTCTCCACTTTTGAAACATCCCAAATATTTGATAGTTTCCCAAGTAAAGAATTCTCCATTTTGCATACTTGATTTCACAGATTTCCCTGTAATTTCTGTTTGAATTTAAGTAGCCCTTGTGAAAAAGGCATCCAAATTAAATCAGATTGTAAGTGACAGCGAATGTGGCAAAATATTAGGGAAACAGTTGCAATGTTTGATTGTGGCCGCTCGTGTCATATTTATTTTCATTTTCCAGCTAAAACTGGTTCAAAGTTTGCCTTTTACAGTTTTCTGGACCCACACCCGCTCTCCTCATATTGCATAAGATAGCAAATAATGTCCCAGGGGCAGTTTCAGCCAGTTGTCTAAGTCCCTGTCCTAGTTTAGGGCAAATGTTAGGAGGAGACCTCCAAGGGGGTCTCCTCTAGACAAGCCAATTTCAGCCACTCCTCCCCCAAACCGGTTCGGGAAAAGATTTCCTTAGAGAAAAAGTGGAAAAAACTATTTATTTAATAAGCAGAATATTCACAAGTTTGGAAACAAAAATTGAATGATATAAAACAATGAAACCTCTCCTTTCTCTGAAGAGATGGTGGATCCAGAGAGTCCTCCTGTGGGTGCGGCTGTGTCAGCCTCAGTCCCTCCAGAGGCTGGGGCCGATGGCCAGGCCCGGCTGCAGAGTCGGGGGGCCCCCGGGGGACTGTCCTGATGTCTTGGACCACAGAGATGCTGACCAGTCCCAGAAGAAATAAACCAGTAAAAGAAATAAAGTCTCTCTCTCTGCAAAAGCCGAGAGATTTCAGAGAGCACCCAGCTGCGAACTCCAAGAGCACACAGAGAGCTTATCTCTATTTTTCTGTCTCCGCTTCGAGCGCAGTCTCTGAAGGAATTTCCGGGGGAGTAAGGTGTAACTCCTGTAGACAAACTGTGTGCGTTTTCTCTCCCCCCTTCACCCTCTTCACTCTCTCTCTCTCTGGGCCTAACTTAAAGCTACAGAACTTAATACCTGGCATAAGCAGGACAGACGATTGGGGATACAAGCATCATACAGTCAACCCAGGACATTCCACCCCTTATCCCCATATCGTCAACTCACTACCAAAACTAATATATTCTGATTCTAAACACGCATACATTATACACATATATAGGTACACATATATATACAGTATATAGCTATATATATATAAAATGGCAGTAAAATCCAGCAAATAGTGATATTTAAACATGGTTCTCACCCAATAATCAGATCTTCCTGGGGTACACATCGTGTTGTTCCATCTTTCTGCATTATCCACCATGTGTAACCTGGTCCCTGAGCAAAGACAACCCCACGGATGGGTTTGTCTGTATTGGAGGCAGAATTGACCCAAACAGTCTTCCCTAACAGACCTCTAACATGAACCACTGGGACCTTGTCTCCATCTACTGTGTGCAGGGATTCGGATTGGGCAGGCCCTGCTCGATTGGTAGAGCCTCGAGTGTTAACTAACCAGGTGGCCTTTGCTAAATGCTGTTCCCAATTTTTGAAAGATCCCCCACCCAATGCTTTCAAGGTGGTTTTTATCAGTCCATTGCACCTCTCCACTTTGCCTGAAGCTGGTGCATGGTAGGGGATATGGTACACCCACTCGATGCCATGTTCCCTAGCCCAGGTGTTTATAAGGCTGTTCTTGAAATGAGTCCCATTGTCTGACTCAATTCTCTCTGGGGTACCATGTCTCCAAAGAACCTGTTTTTCAAGGCCCAGGATGGTGTTCCGGGCAGAGGCATGAGGCACAGGGTAGGTCTCCAACCATCCTGTGGTGGCTTCTACCATTGTGAGAAGTAGCGCTTGCCTTGGCAGGTTTGAGGCAGTGTGATGTAATCAATCTGCCAAGCCTCTCCATACTTATATTTGGACCACCGTCCACCATACCATAGGGGTCTCACTCGCTTTGCCTGCTTAATTGCAGCACACGTCTCACAATCATGGATCACCTGGGAGATACTGTCCATGGTTAGGTCCACCCCTCAGTCTCGTGCCCATTTATAGGTAGCATCTCTACCCTGATGACCTGAGGCATCATGGGCCCATCGGGCTAGGAACAACTCTCCCTTGTGTTGCCAATCTAAGTCTATCTTTGACACTTCTATCTTTGCAGCTTGATCTACCTGCTTGTTGTTCTGGTGTTCTTCGTTAGCCCGATTCTTAGGGATATGGGCATCTACATGGAGGACTTTTACAGGTAGCTTTTCTACTCGGGCAGCAATGTCTTTCCACTCTTCAGCAGCCCAGATTGGTTTTCCCCTACGTTGCCAATTGGCCTTCTTCCACTTCTCCAGCCATCCCCACAGAGCATTGGCTACCATCCATGAATCAGTGTAAAGGTAGAGTTTTGGCCACTTCTCTCTTTCAGCAATGTCCAGGGCCAGTTGAACAGCTTTGAGCTCAGCGAGTTGACTTGATCCACCGTCTCCTTCTGTAGCTTCTGCAACCTGTCGTGTAGGGCTCCACACAGCTGCTTTCCATTTTCGGTTCATCCCTACGATACGGCAAGAACCATCCGTAAAAAGAGCGCAGCATGCTTCTTCTGCTGGCAGTTGATTGTATGGTGGAGCTTCCTCAGCCTGTGTCACTTGCTCTTGTTCTTCTTCATCAGTGAGACCAAAGTTTTCGCCTTCAGGCCAATTTGTAATTATCTCCAAAATCCCAGGGCGATTCAATTTTCCAATGCGGGCGCGTTGTGTTATGAGAGCAATCCACTTGCTCCATGTAGCACTGGTGGCGTGGTGGATAGAGGGAACCTTTGCTTTGAACATCCACCCCAGCACCGGTAGTCGAGGTGCCAGGAGGAGTTGTGCTTCCGTGCCAATTACCTCCGAGGCGGCTTGAACTCCTTCATAGGCGGCCAAGATTTCCTTCTCTGTGGGGGTGTAGTTGGCTTCGGACCCTCTATAACCTCGACTCCAGAATCCTAGTGGTCGACCCCGAGCCTCCCCAGGCACCTTCTGCCAAAGGCTCCATGACAGACCATGGCTCCCGGCTGCAGAGTAGAGCACATTTTTCACATCTGGTCCTGTCCTGACTGGGCCAAGTGCCACCGCATGAGCAATTTCCTTTTTGATCTGGGTGAAGGCTTGCTGCTGTTCAGGGCCCCACTGGAAAGTGTTCTTCTTGCGGGTAACCAGATAAAGAGGGCTCACAATCTGGCTGTACTCGGGAATATGCATTCTCCAAAAGCCTATGGCGCCTAGGAAAGCTTGTGTTTCCTTCTTGCTGGTTGGTGGAGACATTGCTGTAATCTTGTTGATAACCTCAGTGGGAATCTGACGCCGTCCATCTTCCCATTTTATCCCTAGGAACTGGATCTCTCGAGCAGGTCCCTTAACTTTGCTCTTCTTGATGGCAAAACCGGCTTTAGGAGAATCTGGATAATTTTTTTCCCTTTCTCAAACACTTCTGCTGCCGTGTTCCCCCACACAATGATGTCATCAATGTATTGGAGATGCTCTGGAGCCTCACCCTTTTCCAGTGCAGCCTGGATCAGTCCATGGCAGATCGTGGGGCTGTGCTTCCACCCCTGGGGCAGCCGATTCCATGTGTACTGCACACCCCTCCAGGTGAAGGCAAACTGGGGCCTGCATTCTGCTGCCAAAGGGATGGAGAAAAATGCATTTGCAATGTCAACAGTGGCATACCACTTTGCTGCCTTGGACTCCAGCTCGTACTGGAGCTCCAGCATGTCTGGCACAGCAGCACTCAATGGTGGAGTCACTTCATTCAAAGCACGATAGTCTACAGTCAATCTCCATTCCCCTTCAGACTTGCGCACAGGCCAGATGGGGCTGTTGAAGGGTGAGTGGGTTTTGCTGACCACCCCTTGGCTCTCCAGCTCACGAATCAGCTTGTGGATGGGAATCACAGCATCTCGAGTTGTTCTGTACTGTCGGCGATGCACTGTTGAAGTGGCAATCGGCACATGTTGTTCTTCTCCCTTCAGCAGCCCAACTGCAGATGGGTTCTCTGATAGTCCAGGCAAGGTATTCAATTGCTTAACGCCCTCTGTCTCCACAGCAGCTATCCCAAAAGCCCACCTGAGTCCTTTTGGGTCTTTGAAATACCCATTTTGGAGGAAATCTATGCCCAAAATGCATGGGGCCTCTGGGCCAGTCACAATAGAATGTTTCTTCCACTCATTTCCAGTCAGGCTCACCTCAGCTTCCACCAAAGTCAAATCCTGTGATCCCCCAGTCACGCCAGCGATAGAGACAGATTCTGCCCCCACATGTCTTGATGGGATTAATGTGCACTGTGCACCAGTGTCAACCAAAGCCTCATATTTTTGTGGTTCTGATGTGCCAGGCCAACGAATCCACACAGTCCAAAAAACACGGTTTTCCCTAGCCTCCACCTGGCTGGAGGCAGGGCCTCTCTAAGCCTGGTTATCCTTCTTTCCCTGGGTGTACATCTTGGAGGTTCCTTCAAGGGGATAGAACATGTCGTCATCATCATCATCATATCTGGCAGATCGGCTGTGGGCAACTGGAGCTGCTTCCTTTCTGGTAGAACTTCCTTTCTGAGTCTTAGCCTCCTTCAGTTCACGTACTCGTTGTGCCAGAGCAGGAGTGGGTTTTCCATCCCACCTTCTCATGTTTTCCCCACAATCATACAGGAAAAACCACAGATCACGTCGTGAGGGGTACCTTCTCTCCTTGTCTGGGGGACGTCTACGTTTGGTAACAGGACCTCTGAACTGTACTGCTGAGATTTGGAGAAGGTCCTTTCTCAGTGTCTTGTGATTCTCTTCCATCTTATCTTCCATTTTCTGTAGACGTTCTTCCACAGCTGCAATTCTTGCATGTGTTGGGCCATGCACGGCATCTGCATACGCTCGGAGTTTCCTCGCCATATCAAGCACAGTCTCATCTCCCTCATCCCGCTTCATTATTGTTAGAGTCTTAGAATGTTCTTCTGGCCCAAGTCGTATAAGTCTTCGCCACATTATGGGTGTACATATTACCAAGTCTGGATTCCTAGGTGTATTTGGATCCTCTGAGAAAACAATCTCTGCCACGGCCATTTCTCTCAAGTGTTGGATCCCTTGTTCTATTGTCTTCCACTGAGTCTGCTGCATATAGAGATCGTCTGTACACAGATATCTGCGTGCCACAACTCCCAAGACTCGTGACCATAGACTCTTAGGGCGAGCCCCCTTTACTGTTTCCTGGTTGATAACCGGTTCATATGACAGATGTCCCAAATGCCTCGCTTCAGTACTGTCTAGAATTGTAACGTCGCTTGCAGCATCCCAAAGACGGACTAACCAACTAATTATAGATTCATCAGGTCGTCGAGTGTAATCCTTTCTTAGGCCACAAAGGTCCTTCACGGAAAGAGTGTCTTCTGCTCTTGAGTCAGTTGCTGCCCCTGAGGGTCCTCCCCCGCCATTGCCATCATCATCATCATCATCCACTGGTCGATCAGTTTTGGTTTTGCGCTTCTGTCCCGCAGCAGCGACTGCCAGTGGCTTAGGCTCACTGTCCGGTTTAGCTGCGGGCTTAGGCTCACTGTCCGGTTTAGCTATGGGCTTAGGTTCACTATCTGTTTTAGCTACTGGCTTGGGCTCACTGTCTGGTTTAGTTGTAACCTGAGCAACTGGGGTATTTACTGCAGCCTGAGTGACTGGGGTGTCTACTGCAGCCTGAGCAACTGGGGTGACTACTGCAGCCTGAGCGACTGGGGTGTCTACTGCATCCTGAGTGACTGGGGTATCTACTGATTCATCTTCCTGTCCCCCTGCCTCTATCTGCTGCCCTACAGTATCTAGCAGCGCGTGATAGCTTATTGCAATGATCCTTTCCTCCTTAGAACCATCATTACACTTCTCTTTCAGGTATTTCGCCACCTCAGCTGGGTTCTGTATTTGGTCACGTGGAAAGTCCCAAGCTATGGGTTCTGAGAATTCTTTCAAGATCTGGCCCATATCCTCCCATCCCCCACACCACTCAGGATTTTCCACAACTGGGTCCATTACTGGGTCAGGTGTCTCCTCAGTCCCTCTGGACATATCAGCTCTGATTCTAGAAAAGTTGTAAACCGTATAGACGAAACCCACCAGCTGACATATGAGAAGGGTGGTATCTTTGGCATCCAGGGAAAACTGAACATTCTCAAAATATGATGTAACAGATTGAAAGGAGAAGAAGCGAAGGAAAGGCTGGGAAGCCTCACCCCCTGCTCCTCCTCTAACAAACTGGGTGCAGTTACTAACAAACCCCCAAAACATGCTACTGAAACTAGGACGCAGGGTAGGATGGAGAAACAACAAACCATATGTATTTTGAACAATCCCCAGTACCTTTGCTACCTCTCTATAAATCATTATCACCATGCCCAGCAAAATAGCGACTTTAATCCGTGCCCCTCTACTGTAAAAACTCCATGCCAAGGACAATACTGGAGCTATCTGTGGATAGGAAAACAAACCTAGGGACCAGTAAGCTATAAACACCACCAACAAGCCTAGGGACGAGAGAGACATGGCTACCCCCACGCAGAGAGACACTATGAACTCAAGCAACATGGCTACGGACTGCTTTACAGAGTTAGCACAACCAAAATGCAATCAGTACAAGCTTTTTCCACTTTCTCAAGCCATGCGTTGGGCGCCAAAATATTTGTCCTAGTTTAGGGCAAATGTTAGGAGGAGACCTCCAAGGG
The DNA here is from genome assembly GCA_034509425.1 of Eopsaltria australis. Taxonomy (NCBI): domain Eukaryota; kingdom Metazoa; phylum Chordata; class Aves; order Passeriformes; family Petroicidae; genus Eopsaltria; species Eopsaltria australis. The sequence continues at coordinate 2,945 of JAVTVJ010001368.1, read as the reverse complement.
GGTCTCCTCTAGACAAGCCAATTCCGGCCGCCCCTCCCCCAAACCGGTTCGGGAAAAGATTTCCTTAGAGAAAAAGTAGAAAAAACTATTTATTTAACAAGCAGAATATTCACAAGTATGGAAAAAAAATTGAATGATATAAAACAATGAAACCTCTCCTTTCTCCGAAGAGATGGTGGATCCAGAGAGTCCTTCTGTGGGTGTGGCTGTGTCAGCCTCAGTCTCTCCAGAGGCTGGGGCTGATGGCCAGGCCCAGCTGCAGAGTCGGGGGGCCTCCGGGGGATTGTCCTGATGTCTTGGACCACAGAGATGCTGACCAGTCCCAGAAGAAAAAAAAAAAACAGCAAAAGAAACAAAGTCTCTCTCTCCCTGCAAAAGCCAAGAGATCTCCGAGAGCACTCTGCTGCGAACTCCGAGAGCACACACAGAGAGCTTATCTCTATTTTTCTGTCCCCGCTTCGAGCGCAGTCTCCGAAGGAATTTCCGGGGGAGTAAGGTGTAACTCCTGTAGACAAACTGTGTGCATTTTCTCTCCCCCCCTTTACTCTCTTCACTCTCTCTGTCTCTCTGGGCCTAACTTAAAGTTACAGAACTTAATACCCGGCATAAGCAGGACAGACGATTGGGGATACAAGCACCTTACAGTCAACCCAGGACAGCCCTAAACTAGGACAAGGAGTCATAGGAGTAGTCTTAGTGAGTAGTCATAGAGTGGTCTGTAGTTGTGATAAATACATATTATAGTATTGGCTTTTCGCATGTGTTAAAATGAATGCTATGTGTGTAATGTTAATCCTTATAAAAGTAGCTTTTTTTTAAGAAATATAATGTTTACTAAATGCTTTTTCTTTGTTAGATATAGTTGAGAAATAACTAATATAGCTGTGTTAAAATGTACCTAACTTACAATAAGCCACCTGCTTAGCTGGATAAACTAAACACAGGTGTGACAGGTACCTGCCGCAGGACATCTCTATCAACAACAACCATCTGTTGGAAATTGATGGATGAAGGAAGATACTGAACCCTCCAAAAGGACCACGCATGCTCTAAAATGCGGACCCAAGGAGGAGTCATGCTAACTGATTCTTGGAACATGTAAAATAGCTTAAGGAAAAGTTTGAATATACATAATTGTCTATGAATATGCAATAGGCTGATGCAATAAGAAAAGTATATAAAGAGAATCTCTCACCTTAACAGGTGTGCTCTTGGCTCAGTGCCAGGGGTACCCAGCATCCTGGGCGTTGTAACCTTTTGCTCTATCCTGTCCCTTATTGTCTTTTATTAAACCTTTAAATTTTAACAGGAGAGTGGACCTCTTTTTTCACGGTAGTAGTCTTAGTCTCTGTCTGTATAATAAAGGACTTTGCACATCACCACCTCGTCAGAGAAGTTCTTGGCCCTGTGTTGAATACTGTAAATGGTGCCCTCGTGTGAGATATGAACAAGGCGATGACTGGCTAAATATATAGCCTCCGGCAGTTGTAGCCTCGCAGACGAGAATCCACTTCGGGGGATAAGTGGAAAATCCGGCCGGCATGGAATCCCTGATGTTTTTTTCAGGTGACCCGTGAATAGCTTAACACACTGAATCGCGGATCGGGATTCTTTTAAAATGGGCAATCGGACTTCTCTTTACGAGCAGTCGCCTGTCTTTGACTCTCTGAAACAGCTGCTAGCCGAGTGAGGGAAGTTTATCTCTTATCTCTCGCTTGCGTGGTGGCTGAATTTGGCTGCAGCTGACGAGTACTGTGATTTGGCCGTTACGGTGCTCTGTCCGGGACGGGCAGTCATGGAGGCTTTGCAGGGGGAGGAGAGAGCCCTAGCAGCCCGCGAGCCTCCAGCCCTCCCGCTCCCCCCGGCAGCAGTTTCAGATTCTCCGCACGGCCGTTGCAGTGACCGTGGCGTGGCGGCTGATCCTCCCCCAGCTTCTCCCCGCGTCGGGCGGGTGGCGAAAACTTTTCCTTAGCAACGACTTAGCAACAGCGATAGCGACTTCCCCGGCACGGAGACGGCTCGGACCTGAAGGGAAGGGAAAAGCGCAGAGTTCTGCCTGAGAATGTACAGCTGAGAAGTATGGCTGAAGAAGTTCCCCGCGGCTGTGCAAGATACATCCCCCCCCACGGCCAGGCCAGGCCGAGCCCCTCCGCATTAAAGCATTAAAAATTATTATATTTCTATAACAAAAGCAACTTCTACAATGACCAACATCATACACATAGCATTCATTATTTGCGAAAAGCCAACACTATAATATGCATTTATAACACTACCTTTCTGCGCTTGTCTGCTGTGCCTCCTTCCTCCCTCTTCCCTCCCCCCCCCCCCGCTTTTGTCCCCCGCCTCCTTTCTCTAGTGCAGGGGAAGGAAGGGGCGGGGTTGGGAGTGGAGAGGAGCAGGGGGGTTGGGGCGAATTGTAAGCTGAGTTGTAAACTAGATTTAAACAATTTCTAAACTGAATTGTATAAACACAACGAGTTGCCTTTGCATTTTCTGTGAAATGTATGGGATTTCTGATGGAAATTGTATAACTGGATAGGAAACTGTTAACTGGATTGCAATCTGTTTTTGCTGTTTTTCTTGTTGCTTTGTTTTAATGATGGTTGAGTTCTAACTCCTGGTGTATTAATACCTTTAAATGTGTTATTAATAATATAATGTTATAATGTTGTTAGCGTAGGAAAACACATAATCACAGAATGATTATATGGGTGCTTTAATGAAGGGCCCTGGGAGCCAGGGGTCGTGTGGGACCTCAAATCAGGCTCCCCCTTGGATCCGAAAAAATGGTGACATTTATACTACTCTCTTGGATACATTGTTTTCACTCAAGCATGAGTTTTAGCTTCGATACCGTTGCTATTGCATATATTGCTTTTACCCAAACATAAGTTTCAGCCCCCCCCCCTTTCCTACTAGCCTCTACCATTTCTCAGGATTAT
>JAVTVJ010001367.1:0-26347 GCA_034509425.1 Eopsaltria australis | reverse complement strand
TAAAGACAGTAAACGGTTAACTAGAGAAACGACAAAACACTTAAAACAACTTAAAAGGCAAAGTCCGATAAGAATGACCAACAAAATTAAAAGCAAAGTCCGTAGGGCTTGAGAAATCCAGCCAGAGATCCCCCAGCCGGTGAAGAGGCTGTCGAGCCAGTCCTTGCCTTCTGTTTTGAGTTGGTGAATCTGGTCCGGCATCTCCTGGATTGTGGACTTGATGGACTGGGCGTGAGATGAAAGGTTGAAGCAACACAGTCCTTCAAACTCTTCGCACCCGTGGCCATGGAGCAGCAGCAGATAGTCAATTGCAGCCCGGTTTTGGAGCGTCGCCTGCCTGGTCATCTCCTCGTCTGAGAGGAGTTCTGAGAGCGCCTGAGATGTTAAATTGGCTTGCTTTCCAAGCCAACACTCTAGGTGGGAAAGCTCACCTAGGGCCTTGGCTGCCGCCACCCACGGCAGAAATATCGAGGCCGCGACCCTTTTGGAGAATGACCAGGAGACCACGTTATTATCACAATTTGAGTCCAAATCTAGGGTGGATCGTTTTTGGTGGGTCATATTGGTGTGGTCTCTCCAAGCCATCAGCTGGTTCACTCCTGGCGTCAGCAGGGAAAGCTTGCCAAGCGTGCACGGCCCTCCCCTGAGACGGGACGGGATTCCTGCCCACACACGATCTCCACATATTAAGAAAATCCCCTTCAGGAGTTTCTTGGGGGATTTGGTGGATGCTGACCATGTAAAATTAGCAAATTTGCACCAGGCTCTTTCACTGTAGAGTTTCCAATTGTTAGGGGTGACATCGAAGGCTTTCTTTGCTACCGGAGGGATGGTCAATGTATCAACTTTATCTGTCTTCACTGCCATTATGGCCCCCCCTCGTCCTGGGTTGGTTTCCCGCGGCACATCCCTGTACCTTTGCCAGCTCTTTCTCTTATCCCAGAGGGAGCTATAAAGAATTTGCCTCCGGTGTCTGGCGGCACTAGGGTCTGCGAAAGAGGTACAGAACGTGGGTTGTGCCGACCCCAACAGGTCCAATTCTTGGGGTTCAGTGTCCATGGGTGGCAGGGCCTGCATCCACTGATCCCAACTGTGGGATTGGTTGGTCCCTGAGAGAAAAGCGTGGTACTCTGGCCATGTCTCAGGAATCCCTACCAGGCAGGTGCTCATCGGGCCGTTCACTGAGTCGACGTGAAGACAGAAGTCACTCTGGCCGATGGATTTTGCCAGAGTGACCCACACGTTTTCTCGGGGCTGCTGCACCAGCCACGGGGTGGACACCGGGATCCCCAGGAGAAGCAGGACTGAGGCGAAAAACCAGACTGGCTCCATCTTCTTTGGGGATCTCTGGTGGAAAACTGAGAAGAGGATATTTGAGAATAAGAAATGTTACTCTTTTGTGATTGGTTCTCTCTGGACAATAAAAGGCTGGGTCATTCCCAAATAGAGGGTTTAAAGAATTTCGTGGTGGCTTTTTAAAACAAGGTATTAAGGAGTCAGCAGAAGGCTCAGCACCCTCAGCTGCTTTATAAAGGCAAACTGTAGAAGATTTTGCAGGGAGTAAAGCAACCCAAGCAACAGAAGAGAACTCAGACTACCATACTCTCCCCCTCTCTCCCCCCTTTTCTTTTAAACGAGTAGGAAATAGGGATAGGGACACACAAAAGGTAAGTCAGAGGGGTAGGTTGGGGACGGGAAACAGGGGGTGTACAGTCCATGGGATTGTCTCTCCGGCATCTCTGGTGTTTTCTTCTTCTTCTTCTTCTTCTTCTTCTTGAGGAGGTGCCGGAGAGTCGTCAAAGCCGGGTAAGTATTTCTTCTTTCTTTTCTTCCAGGCTTCCATGGCCTGGAAACCTTCTTCTTGTGGAGACTGGGGTGGAACTGTCTCTGCAAAACAAGCTCGCTTTCTCTGCTTAGGCCCCCGGTAGGGTCGGACATACCTAGCTGGGATCCATTTTGGCCCCTCTGGGGTGGACACACATGCGTAACCTCTGCCCCAGACGATCAATGGGAGGGGCCCCTCAACCTCGTGGGTCTCAGGGTCCCTCACCAGCACCGGCGGATGTTCTCTTAATTTAGAATTGGCCGAATTCATAAAGTGCCGGAATACAAGGGGAAGGGGCTCTTCTGGTGTACAATTTAAAAAGTTAATCGTGAAGAGCGCTTTGCAGAGTCGCTCAATGGGCGATTTCTTCTCTGCACCTCCCTGCTGCTGGTAGAGGACTCTCTTGAGTGTACCGTGAGTCCTCTCCACGATGGCCTGTCCTGTAGGTGAGTGAGGGATGCCGGTGACGTGGGCAATCCCCCACTCCTGGAGGAAACTACGGAGGTAGGCAGAGGTGTACGCTGGGCCATTGTCCGTCTTTATCTTTTTGGGGGTACCTCGGACAGAGAAGGCCGTTAGTAAATGTTTACGTACATCCTTGGCTTTTTCGCCCATGTGGGCAGAGGCAAAAACTGCATGGCTGAAGGTATCTACTGATACATGGACGTACTTCAGCCGTCCAAATTCTTGTATGTGAGTCACATCCATTTGCCAGACCTCATTGGCTACTAGCCCTCGGGGGTTTACCCCTGGATGGAGAGAGGGCAGTTGGTAGGTCTGGCAGCTGGGACATGTCACCACAATTGCCCGAGCCTGCTCTAGAGGTAGGTGGAACATCCTCCGGAGGGCTGGGGCGTTTTGATGATAAAACTGGTGGGAAATCTTAGCTTGCGCGAAGGTGTCAGGGATGTTAGCTGACTGCACCTGTGCAGCCATTGCCAAGGCGTCCGCCCTGCGGTTCCCCTCACTGATGTACCCGGGGAGGTCTTGATGCGATCTCACATGCATTACGTGAAACGGGTGCTCTCGGTGGGACAACAGGAACACTAGCTGCGAGAGCAGCCCGAACAAATTTGGGTTGGAGACCTCCTTAAGTAAGCTGTGTTCTGCTCTGATAGTGACCCCAGCAACATAAGCTGAATCAGTGACTAAATTGAGAGGTTTCTGGAACCTCTCAAAGACTCTGACGACGGCTGCTAGTTCTGCAATTTGTGGGGATCCCTCCACCACATGGACCTCAGATTCCCACTTCTGGGTCTGAGGATCCTTCCAAGTCATGACTGACTTGTGAGAGGATCCTGAGCCGTCGGTGAAAACCGTCAGAGCTCCTTTTACAGGCTTTTTTGACTGCATAAACTTTGGAGCCAAATTAAAATTTGTGTTAAACAGATGGTGTTTTAATTTCTTGCCGGTAATTTTGCCTGGGAAACTGTCGAGAGAGAACTGGAGGCTCTCATTGGACTGGATTAACTTCTCCAAGTCCTCATCTTTCCAAGGAACACGTATGTATGAAAAATCGCATCCCGCAAGGGTGCGGAGCCTGGTCCTCGCTCTGGTGATCAGCGAGGCCACCAGCTCTTGTGGCGTGGTGATAGTCTTGGACGGAGTATGAGGGAGGAACACCCACTCTATGATTAAGAGGGGATCCTTCAACCTCCCGTCCCATTGAAATATCAATGCATGGTATTGTGGGACCTGCCCCAGGATGGTAAGCTGAAAGGGCAGGTCCGGGGCCACTCTATGGGCGTGCCAGGAGGCTAAGGCTTTGCGCACCTTACCTATGGAAGCCCTGGCATCTGTGGTGAGCTGCTTCGGAGAGTCCAGTCCCTCGCCGCCCTTCAGAAGGTCGAACAAGGGGGCGAGGTCCGCCGTCGTCAGCCCCAGCAGAGGACGAACCCAGTGATGCTGCCGCAGAGTTGGTGGAGTTCTCTCAGTGTCCTGGGCTCGTCCACGATTTCAAGCTGCTGGGGTGCAACGGTCCGCTCTCCGATGCGGATGCCGAGGTACTTCCACGGTAGGGTAGGTTGTACCTTGTTTGGATGGATGATCATTCCGGCACGCTCGATGGCACTGATGGTGGCTTTCAATGTCAGGTCCAAAAGATGCTCCGAGGGAGCACATACAAGGACGTCGTCCATGTAATGGAAAATTATGGATTTCGTGAAGGCTTTCCTCACTGGCGACAGTACTCGGGCTACGTACCACTGGCAGATTACAGGGGAATTTTTCATTCCCTGCGGTAAAACCCGCCAATGGTACCTTTCCTGGGGCGCCTGCCTGTTTACTGATGGAACTGAGAAGGCAAAGCGCGGCGCATCATCCGGGTGCAACGGGATCGAAAAGAAGCAGTCCTTGATGTCGATGACTGCGAGTGGCCACGCTCGGGGGAGCATTGCCGGGGATGGTAATCCCGGCTGAAGGGGCCCCATGTCGACAATGACTTCATTGATCTTGCGTAGGTCATGGAGGAGCCTCCACCCGCCTCCGCCAGCCTTACGGATGACAAAGACAGGGGAGTTCCAAGGGCTGTCTGATGGAACGACATTACCCTTGGAAAGTTGCTCCTCCACGAGGGACCGTAGGGCGCTTAACTTATCTTTGGTAAGGGGCCACTGCTCCACCCACACCGGCTTGTTGGTCTTCCAAGTAAGAAGTGGAACAGAGCCATGGGTGGCGCGCCCAGCAGTGGCCCCGACTAGAAATCCCCTGGTGTATCTGGGATTTCTAGCCTGGTCCCCCATTGCGACAACAGATCCCTGCCCCAGAGGTTGAAGCCGGAGGCCACTACGTACGGTCTTACCGTGGCTACATGACCGTCCGGCCCCTCCACCAGGATGTTACTGGTGGACTTCTGGGGCATAACAGCTCCCCCAAGGCCATTGATGTTCTCGGTAGAGGGCCGGAGCCCCCACCCGGGTGGCCACTCTGCTGCTGAAATGATTGTCACATCCGATCCTGTGTCCATCATGCCCCGGATGTGCACCGCTGCCTTGCCGTTTTTGAGGCGGCACGACAGGGTGGGCTTGTCAGTTCCCAGGAGTTCTGAATACATTGCCTGTGGTGTTCATTTTGGCTCTCGGGAGATCTTCAGGAATTACAATCGCGTGTGCCAGCCATTGGCCCCTGGGCATAAACCAGGGAGCTGAGTGGCAAGCTGCGGTAATTTTAAAAGTCTGACCAGGAACTGCAGCTACAATTTGTGGGAGAACAAAGAGCCCGGGAGGGCCCCTGGTGGAATCTCCTATAACCAAAAGCTCAGTTCTTTCGTAAATGTCCCCACAAAGGAACACGTTATAGCCGCAGAAGTCTGTATGTGTGACATGTTGAGGGTGGGCACTTACCAGGTGAAACCTGGTCCTGTCCTTGGTCGCTGGAGCGTCTCCCTCTCCCGCCGATGGTGTGGCGGGCGGTCTCGCCAGAGTGGCGATGGTGGTCCCGGTGTTGTCAGCATTTAATTTGGTGTCACAGCACGGTGCTGTACCATGCTCTTTTGCCCGTTTCCCTGGTGCTGGTGGCAACATGGGCAGAGCACCGCTCCGGGACCTGCAGGAGGCTTAGAACAAGAGGTGTTATTTCTCCGGGGCTTTGGACAAAAGCGTGCGATGTGCCCACCCTGTCCACAGTTGTAACACTTGTTATGTCCAGTTCGGTTGTTGTCAATTCCAGGGGTGGCAGCCCCCGCTGCTGCCACATACCTCCTTTTCTGTTGGGGTCCGTGGCCTGGAGGAGGGGTTGCTACTGATGGCTCGGGGGTGATCTCGGCGCACGCTTCCAACATTGCCTCTAAGGTGGGCCGAGGCAATTTAGGGAGGGCTTTTAGGACTGCCTTGCAGGCAGCGTTGGCATTGGTGTATGCCACTGACCGGAGGAGCTTTCCTTGGTTTGAGGGGTCTTCCTCCTGTTTCTTGAGGGCCATTCTCACTCGGCCCACAAACTTAACAAAGCTCTCCTCCGGCTGTTGCCTGATGGTGGCATACCCATCTGAGGGCACCTCTGCAGATGGTAACGTCAGGAGGGCCCTGAGCACCGCCTGCTGTATGTCTCTAATAGCCCTCGTTGGGAGCTGTGCAGCCTGCTCCTCACCCTTGCTAAAGTCCCCCTCGCCTGCTAGGTGGTCCATTGTCAGGTCATCGACCTCATCCTCCCCATCATATTCTCCCAAGAGGTCCTCTAGCAGGCGTTTCAAGCCCTTTCCCATAGCATGTAGTTTTCAGGTGCCAGGATCCCTTCCATGATTGACTTAAGGTCCTCCGGGACTAAGAGGTTGGACCTAAAGGTTGCCCTGAGCATGCCCTGGCTGTAAGATGATTCCAGCCTGTGGTCGCTGATCATCTTACATAGGTCTCGCAGCTGGGAGAATGGGAAAGGTTCCCACCAGGGATTCTGCCCACGCCTACCCAGGGAGACCGGTAGGGCTACCAGGCCTTGTCTCCCCTCCTGGGCCGTGCCCCGTAGGCCCCCGGGTTCTAGGTGATTTGAACCCGGGCAGGCCTGGGCCCGGTCCCAGGCCTCAGCACCAGCCTCGGCCTGTGGGCCTCCGGGTTCTAGGCCCCGGGGCCCGGGGTGCCGGCAGGCCTCGGCCTCCCCCCTCCCGAGTTCTAAGCTCCGGGGCCCAGAGTGCTGGTAGGCCCCGGCCTCCTCCCTTCCGGGTTCTAGGTGTCGAGGACCGGAAGGGGGGGCGTGGGAACCGGAGCCGGAGAGGGCGGCGGACGAGGGGACGGGTGCCGCGTGGGGCCGGTAGGAGGTCCCGATGGGATGGGAGGGGCCCGACGCGATACCACGCCCCGACGCGACGTCGGCGGCGGGACGGCCCGGGGAGGCAGAGGACTCCGCGGGCAGGCTCAGGGGAGGAGTCCAGGGAAGGGGGGGGATCCCGCGCAAAGTGGCTCTTGGTGCCAAAACAGGGGGTGGAAGGCGGGCTGGCCGCGAAGCTGGCGCCGTTTTGTTTTTCGCGGCGGCCATCTTCTCTAATAGAAGTACGACAAGGGGGGCGGGTAACGGGCGCAACCGGGAACTCGGGCATAGGTAAAAGATCTGAGGGAAGGTCCGGTGCGGAGGGGCCCTCTCCCCACCGGTCAGGGAGCGCCGGAGATTGCGGGGGATCGAGGGCAAACGACACCCGACGCAATTCTTGACGCTTCAGGGAAGAGGGGTGCGGAGAGTGGGGGTGGTAGGGAAGGTGGGGTAGGAGGAACTGGGGTCTCAACTTTCCCCTTAGTAATTGCCCTCAAAGAATCGCAAATTAAAATCAAAACCAAATAAAACCGAGTCACCCGAACATCTCCCTGTCTAATTTTCCTAGTTAAAGAATCCCCAACTTTGTCCCAGAAACCCAGATCTCGAACTGAGTCGGAAGTAACCGAGGGAAACTGAATAAAAACCCATCTAACGAATTCCCTTAAAAGAGGCTTCGAAAAACGCTTCCCCTCCGCGATTAAAACTCCCTTAATTTGGGAGTAAAACCCCTTTTGCTGCCTGGAAAGCCGGGCACCCATAATGGCAGCAACTCCTAGCCGAGGTAAAACGGACAACGTAAAAAACTAAAGCTAACGCGGTGGGGTCAGGGGAAAATCTTAAACTCACTTTTCGGACGCTGCGCAGCGATTTACTCCGCGTGCCGGGTCCCGGATCCCTGGCACGTCTCCCATCCCCGACCGCCAGTCACAGTCCTCTGGCTAAGGCAGTGTGGTGACCGAGGCTCCCTCCTCACTCCGTCGGGAGAGAGGTTGCTCGATCTCCCCTCCCGAAGAGTCCACTAGAACGCGGAGCTCCTCAGGAAGGGCGGCTGACTCTGCAATGGCGCGCTTCTGGCGAAGGTCGCTCCGACGAGGCAAGCGGTCAAGCTGACCAAATGCCACATGTTGGGCGCCAGCTGTGGCCGTCCGCCTGCCTCCTCGGTGGAGTGGAGGTGGCTACTAGCAAAGGCGGAGGCGACTTGGGTCCTCGGAGGCCAGCCTTGTTCCCAGTCGCTGAGCGAATCTTGCCCTCGCTCCCTGCTAGCTGCTTGGTAGGCGAACTCTCCCACACCTCAGGGGGATCTTCCAACCCCGGGAATGAAGAGACACAGACACGAGGTTCTGCACTCTGTGACACCGGGGGTCGGAGGACCTCGATTCCCCTGTGACACAATCTTTTATTGTTCCCCCGGTGACCAATCACCGGGCAGCAGCGGGGAGGAACCGGGGAGGAGCAGGGGACAGGGAGCTAACCAGGGATAGAAGGGGGATGAGAGAGGGTTACAGACAGGGGAATGATACAATGAACAACCGAGTAACTGAGAACTCTCTAGAAAACTGGGGGTGACTGACTTAGATGGGCAGGTGGTGCTCCCCAATGAGCCCTGGGTGTGTTCACCTGTCTCGAGCCCAGCCTCTTCTGGGCTAAACTATTGTTTGCTCCACCTCAGGGGAGCGCTCCTGCTCCCCCCAGGGTTTTCTCATTGGAAATTCTTCTTCTGGGGTAACCTGCACCACCGCCACATGTTCCATTCCATGTCACACCATGATCAGCAATAAACTGAGAGAAGCAAGGGGTGGAGTGCATTAATTTGCTTTAGAAGACATTTTTCTCTCAAAACAGCACCTACATATACAGAATCCTGCCACCAGGTGGTTAAACATTTTCTGCTGATAGGAGATTACCTGTGCATTTGCTTTTCTTCTGTTTGTGGCCTTTGCTTTTTGTGGTGATTTGTTTGTGGGGCATTTGTGCTTTTGGGAGTCCGTTTTGGTTTGGTTTTGAATTTTTGTTGGTTTGTTTGGGTTTTTTTGTTTGGGTTTTTTCCCGATTGAATTGTCTTTCTTCTGATGCATGATTTTTTTCTCCCTTTTCTTATGGTTTGGTTGGCACCTCATGGCAAGATAAATTGTTCCAACTCAGTCCTCTTGCCCAGCTATGTTTTACAGCCACCATTAACTAGATGATTTTGGTCACAGACTACCTGCAACTTGGCAGTATCCACAAAGGAGTTGAAAGTGCATTTCATCCCATTGTAGAGACAATAGAAATGTTCCACAGTGGTGGTCAAGGGCTGGTCACTGAGGGATGTCAGCAGGGAGTGGCTGCCAAGAGGACTCTGTACCATGGGTGACACTTGACCCTCACTGTTCAGCCAAATTGCCACCCACCCCATGTCCCACTCCTTCAGTCCAGCTCTCTCCAGTCTGGCTCTGAGGAGACCACAGCAGACCCTGTCACAGGCCTGGCTAAAGTCTGGGCACTCAACATCCCCTTCTTTTGCCTCCCACAGGGGTTCTGCAGTCCCTGCCTTGTCCTGCCAGTGCCTGGAATGGCTGCAGGAGGATTTGCCACGTGCCCATCCCTGCTGAGCCTGACCAGTCTGGGACTCTCCCAGTCCCCCTCCGTGCCCTGTTTGCAGACTGGTTCCGTGTCTGCCTTTCCCAAGTGCCCGGGACCCTTTGGCATGGCTCTGGCCTTTCCAAGGGGTTTGGGAGAGATCTCACAATGGCACTGCCCAGCCTTCTCAACATCCCTGACACCAAAGGCCTTTTCCACATCCCTCAGTTCCAGCTCAGTGCCCAGAACACAGCACAGCCCTGTCCAGGTCCTCGGGGTGATTCAGAAGGGAGGCACCTGTGATTTTTCCCCACAGCCTCACCACTCCAATGGCTCTCTGTGCAGCCTGTGGCTGTCCTGAGCATTTTCCCTGCTGCCTCCCTGTCCTGGATGTTTCTCTGCATGCAGTCCTCAGCACAGGCCAGCACAGAATTCAGGTGGTTTCCAGAGGAAATTGCTCTCAGAGTGAAGTGGCCTCAAGGCACGGTTTGTGCTCCTGGAATTGTGCCAGCCCCAAGAGCTGATGATGCTGTTTGTGCTCACTTGGATTCATCTCCCCACACGCACACGATTCACTGCTGAGGTCTCCTCAGTACACAGCAAACATGCACTGCTGACCTGGTCACTTGGTGTCCCTCCATGCAGGGACAAACAACCTCCTGCAGGTGAGGGCAGAGGCCCGTGCTGGGCATGGTGGTTGCAGGGGCTGGTGTGGGACAATTGCCCTGGGCCACCTTCCCAGGCTGTCCCCTGAACAAAGCCACGGCCCAGGCCCTGCTCTGCTGCTCCCTCAGGTCCATGCCAGGAGCTCTGGCTGTGCCAGGACACTGCTGAGTGCCTCCCCTGCACACTCCGCCTCCGCCCTGGGCACTGGGGTTTGCTTTGCCAGGCCATTCCTGGAGTGCATTCCTGACTGCAGCTCTGGAGGAAAGCAAAGCCTTCCTGCCCTGCCCTCAGGAGATGCCCTTTGCTGATGGAACTGCTGTGCTGGAGCCCAGCTGTGTCCTGGCAGTGCCCATGGCCTGTCCCTGCCTGTGGTCACAGCACAGACACGCAGCAGGACAGTGACCAAGCTGCCAGAGCACTCCAGCCTTGCACCCCAGAAGGGCTGGCAATGACAGTGGAGTTGGGAAGAGCAGCTCTGATAAGACCCACTTCTGGTCCTCCCTGCCAGTGCTGCTGTGCTGGGACACTTTTCCCCTTCTCCCCTATAATTTCATGGAGGTCTCAGAGTTGGGATCCCAGATAAACAAGACACTGCCAGGCAGTTTATTTTGTTGAGGGATAGGGATAGGACAAAGCTTGGTTAACAGAGCTTCTGGGTCAAAATCAAAAGGCAGACAATGAATGAGGTGGTGAAGAAATATAAAATAGAATTGAATGCAATATTAGGAGAAGATGAAGCCATTGACCTGAGAAGACAGGCTGGGCTTGTCATGAGCTATGATGCCGTTTGGTTTCTGCCTTTTTTCTTTTATACAGAGTTCTCTGTACTCTTTGCACATATATTTGTAGCTCTGTAGCCTACTGTATTAATAGCTAGTTTTCCCAGTACCTTTCCATGGCCTTTCCCTAAGCAGAAAGACAAAACAAATTCCAGAGCTCCAAGCCCCAGGGGGGGTGCAAGGCCCTGTCCTATCTTGGTTCTTCCTGGGAACCAAGGCCCAGAACAACTCTGAGGTACATTTTCATAAAGCACAACCAGTGCTGAGAGGGGGGCTGGACCTGGGGGGGAATTGAATCAGCACTTGTTCTCCTTATTGGTGCTTTTAATCAATTCTGCTAATTTCCTAAAAGCTATAAATATGTACTCAGTCCTGGAGGGGGTGGGCTTTTATGGACACCTTTCCATAACTGCTCCTGAAGACCTTCAAAATAAAGATCCCCTTTTATATTACCTCCTTGCTAAAATGATCTCGAGTTTCTTTTCCAGGCTGGGGGGAAAGGCAACAGTTACATGATGAATGTTTGTGGTAGTTTGAAAGCAAATCAGTGATAGACTCAAAGTCAGAACTACAATTGAATAGAAAAATGCAATAGTACAAAACCACTGACAGAGACAGAATACAACCTGACACCCTGTCAGTCAGGGTGTTGGTAGCAGTCCATTTACATGGTGGCTGCATCCCTCTGGGAGTGATAGATGTGGTTCTGTTGAAGCAGTGATCCTGTGGCAAGGTGTAGTTGTCCTCTGAAGGTCCAGTGGTGGTGTAGAAGGGTCTGGTCTTCCTCTGGGAATCCAGTGGAAAAGCTGCCTTGTGGTGTTTCAAATCCCAGATTCTATCCAGATGGGGATGCTTGGTTCCTCCCCCTGGGCAGAGCATCTCCCAATGGGATGATGGAGTTTTATCAGTGGGACTTGATGCCTTTTTTCTGGTCTCAGGAAATAAAGGCTCAGACACAGTGAAAGGGTTGGGGGTTGTTTACCTCGGTATTTTAATAGGATCCCATTCGATGGCTTCTGCCGTCCAGGTAGAACACGCCGCAAAAGCCCCCTCCCTCCAATAGAGTATACAATTAAAGACTCTACACATTAGCATATCTAACCAAAGGGCCCAATAAGGGGCCTGGGTGGGCTAACTTCTAGTTTACAAAATCTATCCTACTAGGAGACCTTGAGGGCTCATGAAAACAGGGTGTTTGGTCTCTAACTCTACGTGGCTTCAGGGGTGTTTAGTCTACCGGCCTCCCAAACACCATGAAACCAGGCTGAACTATCACCTAAGGCATCACAAGTATGCATGCTAATACTTGTGAATATAAGGAACAGTGTAAGAAATATTCAGGAGAAAAAGCAGAAAAAATCCTTCAGGCATCAGACTCAATGGCCCATTAACTGGAGGCATCAGGGACAAGCAAAGCAAAGTGCCCCAGCTGGCTCCAACAGCTGGCCCATGAGAAGACATGGCCTGGGGCCATCAGGGATGAGGCAGGAACACTGCCCCACCCGGCCCCTACATCTCATGGTGATAGAATACATGCCATTGTAACCTAAGACATTATCCACCCCTTATTCTATCACCATCTATGTGATACCCAAACCAATACCCCCTTTAAACTTTACATAGATATACACATATACAATGGAACTTTACACACAGTTCTCACTTAAAATTAAGTTTCCTTGTGGTACACAATGGGTTTCTCCATCTCTCTGCATTACCCACCAAGTGTAATCAGGTCCTTGACCAAAAACAACCCCGCGGATGGGTTTGCCTTTGTCTGAGGTGGGACTAATGCAAACAGTCTTTCCTAAAATACCTCTCATGTGTACCACAGGGATCCTATCTCCGTCCACTGTGTGCAAGGGTTCAGACTGGGCAGGACCAGCTCGAATGATGGAGCCTCGTGTGTTGACCATCCAGGTGGCCTTTGCTAAGTTCATTTCCCAATTTTTGAAGGTGCCCCTACCAAGGGCCTTCAGGGTGGTCTTAAGTAGTCCGTTGCACCGTTCAACTTTCCTGGCAGCTGGTGCATGATAAGGGATATGATATATCCAATCGATGCCATGTTCTCTGGCCCAGCTGTTTATAAGGCCATTCTTCAAATGGGCCCCATTGTCCGACTCAATTCTCTCAGGGGTGCCATGTCTCCACAAGACTTGCTTTTCCAGGCTCTCTTGGGTTAGGCCAGAGGGGTCAAAATCAAAGAAGTAATCTGTGCTGCAGGAAGCAATACAATTTCCTTCCTGCAAGAGAGAGCCAATGATCAGGTAGTTTTAAGGATTGATAGGTAGGTAAACCAATTAAAAAGTTGGTCCACCTTCGAGGAAAAAACCATATATAAGCAGAGACTCTCGGAAGCTCTTCCTCTTTAAACCTGCTGCTGCTGTGTGGAGAGGAGCAGCTCCTGCTTCTCTCGCTGGTAAGGCCCCCACCACCTCCTTCCAAAGGAGAGATGGTGGGGGGGGAAGGGAAGTTTTACGGCAGCCGTGCCTCTGCAGCCGGGCAGGCATGGGAGAGGAACAACTAGACTCTTCAGCAGATACAGCTCAGCCAGTGTGCCAGCTACAAAAAAGAGAGAGCCAAGCCCCTGCTCTGAGCCAGGCAAGAACCGGGCCGGACTCCATCCAGCTCGGGCCAGGCCCTGCCCTGTCACCCCGGGCCCAGATGACCCTGCCAAGTCGAGCCAGCTTGGCAGAGCCAAGCAGAGAAACTCTTGAGAGCGTCTGGCATTCACCTCAGACCTGTTCAAACAGCCCAGCAAAGAGCACGTGATCCTCACACTGCCGGAGAGAGAGAAACAGAGATTAACTCTCTCCATGCCTGGACTAAACTCACAGACACCCACCCTTCCTCGCAGAGAGAGGAACGAGTGAGGACACCTACATAGTGCAGCGCAGAGACTTTACAGTCAGTGAGGAAAGCAGAACTGATACTCACAAAAAAGTACATGAGAAGTGGCTTCAAGAGTGAAGCTGAAAACTCTTTTAAAAAATCATAGTTAAAAACTGAGCTAATAAATTCTCTGTAATATATGAAGATATAGTCCAAAAGGAGATGTGAGGTTCTTATTGCAGCCAATGAACTGAAATACCTAAGTACAGACAAGTAAGTGTTGAAAAAGTACAGCCTGATGAGAAACTAGAACCAAGAGAGAGAGAGGCTGTGATCCAGAGCCCTGGTCCCGGGGAGAATGCTAGAGAACCTGAGTTGTCAAGAGAACCTGTGATGCTAAGCACAGAAGAAAAGATTTTCTTTGTTGCTGCAATTAAACTAAGCATCCTTAAAACAAGTACCCTGTAGACTGTTCATAACCCACCCAAGTAACTGTGAGAAGGCTACTGGTGTAAGAAAGATCCACCATTAAGCTAGACTTTGCTCCAAGAGGCGGTTAATGGTGAAGCAGAAGACCCTTAAAAAACCGTATTTTTCTTACAGAAGATCCATGGTGTAAGCAAAAGAAACTTCTCTCCCTAAATGAACTGGAACAAGAGCTGTTTCTGAAGTAGTAAACTGACTAGAAGTCGAAGTGTTGTCTTTTGTATGTTGTCAGGGAGAATGAAATGGAGAGGAGGGGAAGAAAGAGTAGTCTGAGGAGTTTGTTCTAGTTTTTTTTTCTTAGGTTTTTTTTTTCTTTTTCCCTTTGTCTTAGATATATTAATAAAACTTCTTTGTACTTTATAAAGTTTGAGCCTGCTTTGCCTACTCCTAATCCTTATCTCACAACAAGCAATCAAGTAAATTTAGGTAAGTGTGCTGGCATTTAGCCACAAACCTGAATAAGCGAACTAAAACCACTACACAGGCCTAAGATGGTGTTTTGGGCGGTAGCATGAGACACAGCATGAGTCTCCACCCATCCAGTGGTTGCATGGGCTTGTTGCCAAGTGCCCTGGGTTTGCACCTTTGGCTGCAATCAGAGCACAGTCACACTCCCAGGTCACCCTGGGATAAAGCAGAGCCTGCCCAGAGCAGAGGGAGCCCTGAATGTCTCCCCTTCTCTGAAGGTGTCTGAGCAAGGTCTCAGCACCCCCTTCTGCCAAGGACACTCACAGCTCCCTTGGCAAATCCAACAGCATTTCCTCAGCTGAGGCATCTCTGCCCTTCCCCGTGGGACATTCAGGGAACTGCGAGAGGCTGTGGCACAGATTTGCAGGCAGGAGGGCAGCTCAGAGCTTGGGAGGACACAGCAAGGAGATCCCTGGGGGTGCCCATGATGGGATCTCAGGGAGGGAGGCTCAGCTCATTCCCCTTTGCCATGGACTGCTTTGCCCACAGCCCCACAGGTGCCAGGGAAGCTTGGACACCCCATTGCCATGGACAGCCCTGCCTGGCAGGAATCCCAAGGCCACTGCCTGACTCAGCTGCTGCAAATGCCAGAGCCTCCCTGGGAGCCCCAGATCACAGTGACAGTATCAGGGGAGTGCAGAAAGAAGAGAAGATGTTGTGGTGCTGTGCCTGCCTGAGAGGGCAGGGCAGGGACAGCCGGGCACTCAGGACACTGTTCCTGTGCCCAGCTGTGCACGGCACCTCCCACACACCAACAGTGCCCTCGTGCCCCCAGCACTGCTCTCTTCAGCTCCCTCTCCTTCCCTCAGCATCTCCCTGGGCCTGGACATTTCCTCCTGACAGCTGCCTTGTCCCTGCCAGCGCTCACAGAGCCCATCCCACCCTGTGTGCCCTCGGCCCGGCCCTACAGAAACCTGCCTGTGTGCAGGGCCCTGGCTGGGGCAGGCTCTGTGTGCAGGTGGGCAAGGGCAGCTCAGGAGAGCCCTGCTGGGCCTGCAGAGGTGCTGCTGCTGCTGTGCATGGGCTGAGGAGGGGCTGAAGGAGCTTTAGGAGGCTCCCAGCAGAGAGACTGACCACCCAAAGGTGCAGATCTGGAGTTGGAGCAAATGTTCCAACATGACTTTGGTGATGCTGGTGTGTCCCTTTCAACTCACAGTGTTCTGTGAGGATCTGATTGCAGCT
The DNA here is from genome assembly GCA_034509425.1 of Eopsaltria australis. NCBI lineage: Eukaryota > Metazoa > Chordata > Aves > Passeriformes > Petroicidae > Eopsaltria > Eopsaltria australis. Next base: position 10,813 of record JAVTVJ010001367.1, on the reverse strand, counting down.
CCTGTTCTGCTTCTCTCATTCCCCTCTTGCCTCTAATCAAAAGAGAAAAAAACCTCTTGCAACAGTGAGAGAAGAGTAAAGTAAAACACAAACCTTTATTGGAAGCTTCCAGGTGTCCTGATGGTGATGGGGAACACCCAGCCCCTGATTTCAACCATTGAATAAGGTTGATTAATTAGGATATCTAACAGGAAAATCCAATAGCAGATTCAGTTGCCCCAGTCACCCACTCCTGGCTCAAACTATTGGACTTGGTCCAAGGGCTTCTTTACCCCACTTTATGTTATGACTGCTCAGATTCTGCTTGCAAAACAAAATGTTCTTCTTGTAGGTCCTCTTCCTGACAATGAGACTATACAATATTTCAGGAAAGTGTTTAGATGATCATTTCATTGTTCTAAAATTGAGGAGAAAGGGTTGGGAATGTACTAGAGTTAATTAGGGATTATAGTAATAGAAATATATCATAATATTTTCCAGAGCTAAGAATAAATGAATACACATAAAAAGAAAAACTCTTTTTTCATCACCCAACCTTCCCACCTTGCTCCAAGTAGGAAATTGAAAACAGTCTCAGGAAAGCTGCTGATCTTGACAGCAATCCCTGGCTTCCCTTCTTTTGGGAAGTGTCCTGCAGAGCTGTGCCCAGGCTGGTGTGGAGCAGGGAGCAGCCCTGCCCCACACAGCCCCTCTCAGCAGCAGCAGCAGCAGCAGCAGCAGCTGCCCTGCTCAGGGTGGCTCCTTCCCCCCAGAGCTTCTCCGCCAGCGCTGGCAGCAGCTCCCCGGGCCGGCTGAGAGCTGCCCCTGGCAGGCAGCAGAGTCCCTGGCCCAGCACAGCGGCCTGGGCTGCAGGAGCCTGCTCTGCAGGACAGCCCTGGGCAGCCCTGGCTGCAGCCCCGGCTGCTCAGCCCTGCAGCAGAGCCTGGCACAGGGAGCTGCCTTGGGCTGTGCCTGGCATGCTGCAGCAGGAAAGCCAGCTCTGCCCTAGGGCCACATCCCCCAAACTGCAGCAGCTCTGAGACTGCTCCTGGAAGCTCCTGAAAGCTGTGGCATGTGGCAGCTTCAGGAGATGCCTGCAGCAACTGCAGCTTCTCTTCCCACAGCCAGACAATGACTGTTTCCAGCACTGGGATGATTTCTGCTCTGCTGAGCCCTGAGTGAGCTCTGCTCTGTGCTCCCAGGCCAGGCTGAGTTTAAGCCCTCGGTGCCTCTGTGCTGTGCCCGGGCTGGCTGCAGGCAGTGCCCCAGCCCTGCTGGGCTGTGCACAGGAGCTGCTCCTGGCCAGAGCTGTCTCTCTGCAGCGCTGCCCTTGCCAGGAGCTGCCTCTGTGCCAGGAGCCCGGCCCAGCTCAGCAGCACAGACACAGCACAAGCACTGCAATGACCCTCTGGGGCTCTCTGCTGAGCCCTGAACATCAGTCCCTGAGAGGGAGCTGGAGAAACCTGTCCAGAACTCCAAGTCACAATCAAACTCCAAAGTTCTTGATAACATTAATGGGTCCCAGTGAGGGACAGGACTGAGAAAGTGTCCCCAGGCCCCAGGGAGAGCAGGAAATTGGAGGCAGTGATGACAGGTGGGGACAAAGAGAAGGCAAGGCTTGGTGCCCTGGGGCACAGCAGCATCTGTGCCAGCAAGGGCTGTGAGGAGACACCTTGTCCTGAGGCCCTGGGGCCTCCTGGCACAGCCCCAGCAAGGCTGGCCACTGTCACCCCCTTGTCCTGCCCCCAGCATCCCCCCCACATCCCAGTGGCCTCAAGGATCTGCTGCAAGGAGTCCCTGGGGAGCCTTGGTCAGGAATGGCCCTGGGGGGGCTCCCAGGGACTGCAGGTTTTTCAAAGGACTTTGGCTTCTGCTTTTGCCTGGGAGTCTCTGACAGGTTTGTGCAATCATGGCTCCAACTGCCCAATTACTCAGGATGCCAGGATGAAATGACACAATTCCATCTGGGACACCCTTAGCTGTGAGGCTAAGAAGGAGAATTGGACTGTTTTCCAGAACCACACCTTAGGGATGAGGACAATGAATTATTTAAACTGGATTTAATCTTTGTTAAAGAGGAGAAGGCATTCATGGTGGATGCGACAGCCAGGTGGCCTGGGAGGAGCACAGGGCTCCCCAGGAAAGCATCTCCCCAGCAGAGCCCCCCAAAGGTGCCCACGCTGCAGCCCCTGCAGACGGGTGAGTGAGGGGCCCTGTTGGTTTTGTACCTACAGGGCTCAGCACAAATGCCAGAGATCAGTGTGGCCTTGTGCTAACTCCCTACGTCTGTCACTAAGAAATCTCGTTCCACCTAAGGCATCCTTGGTTCCTTGCATCAGTGATTCATAATGTACGAGCTGCTGTCTTAGATTTGAGAAGGAGGGCTGGCTGTCAGAAGAAAGAATGGTAAGAGATGTACATCAATACTTGATATTTGAGATACTCTCAAGGAGAAAAGAGTCATCAGACGAAGATCTGGAACCATATCCAAACAAGCCCATGGAAATAATTAGCATAGATGCATGGATTCAAAAGAGTGATGACTAAGTATTAGTTTCAGGAATATAAACCTTGGTCTCAGCATGCACGCTTTGAGGAGAAGTCCCCATGCATCCAGCACTGCTAATAAAGGAATGTCAGCTCTCTAACCTCTCCAACTATTTGGACAGTTTATTTCCTGGGTTTCGGTGACAGTGGATGCTGCACCTTTCCTGTCCATCTGCCAGCACGTTCCTCAGCCCGGGGCACTGGGGCTTTCCCCTCCACGCCGTGCTCCAGCACAGCAGCTCCTCTGCTGGGCACCCTCCAGCCACGAGCTGCATGGGAAGGCTGTGCCAGGGGAACGAGCACAGGGCTGGGCAGAGGGCAGATCTTCCCCTGCTCTCCCCTGTCACCAGAGCCTCTGCAGCCCTCCCTTCTCTCCCCTTTGTTAGATGCCAGCTGCTCACCTGTGTATGCAGAGGAACAGGAAGCCATGGAATTGAAAAACTCCAAAGGAACTGAAACACCTGCACGGGGCAGCACAGATTTGGGCTTGTGACCTCAGCTCAGATGTGGTGACCCTCTGGATTTCAGCAGATCAGTCACGGGAGGGAAAGGAGCTAATGAGGATTCCCTCAGGAACAGGAAGCCAAGGGGGAAGAGCCCAGAGCTGAACCCCCACCCCACCTACACTTAACCTGGAAAAGGAACATACAGTACTTAGATGTGTTCAAAAAATAGCCAAATGCCTCATCATCTAATTAGTGATGCTCACAAATGGATGAAAGAGATTCCCACTGTCCCTACCTACTATCCAGCAAACTATGAGAGCATAGTTACTAACTGGGCCTTGCCATGGAAGTTGCACTGCTCCCACCAGACACCCTTGCACTCACTCAGTTAACCTCTGCCCCAGTGTGAGAGAGGTGGGAACAGATACCCCTTGATGGGCTTTGATGAGGCTGACACTTGGTCTGAAAGCCTCACAGAGGTTGACTTAAAAACAGTCAAAATCTACCCGTGAGAAAACTCCATGACAACCTGCAGCCACAATGAAAGCCACCTTGACAGCCAAGAAGAGAATCAAAGTAGATGTTCTTCACACAAGGAGATGTTTCTGCTGTGGAACATCAAGAGTGTACCAGAAGGAACTTGATTACAATATGGAACTAATTGCTTCTATAGCTAATTGTATTGCTGTTTCAATGGTCCTTGTGTTGCAGACAGCCCTGTCATTGTTTGCTAAGCAGCCAATAAGAACAAACCACAGTTGCTGAGAAAAAGCTATAAAACTACTAACAGAGAATAATAAAAAACTTTTCTGTCCTTGGATTATGAGCGTGTCGTGTGTCCGTCTCTACTGCGACACCCCTTCCCATCATTTGGACTCGCCACCAAGCAACAGCTTCACAAAAAGGTGAAATCAATGTTTTGGTAGCACCTTTAAGGACCTCACTACCCACAGCCTGCTCCATGGGCATTAGATCAACACAGCTCAACAGTAGCTGAGCGTCTGCTGCTGACTTAGACCACCCTCAACTGGACTGACTAAACCCACAAATGTGCACAATGGTGCAGTCCATACGATTATTCCATGTATGAACGGCCACATCAACTGATCCTTCAGATTTGAAGGAACTCCTGGCCATACATTTTACACCTGGACCCTCTACACTGCTGCAAGAGAAGGCTGATTTAGTGAGGTTGGAGTTTTGTAACTCTTGGGTACAGACTGATGAGAGTTTCCATCTTTACACCCAGTGGGAAGGTTTGGCCAGATAGCCCGAGCTGGATGAGGATCTAACAACTAGACCTGCCTCAAGGAGGAATATCATTTACAGACAGAAGTGAGCAAAGCAGCCAGGACAGGCCACCTATGTTCAACCCTTAATCAGGACCAAATTGTACTGCATCTGACCAAGGTGCATGGGCCACCTACACTTAACCTGGAAAGGGACATATATGTAAATATAGATGTAAAAATATCTGTTAAATAGCCAAATGCCTCATCATCTCATTAGTCATGCACATGAATGGATGAATGAGATTCCCACTGTCCCTACCTACTATCCAGTCAAACCACAGCTAAGGGAACAGGCTTGGTGGACTCAGTGGGGAAAGAAGACCCTGTAGAGCCTGGGGTACAGTCAGCAGCCACTGTGGGGTGATCCCCTGTTGGAATCCAGGCCATCGCTGAAATACCACTACTGCCATTGTTTTGGTGAGCAGACCTGGCCTGACCGGGAGAGGAGGGAAGGCCTCCCATGGCAGCAGCAGGCAGACCATGGCTGAGAGCCCAGGGAGTAGACCTGGCCTTCCCTGACCAGATTTGGCATGCTGGGGACAGGGGGTACACCTGGTCCCCTGTCCCACTGGGGTGACGTGACCTCCCATCCCAATGGAGGGCAGACCTGCTGCCCGTGACCGGACTTGGCCAGGGGGGGACACGAGTGTTTCCCAGGCCTGGGTTCTGGTGCTCTCCCTGCCCACCCAGTGCCTGAGCGGCTCCAAGCCAGCCCTGCCACACGTTCCTCCCCCAGCCTTACCTCCCTGAACCACCACCCCCACTCCAGTCCATGCTGACATCAGACTTGTCTCCAGCCTGCTCAAAAGTCCAGATCACACACAGGCACAGGCCATCCACTGGGACATTCCAGAGCTCTTGCATCTTCCAACGACTTGGCAGGTCACACGCAGTCACCAGTGTCCATGAGGACAACACAGGGCTCTCTACATCTTAAGGAGCCCATTTGGCATAGGCACTCACTCAGCTTCTAGGGTGACATCTGTAAGAGTCTGGACGGAAATCCCTACCTGCCTCACGACCATCGACAGAAGCAGAGGCCGAAAACCCAGAGACCCTAAGAGGGGGAAAAAGGACTTTTGCACAATAGAAGTCCAGTCAGATCTTGGTGGGATGCCTGCCAGGTGCCCAGGTGTACAGCAGAGCTGTGCTGCTGAGCTGTGCTGCAGAGGCATGTTGGTACATGCCTGTGGGAACCGCATTCTCCCGGCCACCGGGATGGAAAGAACCGAACTATATGTCCTGTACAGCTGCACCTGTACTCTAAAACAATGGGCCTTACTCCCCACCTGCTGGCTACTTGCCCCTCGTCTCTGGAGGGATTGCCTCATCTCTTGCTTACCTGCCCCTCCGCTTTCGAAAAGACTATAAAGAGACTCTCAAAAAGTACCCCTACGAGATCTCCCTACGGACGAGACGAATCCATCGGATCCGGACAACGAGGACTTCGTCGTGCCGTGGTAGCTATGCCCCTCCTTTTTTCTTTCTCTCTTTCTCTCTCTCTCTCTCTCCTCTATCGCATAAGCGTGTTGTTGGCACTCAATAAAGTGCTTTTGATTTTGATTGAAGCAAAAATACTTGTCCCTGTTTTCTTTTGCACTCTGAGATTCAAAGTAACGAACCATCACGACCCCTGCTCCTACGAGCGGATCGTGACATCAATTGGCGTCACGGACAGGATTCTGAGGCAGAAGGGGCTGCAAGGTTTTGTGTAATTTGTAACAGGGGAAGGACGTTTTGCTCCAGCCGCACCTAGCCCGACACTCCGAAAGGGTGAGCGGTGTCTAGAAAGCAAGGGGGGCATCTCGAATTTCCCGCAAACTGCACATGCCTAGGTGAAAAGCACCCCTATACTCTGTTGAGGGTTCTGTCTTCAGAATTTCACAAAAGAATCTCTTGGTGCAAAAGGGGGAGTGTTGTGTTTCTTTTTAAGGTGGGTGTGTAAGGAGTTAGTCTACTGGGTGTTAGGAGAGGCAACGGATTGTAACTAAACAGAGCCTCCAGTAGACTCAGTCTCTTCGCCACTTTAGGGAAGAGAAGGGGAACACAGCCCGGCTCTCGGGACTGTGGATGTAACTAAGTTTTACCTCCCTAAAGCGGTTTTCATTATCCCTTCGAAAACATGACCTCAAACACTAAAACAAAACATACAGCTGCATTTTATGCTTTGTTAGCAAAACACAATGCCCAACCCTCTCCAGGAGGGGAAGAGTGGGCACAAAACAACTGGTTTAATTTAGAAAATGTGATTGATAGAATTTACTCTTTACAGCGTGGGTCAAAATTCAAACTTGGCCGAGATAAAGCTGTAATTTGCTCTGTACTAGGAGCATGCCTTACATCGGCTATAGATCACCGCTTTAAGCGGTGCAGTGAGCAGGAAACAATAATAGACTCCCTGCAAAACTTAGTAGAAATTTTACAGAAACAATTAGAGGAAAAAGAGAATTATATTCTCTTGTTACAAGATCTTTTGAGAGAAAAATGTCCAAAAGACTCAAGGAACACCGATCCACCACAAGACACAAAGGAAAAGGAATCCCTTTACCCCCACAAGGAATTAAAACAAGTGAAAAATTGTGGGGAAAACTGTTGTCCTCATCTAAGACCTTTAATTAAAACAGAATACAACTATCTTAATGATGAGGATGATGATCCACACATTACCACTAAACAAATTCCATTCACTGCCACTGAACTAGCTAAGTTAAAAAAGGAGTATGGGCGGCTTCCCCATGAATCTGAAACAGAATATGTCTTCCGAGTGTCACTCACCGGAGGAGACCAAATTCAGTTAACTGAGCACGAAGCCAGTGGATACTGGGGACATGGAGTCTTCTTAACACAGGAGACAGACGACACACATGGTCCCTAACTCAACGAGCAGCCTATTGGGCTGGGGGACTCAACCCTCTAGAAAGGGGAGACCCTTTAGCCATTGTTAGTACCCCTGACCGGCTCCTAGAAAGTGTTCATAAGGCTGCCTGTTTGCAAATGATACATGAAAAGAAGTTGATTCCTGGATATGAATCCCCTATGCAACTGCCTGTAAAACCTGAGATGATGACCCCTTTAATTCGGGGTCTCCCTGAATCACTCAAACCCACAGCAATTGTCTTACAGAAAACCATAGCCGCTGTGGGCCCCATAGAGAGGCTAGAAAGATTCCTTGAAAACTCAGCAGATCGAACCGGATCCACTGATCCCGGTAATGTCCCATATACCTCACCCTCTCAGCCTTCGGGTTCACACTCAAATTCACCTACTGGTGATCGCAAAATTTACACATGGAGTGAGGTAGCAGAAGACCTGATTAACTACAATCGAAAATATGGACCCATAAAAACCACCGAAGAAAAGTCAGAGAAAACAAAGGGTGTCAGGTACATTGGAGCCCCTCACAGTGAAGATCAGGACAATGAGAAACAACTCAATAACCGTCAACACTGGTGGTCACTAGGCATCAAAAAGGGAATTCCTAGAGATATCATGGATGGTTTGCCTCTGAATAAATTAGCAAAAGTAGTGTCTAACTGGTACCACAGTAAAAACACTATACCTAGTGCACCACCTCACCCACAAAACCCAGGCTACAAGCCAAAATTTTCCTCGCAAAGCCCAGGCTACAAGCCAAAATTTTCCCCTCAGAGCCCGGGCGATGAACCAAAGCCTCTCCCACAGAATATAGGCAAAAAGCCAAAACCCTTTTCCCAACAGAACCAGGGAAACTAATTTCTCCATTCCTTAACAGTGGGCGAAGGAATGGAGCATGGATATATCTGAGAAAGCTCACTAGAAACCATCAAACAGGAGACATCATGATCACAGCCATTACAGGTCCTAAAAGGGCACCTGTAACCTTTTTGATTGACACCGGGGCACAAATTTCTGCACTAACAAAAAGGGATCCCTGGAGGTGTGGAGTTGTTCCAACAAAGAACCAATACTGTGTTTTAAATGCTTTAGGAACAACAGAATCCATGAACATAGCTTTAGTCAAACTCACATTACCAGGGGAAGAAAACCAACTTTCTATCTATATGGTGATTGGAGATATTCCAACCAATTTATTGGGGATGAATGCACTTGCAGGGAGGCAGTGGGAAGACTCAGAAGGCTTTCTGTGGTCTTTTGGAGCACCCCGCTTTAACATCAACCTACTCCAAACAGCGCCCTCTCTACCATTCAGCAAAGTAACTAATGTAAAACAATACCCCCTTCCCCTGGGTGCCAAAGAAGGTATCAAACCAGTTATACAGGAGCTCCAAGAACAAGGAGTAATAATTAACACACATTCTCCTTTTAATTCCCCGGTGTGGCCGGTGAAAAAGCCTAATGGCAAATGGAGGCTAACAATAGATTTCCGCAGACTAAATGCTAACACAGATCCTCTTACAGCTGCAGTTCCAAACCTAGCTGAACTGATAACACTGATTCAAGAAAAAGCACACTCCATCATGGCAACCATAGATGTTAAAGACATGTTTTTCATGATACCTTTACAACCAGAGGACACAGGTCGCTTTGCTTTCACTTGGGAGGGACAACAGTACACTTTCACCAGGCTTCCCCAGGGTTACAGACACTCCCCAACCCTGGCTCATCACGCTTTAGCCAAGGAGTTAGAGAAAATATCAAAACCTGACAATGTAGCTATTTACCAATACATTGATGATATTCTTGTGGGAGGGGAAGAAATAGAAGAAGTGGGAGATACCCAACAGAAAATAATCTCTCTTAGAAAGCCTTAATTTGCAGATTCCCTCAGAAAAGGTACAGAAACCCTCTCAGGAAGTAAAGTTCTTAGGAATTTGGTGGAAGGGCGGCATGACATGTATTCCACCTGATACCTTAACATCTTTAGATCAGATTAAAATGCCTGAATCTAGGAAAGATCTACAACATGCTCTAGGCTTATTGGTGTTTTGGAGAAAACACATCCCTGATTTTTCCATAATTGCCAGGCCCCTTTATAACTTGCTGAGAAAAGGGGTAAAATGGGAATGGGATACTTCCCAAGAAGAAGCCTTACAATTGCTGATTTTTGAAGCAACAGCTCACCAAGCCCTAGGCCCTATTCACCCTACAGATCCTTTCCAAGTGGAATGGGGATTTGCTTCCTCAGGGCTGTCAGTTCACATCTGGCAGCGGGGCCCTGAGGGCCCAACAAGACCTGTTGGTTTTCACTCCCGTGGCTTCAGAGATGCCGAGAAAAGATACACTATCTGGGAAAAGGGGCTGTTTGTGGTTAGCTTAGCTCTGATAGAAGTGGAGAAAATTACATGACAGCAACCGATTGTTTTAAGAGGCCCTTTCAAAGTCATTAAAACTGTTTCTACTGGGACCCCCCCACCTGACGGGGTGGCTCAGAGAGCCTCAGTTAGAAAGTGGTATGCTCAGATTGAACACTATTGTAACACTTTCTCCATAACTGAAGGAGCTGTAAAAAACCTGGCAATACAAGAGAGCTTAAGTAGCAGCCAAGACAAACCTGCCTCAGCTATTAAGGTAGCCCCTCCTTTCTCCCCCGAGCAGTCAGCTAATTCTTGGTTCACTGACGCGTCTGCCAGACGTGAGGGAAAAACGTGGAGATATAAGGCTGTAGCCCTCCACACGTCCTCCGGTGAACAAATCATCACAGAGGGGGAGGGCAGTGCACAAGTTGGCGAGCTGATAGCTGTTTGGAGTGTTTTCCAACGAGAGGCACAGAACACTTCTCCCATCCACATTTACACTGATTCTTATGCTGTGTTCAAGGGATGTACCGAGTGGCTCTCTTTTTGGCAACAGAATGACTGGGAAGTCAACAGAATTCCAGTATGGCAAAAGGAGAAGTGGCAGGAAATATTGAACATTGCAGGACAAGGAAACTTTGCCGTGGGGTGGGTAGCCTCTCACCAGGTAGATGGGAACCCAGCAGGAGAGTGGAACAATAAAGCTGATGAGCTAGCAAGACTGAGTACTGTAAAAAAGGATCAAATTACAGAGGACTGGGAACACTTGTTAGAGTGGCTGCATGTAAAAAGACATCACACAGGTGCAAAGGATCTCTATAAAGAAGCCCTTGCTCACAGCTGGCCTGTTACCAGAGAGATGTGTAAAACATGCATATCAGCCTGCGAACAGTGTCGCAGGCGACTAGAGAGACACCCTTTAGAGGATGACCCTCTACATTTAAGAGAGGGTAAAGGTTTATGGGATGCATGGCAGAGTTCAGGAGGTAAACACTTTGTGTTGGTGGGAGTAGAGGTTGTATCCGGGCTGGTCCAAGCTAATGCTTTTAAAAGAGCTACAGGAGAAAACACTGTCAAAGCTTTGCAGGAATGGTTTGGCACTTTCCCAAAACCACAAGAAATCCAATCAGACAACGGGTCTCAGTTCACCGCCAGGGTTGTACAAGACTGGGCTAAGGGGAAGGGATTAAATGGACTTTTCATACCCCTTACTACCCTCAAGCTAATGGGATTGTGGAAAGAAGCAATGGTCTTCTAAAAAGATTCCTAAAACCACAGGAGGGAAATTGGGATATCCGGCTATGGGAAGCTGTAA
>JAVTVJ010001366.1:0-20694 GCA_034509425.1 Eopsaltria australis | reverse complement strand
CTGCTGCCGCTGCTGCCACTGCCGCCGCTGCTGCCGCTGAAGCGCCGGGAGCGGTTGTCCGCGTGTCCGTGTGTCCGTTCCCCGCGTGTCCGTTCTCCGTTCCCCCCGCGCGCCCCAGGGCCGATCCCGCGCACCCCGGGGCAGCACGGGCCGCTGCGCTCCGGGGCCGAGCCGGAGTCACGGAGCATCTCTTCCTCCCGCAGCCACGCCATAAGCACCGTCTCGTTTTACTTCGCCTTCACTCCATTGTAACTTTTCTTCCCGGCAATCTTGCCCCTTGCCCCTCGTGCTCGCCTGCCCCGGGCCCCATCCCGCCCGCTCGCCCCGCGCTGCGGTCTCTTGCTCACAGGCCAACCCAGCGCTGTCCGCACTTTCCCCTGGAGCAGAGGAAAGTGCTGAACGAGGAGCCAGGCAGCGGCAGGCAGAGGCAGCCCCGCGGGAGGGCTGGGCACAACGTGAGGAGGGAGAAATGCAGCCCCTGCGGGGCAGCGCTGCTCCCCGGCCGCTCGGGCTGGCCAGCAGCAGCGGCGGGGCCGTGCCCGGCCTGTTGCCCTCATCCACAGGGCTCTTCCTGTTTTCTTCTCCGGTTCCAGGTGAAATTCGGAGACTGCCGATAGGAGGATTAAAATCAAAGAATGAAACCACTGCTTTTGCCCAGTTTGGCTGCCAGTGCAATAGAGCAGCTCAGCTCTCAGCTGTCTGCCTCCTCCCTGCCAATGCAGCACTTTCAGCCTGCAGCAAAGGCCCTGTCTACAAAGAAACTGCTGGCTGCTTTATTTCTCCTGCTGTTCATTGGCACAGCTAGAAAACCCAACTGCTTTGGATCCTGAGTCTGTCAGAACAGGTTCACTTTGCCGTGTGAAGCCAAGACACAGAGTCTTGACCCCTGCACCATGTCCTAGGAATGACCTTTGTTGCTGCTGGGATTGTCCCTGCTGAGGGGGAAGCATCATGGGAGCACATGCCCTGTCCCTAGAACCCATAGCCGACCAGTTCTTCCCTCAGGCTGAGCTTTCCAGCCGCGCCCTGAAGTCAATCAAGTGCTTTCCCAGAGCCTTCCATGGTTGCCAACCACCCCTCCAGGCGTGGCTCACAGGGGCACAGAACCTTGTTCAAGGTCAGGAGAGCAGAAAAAATGACAAGAGATGCCCAATTCAGAGCTCTCTTTAAAAACCTGGAAAATCAAAATCAATTGAACCCTGAAGCCCAGCTGTGGGCCCTGGAATCTCAGATGCAAGGGAAAACCGGACAGGCTTTTTACAAGGACTGTCACTGAAGAGCTAACCAAACGATGTAACAACGATACTGGCCTTTCTCGAGAGGCTTCAAATGTTTATTTTATCCATTGAATGCTGAATTGACTTATCTGCCTGCTCATTGACACGTCAAGCCTATTACACAGGCAGGAAGCAAAGCTCATGCCCCTGCTACGGGCCCTTCCAGCACGTCATTTGCAACACTAGCATCCATCCTTGCCCCTCTCGCCCCTTAAATGCACCCAGACAGCGATGCCTAGACTATCACCAGATATCAATATCTCGCAATGGAACTGCGCCCAGCCCAGCCTAGCACGCACGAAGATACTGCGTGAGCAGGGTACTCTCCAACTTTCCTCGCCACGAACCCTGACAAACGCCATTCGCCGCCCATCTTCGTCTGCCCAACATTGCCAGAAACTGCACACGGACACACCTCCATGCTTCTCCTTGGGGCAAATGCCAACCCCAAATTCCACCCAAAAAATGCCGAATTCTCCCCTTCCGCATCACAGGGGCACAGCATTCTATCCAGAGAAACTCACTCGACTTCACACTCCAGCTTGCAAAGCCAGCCCTTGGACAGTGCCTTTCTAAGGACCACAAGGAAGAGGCCAAATTGGATTCATTTTCAACGGTTCCCCTTCATTCTCTGTGGTCGATTCTTCTGTTCCATGCCTTGAAACACATCTTCAATGAGACTGCAAGTGATGGCTCTGAAGCCTGCAGGAAGAGAACAAAACCAAACCTGCCAAATTTCCGAATGAAAGCTGAAAGACATAATACATAGTAAATGTGTTTTTCTCTTCCAAACCTTTTTCAGGTAAACATAACATGTACAAGATATGGCCAATTCACACTGTCTGAGTTTCCTAAAAACGGGCAGGCAGGGGTTATTTTTTGAGGAGAGGTTAATTCCACTACCAAATTAACTAGCTGAAGATAAATTGAACTTAGCATTTCAAACCTGTCCATGGTGTCTGCACAGGGTCTTTGCTAGCTTCTTGTGGTCCCCGAGGAGCAACTGGAGAGCAAGAGCTGGCCCGGAGGAGGCAGGACCCGTGGGTGCAGTGGAGATGCAGCACTTGAGGACAGCTTTTTGGTGTGCTTGTTGGGAGTTTTTGAAGAACTGTGTTAAACCTCAGCTCCCTTGCGAGTTTCCCTTTTTGCCGGTGTGCTTCAAGTGCCCGGAGCAATGGGAGGGGGGGCCCAGGCTGGCGAGAGCTGACCCAGCAGAGCCTGCAGGCCAGAGCAGCCTGAGCACCCCCAGAGCCCGGCTGGAAGGAGGCACTTGCAGCAGACGGTGGCAGCAGCCCGGCCCTGGGTGCCTCTTCCTGGGCCAGGACTCATCACCCATGGCAGAGCCCAGCTGGGTGTGGCTGCTGCCGAGGGAATGGTGGCCGAGCTGTGGAATGCGCAGCCTGGGGGGATTGGCCATGCCGAGTGTCCGCAGGAGCAGAGCGGGGAGAACAGTGCAGTGCTGCTGGCTCCTCTGAGGATGCCGGCCCTTCTGCCAGTGCTCCTGTGGCTGCTGGGGCAGCTGGGAGAGCTGCAGCCCTGTGGGCAGAGGGGCAGAGAGCCGGGCTGCTCCACAGGCTCCTGCACGTCCTTTAAATAACAGAGCAACCGAAAAATCTTAACAGTGGGTGAGCAGCTCCAGCTCAGAAACATGGTTTTGTTTCTAAGAATAGATTAGTACTGAAGAAATAAATGAAACAGATTTCATTTGTAATTCAGATGTATTTCATCCTTTCCCAAGGGTTTGGTCCCCTTCCTGCAGGGTAATTTCCTTTACTCACCCACTTTCTAATGGTTAGGAGGAGTTAAGCTCACCAAAAAAGGCAACAGCTCCTGTTTCAAATGGAAGCAGCCACTGCTCCATGGACCCTGAAACGCCCCCAGGCCCGTGTGTGCATTTGAAGGGCGAGCAGGTGTTGGGGACAGAGATCTCACACTCCTCCTAAGGCTGTGAGAAACCCAGAAGTGGCAAAGTATCATTGCAGGTCAACTCCTACTGAAATTCCATTCCCCCACACCCTCAAAATGGGCAGGCAGGGCTGGGCTCTGGCAGGGTTCAGTTTTGAGTGCCTTGTGCTCCCTGGCATGGAAGTGATCGTACGACCTCTGGTGCTGATTGATTGATTGATTGATTGGGGTATGGCTGCTGAAGGAGGAGGGGGAATCTCGGGAGACAGGAAAGTCTCTTCTTCTCCTTTCTCTCTGCAGAGCCCCCTCTTCCAAGAGAAATGCCTGTGCTGGCTTTACATGGGAGCCCTTCCCTCAGCCCCGTGTCTGAGCCACTGTGTGCTCAGAGGAGCCAATCCCGGAGGAGTCCCAATATCAGTCACCACACGGTCCCCACACAGCAGCAGAAAGCACTGCTTGGAGTGGGGCTGGTGATCTGTGAACCGTCCTGATTCCATCCACCCCACTCCTCTCAGACAGAGATACCAAAAGGGTCCCAGCAAACCCGCAGTGCTCTAGCAGATCCCAGGAGCACTCAGTGCTGCTGGATGACCTCGTTGGTGAGGATCCCTGGCTGGTGATGGAATGTGTGGATGGAGGCCCTTCACAGGAGGTTGTTTGAGACACGCGTGGGGCTGCAGGAGAGATGGCAGCTGTCGGTCAGGAGGGCAGGGACCCCGCTTGTGAGTCCTTTGGCTTGGACACCCTCACCCACAAGATGTGCAAGAAGTCACACAAGGTCTTGGCACTCTCAGCCTTCTTTTCCCCGAGTTCCTGGTTTCTGTAGATTTGCAGTAGAGAACCTTGCTTGCTTTTAGAACTAGAACAAAGATGCCAGATGGAACAAGCCTTGCTGGTTTTAGTCAGAAGCATCAGTGACCTAAGGTGATGTTTGCTTTGGTTTGGTCACATCTTTGTTCCTTCTCAGTGTTCAGGCTGGCCTGTGGGGTGTCCTGGTTTGCTGCATTTTCTGAGTTCCTCTTGGCTCCTTTGAGCAATGGGCTGTGCCCTGGGAGGATTCTTTGTGCTCCTTGGTGACACAGGAGAACCTTGCAGGCGGTTTTTGCGGGAGCTGCTGCTGTGATGTCACAGGAACGTTGCCGCGTCCTCGCGGTGTTCCCGTTGCTGTGGGGCACAGAGGCCTCAGTGTCAGAGCAGCTCTGGGCGCCTGCTCACTGCCAGAGGATCCTCCTGCCCGAGGCATTGTCAGCTGCCAGCCCAGCCCCGTGACGGGTGTCCTTGTGTCCTTGCAGGGGGACAGTCTGCAGACGTGTGCAGCACGGCCAAAATCATCCAGCAAGTGGCTGCTGCACTTTGCACTCTGTACTCTGTGGCTTCTGATGGGTATTTTTTAACCCACCTGGCACGTAAGTGGAGGTTTTCCCCAGGTGCAGCATACGTGGCTTTGGGATTGCTTTGTGCTTGATATTCTTCCTTTGGAAGGGAGTTGATTTTGAAACAACATTGCCTTTAAGATGCCATTTCTTTGTGACAGTTCCTGTCAAGAGCTTCTTAAAAAAGGGGGTGACTGCAGCCAGCAGGGCGTGCACAGCATTTGCAATGTAGCCTGGGGAGTTCTGTTCCCCCAAGAGAAGAGTCTGTGGCAGTGGAGCCTGGACCTCCCTCTGTTTGCTGCTCCAGCCAAAAACTGGACACAGCCCAGTATTTTGTGCTGTTCTCTTGCTCGCTGTGTGAAAGGACTGTGGCTCCAGGAGCGATGTTGTGAAAGCAAAATGCTCTCTCCTGGCGTTGATTTGTTGTGTGGGATTTTCCACCACAGGCAGTTTTTCCTTACAGCATCTGGTTCATGTTCCCTCTCCCGCTGCAGGTCACGTCACACGTGGATACTGAGAAGCTCCTCCTTTGCGGAGGGGGAAAGGAACCTTTGGTGTTCAGAGTTGTGGAGCAAGTTTTGAGCTTGGCCTGTTGCAGCCAAGGGAGCAAAGCCTTGGAGGCTGAAAGAAAGTTCCTGTCAGTGTCCTTGCAGCAGCAGAAGCAAAGGGATCCCTGACTGTTTTCTCCTGTTCTGTTGAAGAGCTTTGGAACACAGCAGAAACAAACCCTTTTCCCATACAGAATATGGCTTTTCAGCATCCTTCAAGCTGAGTGAGTGAATTTGGGTTGGACGAGTGGGGCCCTCTGGTGCCACTGCCACCCAGGAATTGACAGTGCATGGATGGCAAACCCTCCTCAGTGTGCAAAAGGTCCTGTGCATAAATGGGACCAAGAGCTTGATCCACTCCTGCCTCAAAAGCCAGCAGCTTTAGGGCCTCTTCAGGGAGCGGTGCCCAGACCCAAGAAGCTCTTTTCTTGCTTAAGTTGTATAAGGGTTGGGCTATGATGGAAAAATCAGGAGTGTGTCTCCTCCAAAACCCCAGTAATCCTAAAGCATGCTGGAGCTCCTTTGTGCTTCCAGGAATTTTCATGTGTCCCAGGCTAGCTGGTGTGTCAGGGGGAATGCCCAGAGCTCCTCCCCTGCACCATGTATTCTAAGCCCTGCATTTCCTTGCCATGCCTGACCCATCCCATCCCATCCCATCCCATCCCATCCCATCCCATCCCATCCCATCCCATCCCATCCCATCCCATCCCTTGCCCTGAGTTGCTGCACCTTCCTTGCTCTGCCTTGCCTTCCACTGCCTACCCCCACCTTACCTCGCCTTGCAGACCCATCCCCTGCCTTGCCTATCCCTGCCCCTCCCCTGCCTTGCCTTCCCTTGCTCACCTCTCGCTTCTTTTCCCTTGCAGACGCTCCCTCTCTCTGCCCCCACTGACTTCCCTTGTCTTGCCCTCTCCTTGCTCTCCTTGCCTGCTCTCCCCGTCCCTGGCCTGACCTTGCCTTTGTCTCCTTGCCTTGCCTGGCGTAACCCTGCCTTGTCGTGCCTTGTACACACCTCCCTTGCCTTGCCTTGCCTACTCCTCCCTTGCCTTGACTTCTTTGCCTGGCCCTGCCTGCCCCTTGCTTACCTTTCCTTGCACTGCCTCCCCCTCCCCTGCTTTGCCTGCCCCTTGCCTTGCCTTGCCTTGCCTTGCCTTGCCTTGCCTTGCCTGCCCCTCCCTTCCTCCCGTGGGTAACTGTGAAAGTTGCATTGCCTTGTTCCTGGAGTTCCCGGTGGCATTGGTGAGTTGGGATGGTGAAGCAGCTGATGGGCTGTGTCCTGCTTCCAGATTTATCTCTGCTCTTGCTAAACTGCCTCTTTCCCTTGCTTGCCATCAAGACATCTCCTTTTTCGGGGATGTGCCTTTCTCCTTCAGGCTGTGCAAATTCTAAGAACTGTTTGGCCTCGAAGGAATGTCTCTCCATTTGATTCTGTCTTCCTTTACAAGTCACCTGGGAACAAAACTCAACTGTAGTCGTTTCCATGAGGTGATTTAGCTGTGCACATTGATCTCCATGCCACTGTTTTCTTCTTGGAGCTACCTTGTCCTTGAGGAACTGTGGCTGGTTATGGAATACTGGACGGAGGCACGTTAGAGGATGTTGTGGCTGAAGGAGAGGTGGCAGCTGTCAGTCAGGAGGTGACAGATCCCTCTGGTGCTTCCCATGCCCTGGACACGCTGGTCCTGGTAAACAGGTGATAAGAATAAAAGAACCCCCCCCTAATCTGTCTTCACTTAGAAAGATGCTGCTCTGATGGTGTTGGACAGCAGCTCTTCCTCTTGGCTGCACCGTGTCCTGCCATTCCTCACCATTTCCTGAGACAGGAAATCTCTTGGAGCCATTCTCCTTTCTTTGTGTGATGGATTCAAGTATTTAATTGTGACCCTCATATTTCTTTTTCCTCTATCAGAGCCTGCAGGCCCTGGATTTCCTTCATGCCACCAGGTCATCCACAGGGACATCAAAAGCTCCAGCATCCTTCTGGGCATGGACGGATCTGTCAGGTTGGCTGGGTGGTTATGGTCAGGGCTGTATTGGGTCTGACTGGGGTAAAGCTCACAGCCCTTACAGTGCTGGGCTTTGCTTTGGTAGCTGGTGTTGATAACAGGTTGATAACAGGGCTATGTTTTGGCTACTGCCAAGCTGTGCTGTCCCTCTGACATTCCTTCCCCAACCCAAGGGTATGGGGGTGGGCAAGATCCATTGTGACACGCTCTGGGCTCTCTTGTGACACTAGCGGCTCAATTGGGACACAATGGTGTTTCTATGATGACAGTAGAGTGGCTCTATTGTGACACTAGTCGCTCTACTGTGACACTAACGTGGTTCTATTGTGACACCATGGTGGCTCTATTGTGGCATAAAGGAGCTCTGTTGTGACACCCTTGATGCACTATTATGACCCAAGTGGCTCTGTTGTGACACAACAGTGTTTCACTTGTGACAGTCTAGTGGGTCTATTGTTTCAGTGGCGGCACTGTTGTGACACAATAGTGGCTGTATTGTGGCAGTATAATGGCTATGTAATTGTTGCACTAGTTGCTCTTTTGTGCCACTAGAGTTGCTTGATAGTGACACAATAGTGGCTGTATTGTGACAGAATATTGGCTCTATTTTGACACCATTGTAGCTGAATTGTGACATTAGAGTAACTCTATTGTTACACTAGCGGCACTATTGTGGCACAGTGGTGGCTGCATTGTGGAGCTTCAGTACCTCTATTGTGACACTAGTGTCTCACTTGTGACATTACAGTGGCTCTCTTGTGAGAATACAGTGGCTCCCTTGTGACACTATAGCTGCTGTATTGTGACACGCTAGTTGCTCTCTTGTGACTATAGAGTGACTCCATTGTGACCCTCTAGTGGCTCTATTGTGACACAATTGTGACTCTCTGCTGAGGCACTATAGATGTTTCATTGTGATGCAATAATGACTTTCTCGTGACACTAGAGTGGATGTACTGTGACACTATAGAGGAGCTATTGTGACAGTATAGTGGCTCTATTGTGAGCCTAGAGTGGCCCTATTGTGACACAATAATGGCTCTGCTGGGACACTCGGACGGAACTGTTGTGACACTAGTGATTCCATTATGATAGTCTAGTAGTTCGACAGTGATATTAGAGCGGCTCTATTGGGACACTCTCTGGGCTCTATTGTGACACTCTCTAGGCTCTCTTGTGACACTAGCGGCTCAATTGTGACACAACGGTGTTTCTATGATGACAGTAGAGTGGCTCTATTGTGACACTAGTCGCTCTATTGTGACACTAACGTGGCTCTATTGTGACACCATGCTGGCTGTATTGTGACATAATAGTGGCTCACTTGTGACACTAGCGGCTCTATTGTAAAATTAGCGTGGCTCACTTGTGATATTACAGTGTCTATTGTGACCCTATAGCTGCTGTATTGTGACACAATAGTTGCTCTATTGTTACACTATAGTTGCTCTCTTGTGACACTAGAATCACTCCATTGTGACCCCATAGTGGCTCTATTGTGAGCCTAGAGTGGCTCTATTGTGACACAATAATGGCTCTGCTGGGACACTCTAGTGGAACTGTTGCGACACGAGTGACTCTATTGTGATGCTGTAGTGGTTTGACAGTGATATTAAAGTGGCTCTCTTACGTCACTCTAGGGGCCCCATTGTGACACTCTCTGGGCTCTCTTGTGACACTAGTGGCTCAATTGTGACAAAACGGTGTTTCTGACAGTAGAGTGGCTCTATTGTGACACTAGTCGTTCTATTGTGACACTAAGGTGGCTCTATGGTGACACCATGGTGGCTCTATTGTGACATAAAGGAGCGGTATTGTGACACCCCATGGGCCCTATTATGACCCAAGTGGCTCTGTTGTGACACAACAGTGTTTCTCTTTTGACAGTCTAGTGGCTCTATTGTTTCAGTGGCGGCACTGTTGTGACACAAGAGTGGCTGTATTGTGGCAGTATAATGGCAGTCTAATTGTTACACTAATGGCTCTATTTTGACACTGGAGTTGCTTGATTGTGACACAATAGTGGCTGTATTGTGACACAATAGTGGATGTACTGTGACCCTAGAGTGGCTCTATGATGGCATGATAGTGGCTCTATGTGGACATGATTTTGCCTGTATTGTGACACCGTAGTGGTTCTATTGTGACACCATTGCAGCTGTATTGTGACATTAGATTGGCTCTATTGTTACACTAGCACTATTGTGGCAGCAATTGGGGCTACGTTGTAAAGCTAGAGTAGCTCTATTGTGACACTATTGGCTCTCTTGTGACATTAGAGTGGCTCTCTTGCGAGATTACAGTGGCTCACTTGTGACACTACAACATCTCTATTGTGACACTATAGCTGCTGTATTGTGACACTCTAGTTTCTCTCTTGTGACAATAGAGTGACTCCATTGTGACCCTCTAGTGGCTCTATTGTGACACAATAGTGGATCTATTAGGACACAATAGTGGCTCTACTGGGGCACTCTAATTGTTTCATTGTGAGACAAGAATGGCTTTCTTGTGACACTAGAGTGGATGTAGTGTGACACTACAGTGGCAGTATTGTGACACTCTAATGGTGCTATGGGGACAGTTGTGTGCCTAGAGAGGCCCTATTGTGACACAATAATGGCTCTGCAGGGAAACTCCAGTGGAACTGTTGTGACACTAGGGACTCTATTGTGATACTCTAGTGTTCTAGAGTGATATTAGAGTGGCTCTACTGCGACACTCTCTGGGCTCCATTGTGACACTCTCTGGGCTCTCTTGTGACACTAGCGGCTCAATTGGGACACAATGGTGTTTCTATGATGACAGTAGAGTGGCTCTATTGCGACACTAGTCGCTCTACTGTGACACTAACGTGGTTCTATTGTGACACCATGGTGGCTCTATTGTGACATAAAACGGCTTTATTGTTACACACTTGATGCACTATTAGGATATGAGTGGCTCTGTTGTGACACAACAGTGTTTCTCTTTTGACAGTCTAGTGGCTCTATTGTTACACCGGCGGCACTATTGTGACACATTGGTGGCTGTATTGTGGCAGTATAACAGCAGTCTAATTTTTGTACCAGTGACTCTATGGTGACAGAATAGTGGCTCTATTGTGACACCATGCTGGCTGTATTGTGACATAATAGTGGCTCACTTGTGACACTAGGCGCTCTATTGTAAAATTATCGCGGCTCACTTGTGATATTACAGTGTCTATTGTGACCCTATAGCTGCTGTATTGTGACACAACAGTTGCTCTATTGTTACATGATAGTTGCTCTCTTGTGACACTAGAATCACTCCATTGTGACCCCATAGTGGCTCTTTTGTGAGCCTAGAGTGGCTCTATTGTGACACAATAAAGGCTCTGCTGGGACACTCTAGTTGAACTGTTGCAAAACGAGTGATTCTACTGTGATGCTGTAGTGCTTTGACAGTGATATTAAAGTGGCTCTCTTACGTCGCTCTAGGGGCCCCATTGTGACACTCTCTGGGCTCTCTTGTGACACTAGCGGCTCAATTGTGACACAACTGTGTTTCTGACAGTAGAGTGGCACTATTGTGACACTAGTTGCTCTATTGTGACACTAACGTGGCTCTATGGTGACACCATGGTGGCTCTATTGTGACATAAAGGAGCTGTATTGTGACACCGCATGGGCCCTATTATGACCCAAGTGGCTCTGTTGTGACACAACAGTGTTTCTCTTTTGACAGTCTAGTGGCTGTATTCTTTCAGTGGCGGCATTGCTGTTACACAATAGTGGCTGTATTGCAGCAGTATAATGGCAGTCTTATTGTTGCACTAATGGCTCTATTGTGACACTGGAGTTGCTTGATTGTGACACAATAGTGGCTGTATTGTGACACAATAGTGGATGTATTGTGACCCTAGAGTGGCTCTATGATGGCATGATAGTGGCTCTATGTGGACATGATTTTGCCTGTATTGTGACACCATAATGGCTCTATCGTGACACCATTGTAGCTGTATTGTGACATTAGAGTGGCTCTATTGTTACACTATCGGCACTATTGTGGCACAATGGTGGCTACGTTGTAAAGCTAGAGTAGCTCTATTGTGACACTATTGGCTCTCTTGTGACATTAGAGTGGCTCTCTTGCGAGATTACAGTGGCTCACTTGTGACACTACAGCATCTCGATTGTGACACTATAGCTGCTGTATTGTGACACTCTAGTTGCTCTCTTGTGACAATAGAGTGACTCCATTGTGACCCTCTAGTGGCTCTATTGTGACACAATAGTGGATCTATTAGGACACAATAGTGGCTCTACTGTGGCACTAGAATTGTTTCATTGTGACACAAGAATGGCTTTCTTGTGACACTAGAGTGGATGTAGTGTGACACCACAGTGGCAGTATTGTGACACTCTAGTGGTGCTATGGGGACAGTATAGTGGCTCTATTGTGAGCCTAGAGCGGCCCTATTGTGACACAATAATGGCTCTGCAGGGACACTCCAGTGGAACTGTTGTGACACTAGGGACTCTATTGTGATACTCTAGTGTTCTAGAATTATAATAGAGTGGCTCTACTGCGACACTCTCTAGGCTCCATTGTGACACTCTCTGTGCTCTCTTGTGACACTAGCGGCTCAATTGGGACACAATGGTGTTTCTATGATGACAGTAGAGTGGCTCTATTGTGACACTAGTTGCTCTATTGTGACACTAACGTGGTTCTATTGTGACACCATGGTGGCTCTATTGTGACATAAAGGTGCTCTATTGTGACACCCTTGATGCACTATTATGACCCAAGTGGCTTTGTTGTGACACAACAGTGTTTCTTTTTTGACAGTCTAGTGGCTCTATTGTTTCAGTGGTGGCACTATTGTTACACTTTGGTGGCTGTATTGTGGCAGTATAATGGCTATCTAATTGTTGCACTAGTGGCTCTCTTGTGCCACTAGAGTTGCTTTCTTGTGACACAATAGTGGCTGTACTGTGACACAATTTTGGCTCTATTTTGATACCATTGTAGCTGAATTGTGACATTCGAGTGGCTCTATTGTTACACTAGCGGCACTATTGTGGCACAGCGGCGGTTGCATTGTGGAGCTTCAGTACCTCTATTGTGACACTAGTGGCTCACTTGTGACATTAGAGTGGCTCTCTTGTGAGAATACAGTGGCTCCCTTGTGACACTATAGCTGCTGTATTGTGACACGCTAGTGTCTCTCTTGTGACTATAGAGTGACTCCATTGTGACCCTCTAGTGGCTCTATTGGGACACAATTGTGACTCTCTACTGTGGCACTATAGATGTTTCATTGTGATACAATAATGACTTTCTCGTGACACTAGAGTGGATGTACTGTGACACTATAGAGAAGCTATTGTGACAGTATAGTGGCTCTATTGTGAGCCTAGAGTGGCCCTATTGTGACACAATAATGGCTCTGCTGGGACACTCCGGTGGAACTGTTGTGACACTAGTGATTCCATTATGATACTCTAGTAGTTCGACAGTGATATTAGAGTGGCTCTATTGGGACACTCTCTGGGCTCCATTGTGACACTCTCTGGGCTCTCTTGTGACACTAGCGGCTCAATTGTGAAACAACGGTGTTTCTATGATGACAGTAGAGTGGCTCTATTGTGACACTAGTCGCTCTATTGTGACACTAATGTGGCTCTAGGGTGACACCATTGTGGCTCTATTGTGACATAAATGAGCGGTATTGTGACACCGCATGGGCCCTATTATGACGCTAGCGGCTCTGTTGTGACACAACAGTGTTTCTCTTTTGACAGTCTAGTGGCTCTATTGTTTCAGTGGCGGCACTATTGTGACACATTGGTGGCTGTATTGTGGCAGTATAACAGCAATCTAATTATTGTACCAGTGACTCTATTGTGACACAATAGTGGCTCTATTGTGACACCACGCTGCCTGTATTGTGACATAATAGTGGCTCACTTGTGACACTAGCGGCTCTATTGTAAAATTACCGTGGCTCACTTGTGATATTACAGTGTCTATTATGACCCTATAGATGCTGTATTGTGACACAATAGTTGCTCTATTGTTACACTCTAGTTGCTCTCTTGTGACACTAGAATCACTCCATTGTGACCCCATAGTGGCTCTATTGTGAACCTACAGTGGTTCTATTGTGACACAATAATGGCTCTGCTGGGACACTCTAGTGGAACTGTTGCGACACGAGTGACTCTTTTGTGATTTGACAGTGATATTAAAGTGGCTCTATTACGTCACTCTAGGGGCCCCATTGTGACACTCTGGGCTCTCTTGTGACACTAGTGGCTCAATTGTGACACAACGGTGTTTCTATGATGACAGTAGAGCGGCTCTATTGTGACACTAGTCACTCTATTGTGACACTAACGTGGCTCTATGGTGACACCATGGTGGCTCTATTGAGACATAAAAGAGCGGTATTGTGACTCCGCATGGGCCCTATTATGACCCTAGCGGCTCTGTTGTGACACAACAGTGTTTCTCTTTTGACAGTCTAGTGGCTCTATTGTTTCAGTGGCGGCACTGTTGTGACACAATTGTGGCTGTATTGTGGTAGTATAATGGCAGTCTAATTGTTACTCTAATGGCTGTATTGTGACACTGGAGTTGCTTGATTGTGACACAATAGTGGCTGTATTGTGACACAATAATGGATGTACTGTGACCCTAGATTGGCTCTATGACGGCATGATAGTGGCTCTATGTGGACATGATTTTGCCTGTATTGTGACACCATAGTGGCTGTATTATGACACCATTGTAGCTGTATTGTGACATTAGAGTGGCTCTATAGTGACAGTAGCGGCACTATTGTGGCACAATGGTGGCTACATTGTAAAGCTAGAGTAGCTCCATTGTGCCACTAGTGTCTCTCTTGTGACATTAGAGTGGCTCTCTTGCGAGATTACAGTGGCTCACTTGTGACACTACAGCATCTCGATTGTGACACTATAGCTGCTGTATTGTGACACTATAGCTGCTGTATTGTGACACTCGAGTTGCTCTCTTGTGACAATAGAGTGACTCCATTGTGACCCTCTAGTGGCTCTATTTTGACACAATAGTGGATCTATTAGGACACAATAGTGGCTCTACTGGGGCACTATAATTGTTTCATTGTGACACAAGAATGGCTTTCTTATGACACTAGAGTGGATGTAGTGTGACACTACAGTGGCAGTATTGTGACACTCTAGTGGTGCTATGGGGACAGTATAGTGGCTCTATTGTGAGCCTAGAGCGGCCCTATTGTGACACAATAATGGCTCTGCAGGGACACTCGGGTGGAACTGTTGTGACACTAGGGACTCTATTGCGATATTCGAGTGATCTAGAGTGATATTAGAGTGGCTGTACTGCGACACTCGCTGGGCTCCATTGTGCCACTCTCTGGGCTCCATTGTGACACTCTCTGAGCTCTCTTGTGACACTAGCGGCTCAATTGGGACACAATGGTGTTTCTATGAGTACAGTAGAGTGGCTCTATTGTGGCACTAGTCGCTCTACTGTGACACTAACGTGGTTCTATTGTGACACCATGGTGGCTCTATTGTGACATAAAGGAGCGGTATTGTGACACCGCATGGGCCCTATTATGACCCTAGCGGCTCTGTTGTGACACAACAGTGTTTCTCTTTTGACAGTCTAGTGGCTCTATTGTTTCAGTGGCGGCACTGTTGTGAAACAATAGTGGCTGTATTGTGGCAGTGTAATGGCAGTCTAATTGTTACACTAATGGCGCTTCTGTGACACTGGAGTTTCTTTCCTGTGGGCACAATAGTGACTGTATTGTTACACAATAGTGGATGTACTGTGACCCTAGAGTGGCTCTATGATGATATGATAGTGGCTCTATGTGGACATGATAGTGGCTCTATGTGGACATGATAGTGGCTCTATTTGGACGTGATTTTGCCTGTATTGTGACACCATTGTAGCTGTATTGTGACATTAGAGTGGCTCTATAGTGACAGTAGCGGCACGATTGTGGCACAATGGTGGCTACATTGTAAAGCTAGAGTAGCTCTATTGTGACACTAGTGGCTCTCTTGTGACATTAGAGTGGCTCTCTTGCGAGATTACTGTGGCTCACTTGTGACACTACAGCATCTTGATTGTGACACTATAGCTGCTGTATTGTGACCCTCTAGTTGCTCTCTTGTGACAATAGAGTGACTCCATTGTGACCCTCTAGTGGCTCTATTGTGACACAATAGTGGATCTATTAGGACACAATAGTGGCTCTACTGGGGCACTAGAATTGTTTCATTGTGACACAAGAATGGCTTTCTTGTGACACTAGAGTGGAAGTAGTGGGACACTACAGTGGCAGTATTGTGACACTCTAGTGGTGCTATGGGGACAGTATAGTGGCTCTATTGTGAGCCTCGAGCGGCCCTATTGTGACACAATAATGGCTCTGCTGGGACACTCCAGTGGAACTGTTGTGACACTAGGGACTCTATTGTGATACTGTAGTGTTCTAGAGTGATATTCGAGTGGCTCTACTGCGACACTCTCTGGGCTCCATTGTGACACTCTCTGGGCTCTCTTGTGACACTAGCGGCTCAATTGGGACACAATGGTGTTTCTATGATGACAGTAGAGTGGCTCTATTGTGACACTAGTTGCTCTATTGTGACACTAACGTGGTTCTATTGTGACACCATGGTGGCTCTATTGTGACATAAAGGAGCTGTATTGTGACACCCTTGATGCACTATTATGACCCAAGGGGCTCTGTTGTGACACAACAGTGTTTCTCTTTTGACAGTCTAGTGGCTCTATTGTTTCAGTGGCGGCACTATTGTGACACAATAGTGGCTGTATTGTGGCAGTATAATGGCTATCTAATTGTTGCACTAGTGGCTCTTTTGTGTCACTAGAGTTGCTTTCTTGTGACACAATAGTGGCTGTATTGTGACACAATATTGGCTCTATTTTGACACCATTGTAGATGAATTGTGACATTAGAGTGGCTCTATTGTTACACTAGCGGCACTAGTGTGGCACAGTAATGGCTGCATTGTAGAGCTTCAGTACCTCTATTGTGACACTAGTGGCTCACTTGTGACATTAGAGTGGCTCTCTTGTGAGAATACAGTGGCTCCCTTGTGACACTATAGCTGCTGTATTGTGACAAGCTAGTTGCTCTCTTGTGACTATAGAGTGACTCCATTGTGACCCTCTTGTGGCTCTATTGTGACACAATTGTGACTCTCTACTGTGGCACTATAGATGTTTCATTGTGATACAATAACGACTTTCTCGTGACACTAGAGTGGATGTAGTGTGACACTATAGAGGAGCTATTGTGACAGTATAGTGGCTCTATTGTGAGCCTAGAGTGGCCCTATTGTGACACAATAATGGCTCTGCTGGGACACTCTAGTGGAACTGTTGCGACACGAGTGACTCTATTGTGATGCTATAGTGCTTTACAGTGATAATAGAGTGGCTCTATTGGGACACTCTCTGGGCTCCATTGTGACACTCTCTGGGCTCTCTTGTGACACTAGCGGCTCAATTGTGACACAACGGTGTTTCTATGATGACAGTAGAGATGCTCTTTTGTGACACCAGTCACTCTATTGTTACACTAACGTGGCTCTATGGTGACACCATGGTTGCTATATTGTGACATAAAGGAGCTGTATTGTGACACCGCATGGGCCCTATTATGACCCTAGTGGCTCTGTTGTGACACAACAGTGTTTCTCTTTTCACAGTCTAGTAGCTCTATTGTTTCAGTGGCGGCACTATTGTGACACATTGGTGGCTGTATTGTGGCAGTATAACAGCAGTCTAATTTTTGTACCAGTGACTCTATTGTGACAGAATAGTGGCTCTATTGTGACACCATGCTGGCTGTATTGTGATATAATAGTGGCTCACTTGTGACCCTTGAGCGGCTCTATTGTAAAATTACCGGGGCTGAAAGTGATTTTACAGTGTCTATTGTGACCCTATAGCTGCTGTATTATGACACAATAGTTGCTCTATTGTTACACTATACTTACTCTCTTGTGACACTAGAATCACTCCCTTGTGACCCCATAGTGGCTCTATTGTGAGCCTAGAGTGGCTCTATTGTGACACAATAATGGCTCTGCTGGGACACTCCAGTGGAACTGTTGCAACACGAGTGACTCTATTGTGATGCTATAGTGGTTTGACAGTGATATTAAAGTGGCTCTCTTACGTCACTCTAGGGGCCCCATTGTGACACTCTCTGGGCTCTCTTGTTACACTAGTGGCTCAATTGTGACACAACGGTGTTTCTGAAAGTAGAGTGGCTCTATTGTGACACTAGTCGCTCTATTGTGACACTAACGTGGCTCTATGGTGACACCATGGTGGCTCTATTGTGACATAAACGAGCGGTATTGTGACACGGCATGGGCCCTATTATGACCCTAGCGGCTCTGTTGTGACACAACACTGTTTCTCTTTTGACAGTCTAGTGGCTCTATTGTTTCAGTGGCGGCACTGTTGTGACACAATAGTGGCTGTATTGCGGCAGTATAATGGCAGTCTTATTGTTACACTAATGGCTCTATTGTGACACTGGAGTTGCTTGATTGTGACACAATAGTGGCTGTATTGTGACACAATAGTGGATGTACTGTGACCCTAGAGTGGCTCTATGATGGCATGATAGTGGCTCTATGTGGATATGATTTTGCCTGTATTGTAACACCATAGTGGCTCTATTGTGACACCATTGTAGCTGTATTGTGACATTAGAGTGGCTCTATAGGGACAGTAGCGGCACTATTGTGGCACAATGGTGGCTACATTGTAAAGCTAGAGTAGCTCTATTGTGACACTAGTGGCTCACTTGTTACATTAGAGTGGCTCTCTTGCGAGATTACAGTGGCTCACTTGTGACACCACAGCATCTCTATTGTGACACTATAGCTGCTGTATTGTGACACTCTAGTTGCTGTCTTGTGACAATAGAGTAACTCCATTGTGACCCTCTAGTGGCTCTATTTTGACACAATAGTGGATCTATTAGGACAGAATAGTGGCTCTACTGGGGCACTCTAATTGTTTCATTGTGACACAAGAATGGCTTTCTTGTGACACTAGAGTGGATGTAGTGTGACACTACAGTGGCAGTATTGTGACACTCTAGTGGTGCTATGGGGACAGTATAGTGGCTCTATCGTGAGCCTAGAGCGGCCCTATTGTGACACAATAATGGCTCTGCAGGGACACTCCAGTGGAACTGTTGTGACACTAGGGACTCTATTGTGATACTCTTGTGTTCTAGAGTGATATTAGAGTGGCTGTACTGCGACACTCTCTGGGCCCCATTGTGACACTCTCTGGGCTCTCTTGTGACACTAGCGGCTCAATTGTGACCCAACGGTGTTTCTGACAGTAGAGTGGCTCTATTGTGACACTAGTCGCTCTATTGTGACATTAACGTGGCTCTATGGTGGTCCCATGGTGGCTCTCTTGTGACAAAAAGGAGCTGTATTGTGACACCCTTGATGCACTGTTATGACGCTAGCGGCTCTGTTGTGACACAACAGTGTTTCCCTTTTGACAGTCTAGTGGCTCTATTGTTTCAGTGGCGGCAGTGTTTTGACACAATAGTGGCTGTATTGTGGCAGTATAATCGCAGTCTAATTGTTACACTAATGGCTCTATTGTGACACTGGAGTTTCTTGATTGTGACGCAATAGTGGCTGTATTGTGACACAATAGTGGATGTACGGTGACCCTAGAGTGGCTCTATGTGGACATGATAGTGGCTCTATGTGGACATGATAGTGGCTCTAATCGGACGTGATTTTGCCTTTATTGTGACACCATTGTAGCCGTATTGTGACTTTAGAGTAGCTCCATTGTGACACTAGCGGCACGATTGTGGCACAATGATAGCTACATTGTAAAGCTAGAGTAGCTCTATTGTGACACTAGTGGCTCTCTTGTGACATTAGAGTGGCTCTCTTACGAGATTACAGTGGCTCACTTGTGACACTTCAGCATCTCGATTGTGACACTATAGCTGCTGTATTGTGACACTCTAGTTTCTCTCTTGTGACAATAGAGTGACTCCATTGTGACCCTCTAGTGGCTCTATTGTGACACAATAGTGGATCTATTAGGACACAATAGTGGCTCTACTGGGGCACTAGGAAATTGTTTCATTGTGACCACAAGAAGGCTCTTGTGACACTAGAGTGGATGTAGTGTGAACACTACAGTGGCAGTATTGTGACACTCTAGTGGTTGCTATGGGACAGTATAAAGTGGCTCTATTGTGAGCCTAGAGTGGCCCATATTGTGACACAATAATGGCCTGGCAGGGACACTCCAGTGAAACTGTTGTGACACTAGGCGACTCTATGTGATACTTCTAGTGTTCTAGAGTGATATTTAGAGCTGGCTCTACTTGCGACACTCTCGGGCTCCATTGTTGACACTCTCTTGCACTCTTGTGACACTGTGGCACATTGGGACACAACGGTTTTCTATGATTGACAGTAGAGTGCCCTTCTATTGTACACTAGTTCGCTCTACTGCTGACACTAACGTCCAACCCATGGTTCTATTGTGACAAACATGGTGACTCTATTGTGACATAAAGGAGCGGTATTGTGCAAGCGCATGGGCCCTATTATGACCCTAGCGGCTCTGTTGTGACAAAACAGTGTTTCTCTTTTGACAGTCTAGTGGCTCTATTGTTTCAGTGGCGGCACTATTGTGACACAATAGTGGCTGTATTGTGGCAGTATAACAACAGTCTATTTTTTGTACCAGTGACTCTATTGTGACAGAATAGTGGCTCTATTGTGACACCATTCTGGCTGTATTGTGACATAATAGTGGCTCACTTGTGACACTAGCGGCTCTATTGTAAAATTACCGTGGCTGACTTGTGATATTACAGTGTCTATTGTGACCCTATAGCTGCTGTATTGTGACACAATAGTTGCTCTATTGTTACACTATAGTTGCTCACTTGAGACACTAGAGTGACTCAATTGTGACCCCATAGTGGCTCTATTGTGAGCCTAGAGTGGCTCTATTGTGACACAATGATGGCTCTGCTGGGACACTCTAGTGGAACTGTTACGACACGAGTGACTCTATTGTGATGCTATAGTGCTTTGACAGTGATATTAAAGTGTTGCCTTTTCCCCCAGCCTGGAAAAGAAACTCGAGATCATTTTAGCAAGGAGGTAATATAAAAGGGGATCTTTATTTTTAAGGTCTTCAGGAGCAGTTACGGAAAGGTGTCCATAAAAGCCCTTCCCTCCAGGGGTGAGTACATATTTATAGCTTTTAGGGAATTAGCATAATTGATTCAAAGCACCAATAAGGAGAACAAGTGGTGATTCAATTCCCCCCCAGGTCCAGCCCTTTCTCTGGAGCCCCCCTCTCAACACTGGCTCTACTTTGTCTATGAAAATGTACCTCAGAGTTGTTCTCGGCCTTGGTTCCCAGGAAGAACCGAGATAGGACAGGGCCTTGCACCTCCCTGGGGCTTGGAGCTCTGGAATTTGTTTTGTCTTTCTGCTTAGGGAAAGGCTATGGAAAGGTACTGGAAAAACTAGCTATTTATATA
>JAVTVJ010001365.1:0-11684 GCA_034509425.1 Eopsaltria australis | reverse complement strand
CAAAAAATCCCCCAAAAAAACCCCAAAAAAACCCAAAAAATCCCTCAAAAAACCCAAAAAAATCCCAAAAAATTCCTTAAAAAAATCCCAGAAAAGTCCCCAAAAATTCCCCCAAAAATCCCAAAAAATTCCCAAAAAATCCCCCCGAAAAATCCCAGAAACTGCCTCAAAAAAAACCCCAAAAAACCCAAAAAGATCCTCAAAAATCCCCCCAAAAATCCCCCAAAAATCCCAAAAAAATCCCAAAAAATCCCAAAAAAATCCCCAAAAAATCCCCAAAAATCCCAAAAAATCCCCCAAAACACCCCCCCAAAAATTCCCCAAAAATCCCCCATGTCCCCCCCATGTCCCCATGTCCCCCCCGTGTCCCCGCTGTCCCCTCACCTGTCAGCGCCGCGGGGTTCAGCGCCCCCAGCGGGGTCAGGGCTCCGTTCAGCTGCTGCAGCGCGGCCTGGGCGGGGGCGGGGAGCTGCAGGCCGCTCCCTGGGCAGGGGACAACACCCGGCTTTTCCCAAGGGTTTCCCGGGATTTTTTCCAAGATTTTTCCCAGGATTTTTCCTGGGCGTTTTCCCGGGATTTTTTCCAGATTTTTCCCAGGTTTTTTCCTGGGCTTTTCCTGCATTTTCCCAGCATTTTTCGACATTTTTTCCAGCATTTTTCCACATTTTTCCCAGGATTTTTCCACGTTTTTCCCACAATTTTTCCACAATTCTTCCACATTTTTCGCAGGATTTTTCCCAGATTTTTCCCAGGATTTTTCCACGTTTTTCCCACGATTTTTCCACATTTTTCCCAGGATTTTTCCCACATTTTTCCCAGGATTTTTCCACATTTTTCCCACGATTTTTCCCAGCATTTTTCCATGTTTTTCCCACAATTTTTCCACATTTTTCCCACGATTTTCCCACATTTTTCCCAGGATTTTTCCACATTTTTCCCACAATTTTTCCACAATTCTTCCACATTTTCCCCAGGATTTTTCCCACATTTTTCCCAGAATTTTTCCACATTTTTCCCACGATTTTTCCCAGATTTTTCCCAGGATTTTCCCACATTTTTCCCACGATTTTTCCACATTTTTCCCAGGATTTTTCCCAGGATTTTTCCCACATTTTTCCCACATTTTTCCCAGGATTTTCCCACATTTTTCCAAGGATTTTCCCACATTTTTCCCAGAATTTTTCCACATTTTTCCCACGATTTTCCCACATTTTTCCCAGGATTTTTCCACATTTTTCCCAGGACTTTTCCCAGATTTTTTCCAGGATTTTCCCACATTTTTCCCAGGATTTTTCCACATTTTTCCCAGGATTTTTTCCACATTTTTCCCAGGATTTTTCCCACATTTTTCCCAGGATTTTCCCACGTTTTTCCCACGATTTTCCCCCATTTTTCCCAGGATTTTTCCCAGATTTTTCCCAGGATTTTCCCCCATTTTCCCCAGGATTTTTCCCACATTTTTCCCACGATTTTTCCACATTTTTCCCAGGATTTTTCCACATTTTTCCCAGGATTTTTCCATGTTTTTCCCACAATTTTTCCACATTTTTCCCACGATTTTTCCACGTTTTTCCCAGGATTTTCCCACATTTTTCCGAGGATTTTTCCACATTTTTCCCACAATTTTCCCACATTTTTCCCAGGATTTTTCCCACATTTTTCCCAGGATTTTTCCACATTTTTCCCAGAATTTTCCCACATTTTTCCCAGAATTTTCCCACATTTTTCCCAGGATTTTTCCCACATTTTTCCCAGGATTTTCCACATTTTTCCCAGGATTTTTCCACATTTTTCCCAGGATTTTTCCACATTTTTCCCAGGATTTTCCCACGTTTTCCCCAGGATTTTTCCATGTTTTTCCCAGCATTTTTCCACATTTTTCCCACGATTTTCCCACATTTTTCCCAGGATTTTTCCACATTTTTCCCACGATTTTTCCATACTTTTCCCAGGATATTTTCCACATTTTTCCCAGGATTTTTCCACATCTTTCCCAGGATTTTCCCACATTTTCCCAGAATTTTTCCACATTTTTCCCAGAATTTTCCCACATTTTTCCCAGGATTTTTCCCCCATTTTTCCCACGATTTTTCCACATTTTTCCCACGATTTTCCCACGTTTTTCCCAGGATTTCCCCGTTTTTCCTGGGATTCCCCCCCCTCCCCCCCAGACTTCCAGGATTTTCTGTGATTTTCCCAGGAATTTCCTGGAATTTTTCCCACGTTTTTTTTTTTTTTTTTTCATTTTTCCTGAATTTTTCCCAGAACTTCCCCAAGTTTTTTCCTGGGATTTTCCCAAAATTTTTTCCCCACGTTTTTCCAAGAATTTTCCTGGTTTTTTTTCCCCAGCATTTCCTCCCAAAATTCCTGAATTTTTCCACCTTTTTCCCACGACTCCCCCCCATAGAATCCCCAGACTTCCCAGAATTCCCCATTTCTCCTGGAATTGTCCCCAGCTGTCCCAGGTGTCCCCAGGTGTCCCCAGGTGTCCCAGGTGTCCCCAGGTGTCCCCAGGTGTCCCCAGACACCCAAAAACCCCCCCAAAACCCCCATTTTTCACCCAAATTTTCCCGAATTTCCGGGTTTTTTCCCCACATTTCCCTCCCCAGGTGTCCCCAGGTGTCCCCAGCCGTCCCAGCTGTCCCCAGCTGTCCCCAGGTGTCCCCAGGTGTGTCCCCAGGTGTCCCCAGGTGTCCCCAGGTGTCCCCAGGTGCGTCCCCAGCCGTCCCCTCCCCTCTCACCTTCCGCCAGCTTGGCCATCAGCTGCAGCCTCCCCGCGGCCGTGCCCAGCTCGGGCTCGTCGCCGCAGGTGGCCCCGGGTGGCCCCGGCGCGCCGGGGGCGGGGCCCTCGGGGAAGGTGACGTCGCTGGAGCCGTCGGGCCGCTCGCTCACCTGGCCCACGCGCATCGGCCGCCCCGCCAGCTCGAAGCCGTTCAGCTGCTCCAGGGCGCGCCGGGCGCACTCCGCCTCCGAGAACTGAGAGGGGAAAGGGGGTTTGGGAAAAAATTTGGGGGTTTTTGGGATTTTGGGGATTTTTTTGGGATTTTTTGGGGGATTTTTTAAGGATTTTTTTACGAATTTTTAGGGATTTTTTAGGGATTTTTTGGGATTTTTTGGGGTTTTTTGGGGACTTTTCTGGATTTTTGGGGGTTTTTTAGGGATTTTTGGGGATTTTTTGGGGTTTTTTAGGGATTTTTGGGGATTTTTGGGGATTTTTTTAGGATTTTTGAGGATTTTTGGGGGATTTTTACAGGAAGGGAGGAGGAGTTTTTTTTTTAGGGTTTTTTTAGGGGATTTTTTTGAAGCGGTTTTGGGGGATTTTTTTTTGGGAATTATTTTTGGGAATTTCTTTGGGATTTTTTTGGGAGATTTTTGGGAGGTTTTTTTGGAATTTTTTGGGGAGTTTTGGGGGATTTTTTGGGGATTTTTTGGGGGATTTTTCCAGAGGATTTTTAGGGATACAGGGGTTTAAGAATTTTTGGGATTTTTTAGAAGAAGGAAAGGGGATTTTTTGAAAAGGGGTTTTTGGGGATTTTTTGGGGAATTTTTTTTGATTTTTTTGGCAATTTTTTAAGAATTTTTTTGAGGATTTTTTGGGATTTTTTGGGGATTTTTTGGGGATTTTTGGGGGTTTTCTGGGGATTTTTTTGGGGGATTTTTGGGGATTTTTTAAGGATTTTTTTACGAATTTTTAGGGATTTTTTAGGGATTTTTTGGAATTTTTTGGGGATTTTTTTTGGAATTTTTGGGGATTTTTGGGGTTTTAGGGGATTTTTTGGGATTTTGGGGGATTTTTTACTTAGGGGTTTTTAGGGGTTTTACTTGGGGGGTTTTTGGGGGTTTTAAGGGATTTTTTGTAGGATAATTTGAAATTTTTTGGGATTTTTAGAGGGATTTTTTTGGATTTTTGGGGGATTTTTTTGGGATTTTTTTAGGGGTTTTAGGGGGATTTTTTTTTTTTTGAAGGGGTTTTACTACTTGGGATTTTTTTTTTGGGGGTTTTTTTTGGGGATTTTAGGGGTTGGGATTTTTGCCCAGGGAGTTTTTTGGGGGTTTTAGAGGGATTTTTAGGGGTTTTTGTGGATTTTTTTGGGATTTTTTTGGGTTTTAGGAATTTTTTGGGGGTTTAGCAGGGGGATTTTTAGGGAATTTTTGGATTTTTAGCAATTTTTTAAAGAAATTTTTTGAGGATTTTTGGGATTTTAAGGTTTTTGGGGTTTTGGGGGTTTTGGGGGGTGTTTGGGGATTTTTTTAGGGGATTTTTTAGAAATTTTTGGGGATTTTTAAGAGGTTTTTGGATTTTTTTTGGGGGCTTTTGGGGATTTTTAGGGGATTTTTTGGGGATTTTTTGGGGATTTTTCTGGATTTTTTTTGGGATTTTTTGAGATTTTGTGGCGGATTTTTTGGGATTTTTGGGGATTTTTTGGGGATTTTTTGGGGATTTTTTGGGATTGTTTAGGATTTTTTGGGGATTTTTTAGAGATTTCTCGGGATATTTTAGGGGATTTTTTGGGATTTCTTAGGAGTTTTTTTAGGATTTTTTAGGGATTTTTTCGAGATTTTTAAAGGATTTTATGAGGATTTTTTGGGATTTTTTTGTGGATCTTTGGGATTTTTTGGGGTTTTTTGGGATTTTTTAGGGGATTTTTTGGGGATTTTTGGGGTTTTTTGGGATTTTTTTGGGGTTTTTTGGGGTTTTTGGAGGTTTTTTGGGGGATTTTTTAGGGGATTTTTTAGAAATTTTTGAGAGATTTTTGGGGATTTTTTAGAAATTTTTGGGGGTTTTTGGGGATTTTTTGGGGATTTTTGGGATTTCTTGGGATTTTTTTGGGGATTTTTTGAGAATTTTTTTGAGGATTTTTTGGGATTTTTTAAGGAATTTTTCGGGATTTTTTGAGGATTTTTTGGGGATTTTTTGGGGAT
Organism: Eopsaltria australis; assembly: GCA_034509425.1. Classification (NCBI taxonomy): domain Eukaryota; kingdom Metazoa; phylum Chordata; class Aves; order Passeriformes; family Petroicidae; genus Eopsaltria; species Eopsaltria australis. Next base: position 6,761 of record JAVTVJ010001365.1, on the reverse strand, counting down.
TTTTTGGGGGTTTTTTGGGGATTTTTTAGGGGTTTTTGGGGGATTTTTTGGGAATTTTTTGAGGATTTTTTGAGGATTTTTCTGGATTTTTTTTGGGATTTTTTGAGGATTTTATGACGGATTTTTTGGGATTTTTGGGGATTTTTTTGGGGATTTTTGGGGGTTTTTTGGGGGTTTTTGAGGGATTTTTTGGGGATTTTTTAGGGATTTTTTAGGGATTTTTGGGGGTTTTAGGGTTTTAGGGGATTTTTTGGGATTTTTGGGGGATTTTTGGGGATTTTTAGAAGGTTGCGGGGGTTTTACTTGCCCAGGGGATTTTTAGGATTTTTGGGGGTTTTTGAGGATTTTTGAAGAAACTTTGAGGGGTTTTACTAGGGGATTTTTTGGGATTTTTCTGGGTACTAGGGAGGTAGGGATTTTGGGAGTTTTGGCAGGGATTTTTAGGGGATTTTGGGGGGATTTTAAGGGGATTTAAAGAGGATTTTGGGGGGATTTTAAAGGGGTTTTTGGGGGGATTTTTAGGGGATTTCAAGGGGATTTTTGGGGGGATTTTTACGAGATTTTTTGGGGGATTTTTAGGGGATTTTAAGGGCATTTAAAGAGGATTTTAAGGGGATTTTTAGGGGATTTTTGGGGGATTTTTAGGGGATTTTTTTTGATTTTTTAGGTCTTTTTGTAGTAGTTTTTGGGGGTTCTTGAGGATTTTTTTTGGGGATTTTTCTAAGGGCATTTTTGGGGGAATGTTTGGGATTTTTGGATTTTTCACAAATTTTAGGGATTTTTTTAAGAGTTTTTGGGATTTTTGGGGATTTTTTGGGGAGTTTTTGGGGATTTTTGGGGATTTTTTTGGGGATTTTTTGGGGGTTTTCGGGGGTTTTTGGGGGATTTTTAAGGGATTTTTAAAGGGATTTTTTGGGATTTTTGGGAATTTTTTTGGATTTTTTAGGGACTTGTTTGGGATATTTTGGGGGTTTTTTGGGGTTTTTTGGGGTTTTTTCGGCAATTTTTGAGGATTTTTTTGAGGATTTTTTGGGATTTTTTGGGGATTTTTTGGGATTTCTTAGGAGTTTTTTTAGGATTTTTTAGGGATTTTTTCAAAATTTTTTAGGGATTTTATGAGGATTTTTTGGGATTTTTTTGTAGATTTTTGGGGTTTTTCGGGGGTTTTTGGGGGATTTTTAAGGGATTTTTAAAAGGATTTTTTGGGATTTTTGGAAATTTTTTTGAATTTTTTAGGGACTGGTTTGGGATTTTTGGGGATTTTTTGGGGGTTTTTGGGATTTTTTTGGGGTTTTTTGGGGATTTTTTCAGGATTTTTTGAGAATTTTTTGGGCGTTTTTTGGGGATTTTTTTAGGACATTCTTGGGGATTTTTGGGGGATTTTTTAGGGAATTTTTGGGGATTTTTTGGGGATTTTTGGAGGATTTTTTGGGGATTTTTTGGGGATTTTTTGGGATTTTTTGGGATTTTTGGGGTTTTTCTTTTTCACAGGGTTTATTTGGGATTTTTTGGGATTTTTTTGGGGATTTTTGGGGGATTTTTTGGGAGGGATTTTTTTTTTAGGATTTTTGGGGAGTTTTATAAACCACACAGAACAGGCTTAAATTGTTTTGAGACATTACATAAAGATATTTTGGTGGATCACTCACTGTGTCTTACCCTATACTTAAAATATTTCATTAAATTCCATGGGTTTATGTATATGTGTATATATATATATATATATATATATACACAAAATACTTTTTTAAAAGTATTTCTCTTTAGTACCTCCAAATGCAAAAGTAACCTGTTACTACAATCAGAGCTAAAAAGAAAAAAACAAAAGCAATACAAATTCCTGCTCTACCTGAAACCCAAGGCAAAAACCCTAATAACTCTGGAAGATACAAAATAAATCCATGAAAGCTTCACAAAAGCATCAGCACAATTATAATCTCAATAGTTTATTTTTTTTTAATGGGGAGAGAAAACTCTTTCAAGTTTCAGAAGCCTAAAGACCACGAATCTATCCCCCTTAAACATAACTTGGGAAAGGTGAGGGTGAAATGGTGATAGAAGTTTCCCTCCCAGTTTAATTCACCAAAGATTAGCTGAACTAAACTATAAAGAATTGCTTTTGAAATTTTCACTGTGTGCAACATTCTTCAACAAGACACCTCACATAAACACAAAAGATGGCAGCAGAACTCTGAGAAATGTATTTATTAATTAAAAGGCATAGAAAATACAGAAGGGAAAATCATGCAGAATTACTTTGCACATAATGTTTTCTTTTCCATTTTAAGTTCTTAGTGAATGAGTTGCAAATTCCACCAAGTATTTAAAAGGCCCAAAAACCTTTACTGTTTTGTAACAGTCTAAAGATACAAGGCCTAATAATGACTGACATTGTCCTTTACTAATCTGAAGCTTTAACAGCATGACAATTAACAGTTCAGTACTTCAAAATTAGGTAGACACTTGATATTATCTTTAAAAAGAAACACAATGAAACAGAAAAACAAAGCTGTCTGCTGAAATACAAGAGGAAAAGGTTTGGGTTCTTTTTAAGTAAAGATTGGTAAATGATAAAATATTTCCTGTGTCCCAGGTTCAGACACATTATGTCATCCACCCTTGATCTAAAACTGGTTTCTGTGACTCCATCACCCACCTGCAAGTGTGCAATGATACTTACTTGTCTTCATGGTACCAAACACTGCAGTTGCTTTTATACTTTTATTAATGGTTTCAAAATCCAAGCACAACAATACTGCAAAACAGCATAAAACAGCTGGAAGGTGTAAACTTGTATTGAAAATTCTATAAAATAAATAATCTTATGTTCACCAGCCCCTAATTTCATCATCTGGGATTCCTGATTGCAAGCTCATGTAATAATGTGGGATCCCATAAGAATCTGTCTCCACTGGTATGAAGGCAGAATCGGGGTCCCAGTTTCCTTTCACACGGTGTGCTGCTCCTGCAAAAACTCCTTCATGAAATCCCAGCCCCAAAATTGGGATGCCATCCCTTACAAACACAAAAGTATTTCCAAGCACAACAAAGTAGTGTCAATATAGTAACAGTTGTTAAGCACTTCAATTTAATAAATATGGGTGTAAGATATTGAGGTACAGAAAAGGATGACAGCTCCCTGTTATCAGCTGGGAACTCCGTGAGTTACATCAGTGAGATACCAGGTACCTTTTGCAAGAGAGGAATTACATAATTACATAATACACAGGAATTACTGTGCACACCACAGTCACCCTACCTGTAGCTCCAAAGAAACACACATGCAGAGTGAATGGAAGGAATACCTTTTTTTTCCTTTTTAACTAAATGAAATAGTTTCACTTCTAACAGCTGGAAAAGAGTCTTTTAAGAATCTGAATAAAGAGATGGCAGTTTTATAAATCAATCCAAGAATATCCAGGAGTCCATCCATGTAAGAACAACCAAGCAAATGGACAGAGCTTCAAAAACCCCCCATGGACTGAAAATCAAATATTAAAAAGGTATATTCAGATATTATCTGATTCCCTTCCAAGATGTGTTTGACTCCCCCCACTATTTCAAATGCAGGTATCCTCCACTTTTTAACTTGGTCTTAGAAAAACAGTATAAAAACAAGCAATATTACAAAGCAATATATGCTCCTGAACACACCACTTTTACTTACAGAAAGACTTTATTCTGGGGATAAGATTTAGAAGTCTGAAGTTAAATTACAACCCTTTTGTAGCGAGGAGGAAAGGTAACAACTTTGAAGAGCACATCCCTCCCTTCCACTCAAACACGTTGTTGTTTGGAATGGGGTGGGAAGAGTTTTACCGTCATCACAAGAGTCACAGGCTGAGGTAACCACGAAGTTTAGTGTTGATGCTGGAATGGGAACACCTCTGTTCAGCACTAATCTGTAGTACCAGCAAGTGATTCACTACAAACACTGTGACAAATCATGAGCACTGGCGAGTTTTGTATCCTCCCTGGCATTTGCCTCTTCCAAGTGAGCTGCCTCACAGCTGTCCCAGGGCCTGGGCGGTTGCAGAGGGTAGGAACAAGCAAAGTGGATGAAAAAGCTTTTTTTTAATTAATTAAAAACTGAAACTCTCTAAGTTAAAGGAGACATTTTGTTCACGCACCTTGAGAGAAGAGGGCACACGCTCCCCATTTCTGACAAATAAAAAAGAAGGGAAGCGAGAGCGGAGGCTTCAGAGGGTGGGCTTCACACCCACCACCCCGGACCTCCCCACAAAGAACAAGCAGCACAGCAACGAGGAGAAAGAGAAAAGCAGCGAGAGGCCACACGGCTGTGCGGCGGCGGCTTAAAATTTACCTGGAAATCAGCCAGTATCATTTCTCGGTCCATGTTGGACGCCATTGCAGCCAGCTGCGTCCCGGCTCTGCTCGGACCCGCGCACCTGGAGCCGCTGCCGCGGGGAGGACGGGGCAGGGTGGGAGCTCAGGAGCTCATGGAGGCGCCGCGCCGCGCTCGGGCTCCCGCGGCGCCCCCGGGCTGCCCCTCCCGGGGCCGAGGAGGGGAGGAGGCAGGAGAGCGGCGGGCCGGGCGCGGGGCCGGGAGCGGGCAGCGCTGCCTCAGCCGCTGGCCCGGGAAGGAGGAGGAGGAGGAGGAGAAGAAGGAGGAGGAGGAGGAGGAGGCAGCGCCGCTCCCCGCCTGCCTCCACAGCGCCTGTGTCGCACATTTTGCCTGTCATTGAGGTCGCAAAGAGGCGCTTTGCGGCCGCCACGTGACCGCCCGCCTGTCAAGCGCTGCCGGAGCCGGGGGCGGGACCGCGCCGGGACCGAGCCGGGACCGCGGCCCCGCGCCCGCCCGGCCCCGGAGCGCAGCGGGGAGCCCGGCCCGCGCCCTGCCCGGCCCGAGCTGCCGCGGGGGCGGACACATCCTCACGTCCCGTCCCGGGGGTTGACGGCTCCCCGGGCCCGGCGGTGGCGCGGGGTGTCCCGGCTGGGCTCCGCCGCCGGCTGCGGCCTAACGGGGCTGCGGGGACCTGGCTGCAGCCGTTCCCTGGCGGAGCGGGGAAGCGCGGGCCGGTGCGGCTGCCGGGCGGAGAGCGGCCCTGCCTCTCTGTGCGGGAGCGGGGCATCCATCCATCCATCCATCCATCCATCCATCCATCCATCCATCCATCCATCCATCCATCTCTCCCTCCATCCCACCTCCCTCCCCTCCTTGCCCCCTTCCATCCGTGCCCCGGGTCCGCGCTGGTTCCCGTGGGTGCAGCGGCTCGGTCCCGGCGCGGTTCGCGTCCCCTCCGCTCCCCCGTGACTCGGTGCCCGCCCGGTGCCCCGCACCCCCGGGGGGCCCGCACCGCCCGGCGCTCGGGGAGCGCCGCCTTTTCCCCCCGGCTCAAAAGAAGGAAATGCAATTTTTCACAGGATTTTCCGAGCCAACACACCGTGATCTGCACAGCGGCCCTCGCTCAGGCTTAACACTCCAGCACTGTAAGATGCAATTCTATTCTATACCGCAAATAAATCTGCTTTAAGTAATGCAAATCTAACTAACTGATGCTTTCTGAGTCTGCCTGGTACAACCTGATGTTCATGTACCCCCTTAGCACTGACATTAAACACACATTTGGACGCCAACTTGCTAGTTAGTCCAACATGTTTAGCTCTGCTTTTTATAAGAGTGTCCTGTGAGTGTCGTGGCTGAGGTCACAGATGCATCAAGCAGCTCTCCTGTCAGCCAATAACGCTACATTCTTATACCTTCGAATCAAGATATTTCGCCGGGGTTAGGAAGCAACGTTCTTTATTGTTTCTCTCTTCCATCCGCGGGGGTTACAGGGGGGTTTCGGGGACTCTGTGAGCTCCGTGCCGCCGCTGGCCCCGGGGCGAGCCCGGCGCGACCGCGGACAAACGCTGCGTGCGGAGAGGGGCGCAGCGTGAGCTCAGCTGTGCCTTCAGGAGGGTCCGTGATCCCAAGAGAAACCCTGGGAATTGTTTAGAGCCTGCTGCGGACGCTGCTGAGGAGCTCCGGGGCGCCTGGGCTGGGTGTCTGGCGGCGGCGGCGCTCCGGGCGGGCTGAGGCCACACGGAAACGGCGCTTACGGCGCAAAGCCACAGTGTCAGAGAAGCCGGGTTTTACATTTTTCCGTGTTCCTGCTCTAGTTTATGTTGGCAGGGCTCGCCAAGAGGTTTTTATTGCCCGCTGACGTTAGCTTAACAATTCGAGCTCCCCACCACCGACCGGAGGGATGATAAATTAATTGCCCTCACACCTGCACCTTTTTTTTTCCCCCCTAGTTTGATGTTACAGACAGTTCTGTGCTAAGTACGAGGTATGGTGCAATGCCAGGGACAGCCTATGCTAAATTAACAAACAAATCCACCCACACATTACTAGAGAGTAACTACAATAAAGGCTGAAAAGCGGGTTTTAGCAGTTGGATTAAAGCCAATTAATTCCTGGCACGAATTGAAGCTATAGGTATGTTGTCAAGATTAGTTACACGGCGTTCATGTCTATTACAGTCATATTTTAAATAATGATATCTATATTAGATCAAAACAGGAAGGATTTGATCCAGAACATGAAGAAAAGGTGAAAAGTTGCACGTGCCGCACATCGCAGGAAGTTCACATTCAAGTCACAGCTAAAGTTTCTGCTTGCCTTCTCACAGCCTTTCTGAGCCATTTGAGGTGGGTTTTATCCTCCAACGAGGGAGACACAAATTAGGGAGCCGATTATTTTACTCCTTATAATGTCCAGTGATAATATCTCCCTTCAGAAATTGTTGGAGGGTTTT
>JAVTVJ010001364.1:0-14672 GCA_034509425.1 Eopsaltria australis | reverse complement strand
ACAAGGCCAAAGAGGAGGGATGTCAAAGACACTCACAGGGCCTCCATGGGGACATCGCAGGGGTCCCCAGGCTGCCAAAGAGACAGCATGCCACAGTTACCCAAAGGGGCCCCATGCGGACATCCCTGCCTTACCCTGTCTTCCAAACAGCAGGGATGTCACAGACACTCCCAGGTGCTCCATCGGGTCATGCCAGCAGTGCCCAGGCTGCCAAAGAGCCGGCATGTCACCGACACTCACAGGGGATCCATGCAGACATGCACGCTATGCCCAGACTCCTCAACAGCTGGGATGTCACAGACATTCACAGGGGCTGCAGAGTGACATCCCAGGAGCCCCCAGAGTGCCAAAGAGCCAGCATGTCACAGACAATGCCAACAGATCCAGGGAGACATCCCTTGAATCCACAGGCTGCTAAAGCACCGGCATGTCACAGACACTCAGAGGGGCTGCAGACTGACATCCCACAAGTCCACAGGCTCTCAAAAAGCCACGATGTCACGGACACTCACAGGGGCTCCATCGGGACTTCCCTGCTGTCCCCAGGCACCCAAAGAGCCGGGATGTCACAAACATTCACAGCTGATCAATGGCGACATCCCAGGAGACCCCGGGCTTCCAAGCAACTGGGATATCACAGACACTCACAACAGTTCCATGGCGACTTCCCAGGAGACCTACAGCTATACCAAAATAGCCTTCAGGCTTGTCACAGACACTCACCACGGGTTCCATGGGACATCCCGGGATCCCAGAGTGCCAAACACCAGAGATGCCACACACTCATAGGGGCTCCATAGGGACATCCCAGGGATCCAAGCGACCAAAGAGCTGCATGCCACCCACACCACTCACAGGGCCATCCATGCACCATCCCAGGTTCCCCAGGCTCCCCAAGAGGATTGGGAAGTCACAGACATTCACAGGGGCTCCAGACTGCCATCCCAGGAGTCCCCAGAGTGACAAAGAGCCAGGATGCAGCACACACTAGCAGGAGCTCCATGCAGACACCCCATGAATCCACAGACTGCCAAAGAGCCGGCATGTCACACACACTCACATGTGCTCAAGAGTGACATCCCAGGAGTGCCCAGGCTCCCAAAGAGCCATGATGTCACAGACACTCACAGCAGCACCATGCAGACATCCAAGGTGTTCTCAGGCTCTCTAAGAGCCACGATGTCACAGACACTCACAGTGGCTCCATGGTGAAATCCCAGGAGTCCCCAAGCTTCCAAAAACCTGCCATGCCACAGAAACTCACATGGGCTCCATAGCCACATCCCATGTGATCCCCGCCTGCTAAGAGCCCAGATGTCACAGACTTTCACGGGGCTTCCATGCTGATACCCCAGCAGTCCCCAGATTTCCAAGGAGCTAAGACGTCAAAGAAATTCCAAGGGATTCCATGGTGACATCCCCGGACTTTCCAGGCAGCCAAAGAGCCAGGACCTCACAGACACTACAAGGCTTCAACGGCCTTATGCCCGCAATCCCCACAAGGCCAAAGAGGAGGGATGTTAAAGACACTCACAGGGCCTCCATGGGGACATCGCAGGAGTCCCCAGGCTGCCAAAGAGACAGCATGGCACAGTTACCCAAAGGGGCCCCATGCGGACATCCCGGCCTTACCCTGTCTTCCAAAGAGCCGGCATGTTACCGACACTCACAGGGGATCCATGTAGACATGACAGCTATGCCCAGATTCCTCAACAGCTGGGACATCACAGACATTCACAGGGGCTGCAGAGTGACATCCCAGGAGCCCCCAGAGTGCCAAAGAGCCAGGATGTAACAGACAATGCCAGCAGCTCCACGGAGACATCCCTCGAATCCACAGGCTGCCAAAGCACCGACATGTCACAGACACTCAGAGAGGCTCCAGACTGACATCCCACAAGTCCACAGACTCTCAAACAGCCATGATGTCACAGACACTCACAGGGTCTCCATCGGGACTTCCCTGCTGTCCCCAGGCACCCAAAGAGCCGGGATGTCACAAACATTCACAGCTGATCAATGGCGACATCCCAGGAGACCCCGGGCTTCCAAGCAACTGGGATATCACAGACACTCACAACAGTTCCATGGCGACTTCCCAGGAGACCCGAGGCTGACAAAGAGCCAGCATGTCACAGACACTCACACGGGTTCCATGGGGACATCCAGGGAATCCCCAGAGTGCCAAACACCAGAGATGCCACACACACTCACAGGGGCTCCATGGGGACATCCCAGCGATCCCCAAGCTGCAAAACCTCGGCCATGTCACTGACACTCACAGGGGCTCCATGCACACATCCCAGGGATCCCCAAGCTGCCAAGAGACGGGAGTTCACAGGACATTCACAGGTCGCTCCAGACTGCCATCCCAGGAGCCCCCAGAGTGACAAAGCCAAGACTGCAACACACACTAAGAGGAGCTCATGCAGACACCCCATGAATCCACCAGACTGGCCAAAGAGCGCATGTCACACACACTCACAGGATGCTCAAGAGCTGACATCCTGGAGTGTCAGGCTCACAAAAGCCACGATGTCACAGACACTCACAGCTCACCATGCAGACATCCAAGGTGTTCTCAGGCTCTCTAAGAGCCACGATGTCACAGACACTCACAGTGGCTCCATGGTGAAATTCCAGGAGTCCACAAGCTTCCAAAAACCTGCCATGCCACAGAAACTCACATGGGCTCCATAGCCACATCCCAGGTGATCCCCGCCTGCCTAAGAGCCCAGATGTCACAGACTTTCACGCGGCTTCCATGCTGATACCCCAGCAGTCCCCAGATTTCCAAGGAGCTAAGATGTCACAGAAATTCCAAGGGATTCCATGGTGACATCCCCGGACTTTGCAGGCAGCCAAAGACCCAGCACCTCACAGACACTCGCAAGGCTTCAACGGCCTTATGCCCGCAATCCCCAAAAGGCCAAAGAGCAGGGATGCCAAAGACACTCACAGGGCCTCCAGGGGGACATCGCAGGAGTCCCCAGGCTGCCAAAGAGACAGCATGTCACAGTTACCCAAAGGGGCCCCATGCGCACATCCCTGCCTTACCCTGTCTTCCAAAGAGCAGGGATCAGGACCACTTCACAAGACTGCTCCATCGGGTACAAGCACCTATGCCAGGCTGCCAAAGAGCCAGCATGTCACACACACTCACAGGGGATCCATGCACACATCCCAGGTATGCCCAGACTCCTCAACAGCTGGCATGTCACAGACATTCACAGGGGCTCCAGACTGACATCCCAGGAGTCCCCAGAGTGCCAAAGAGCCAGGATGTCACAGACAATGCCAGTAGCTCCATGGAGACATCCCTCGAATCCACATGGGTGCCAAAGTACCGGCATGTCACAGACAATAACATGGGCTCCAGACTGACATCCCAGGAGTCCACAGGCTCTCAAACAGCCACGAACTCACAGACACTCACAGGGGGTCCATTCGGACTTCCCTGCTGTCCCCAGTCACCCAAAGAGCTGGCGTGTCACAAACATTAACAGCTGATCAATGGCGGACATCCCAGTGAGACCCCGGGGCTTCCAAGCATGGATATCACAGACACTCACAAACAGTTCCGATGGCGACTTCCCAGGGACCAAAGGCTAACAAAAGCCAGCATGTCCACAGACACTCACGACGGTTCCATGCGGACCATCCCGGGAATCCCAGAGTCCCAACACCAGAATCCACACACACTCATAGGGGCTCCATGGGAACATTCCCAGGGGTCCCCAATGCTGCAAAGAACGTGGATGCCACACACACCACAGGCATCCACTGCACACATCCCCAAGGTTGTCCCCAGCTCCCCAAGGATGGGAAGTCACAGAAGCATTCACAGGGGCTCCAGGACTGACCATCCCAGGAGCCCCCAGAGCACCAAAGAGCCAGGATGCAACACACACTAGCAGGAGCTCCATGCAGACACTCCATGAATCCACAGACTGCCAAAGAGCCGGCATGTCACACACACTCACAGGTGCTCAAGAGTGACATCCCAGGAGTGTCCAGGCTTCCAAAGAGCCATGATGTCACAGACACTCACAGCATCACCATGCAGACATCCAAGGTTTTCTCAGGCTCTCTAAGAGCTGCGATGTCACAGACACTCACAGTGGCTCCATGGTGAAATTCCAGGAGTCCTCAAGCTTCCAAAAACCTGCCATGCCACAGAAACTCACATGGGCTCCATAGCCACATCCCATGTGATCCCCGCCTGCCTAAGAGCCCAGATGTCACAGACTTTCACGCGGCTTCCATGCTGATACCCCCGCAGTCCCCAGATTTCCAAGGAGCTAAGACGTCAAAGAAATTCCAAGGGATTCCATGGTGACATCCCCGGACTTTCCAAGGCAGCCAAAGAGCCAGGACCTCACAGACACTACAAGGCTTCAACGGCCTTATGCCTGCAATCCCCACAAGGCCAAAGAGCAGGGATGTCAAAGACACTCACAGGGCCTCCATGGGGACATCGCAGGAGTCCCCAGGCTGCCAAAGAGACAGCATGTCACAGTTACCCAAAGGGACCCCATGCGGACATCCCTGCCTTACCCTGTCTTCCAAAGAGCCGGCATGTTACCGACACTCACAGGGGATCCATGCAGACATGACAGCTATGCCCAGATTCCTCAACAGCTGGCATGTCACAGACATTCACAGGGGCTGCAGAGTGACATCCCAGGAGCCCCCAGAGTGCCAAAGAGCCAGGATGTAACAGACAATGCCAGCAGCTCCACGGAGACATCCCTCGAATCCACAGGCTGCCAAAGCACCGGCATGTCACAGACACTCAGAGAGGCTCCAGACTGACATCCCACAAGTCCACAGACTCTCAAACAGCCATGATGTCACAGACACTCACAGGGTCTCCATCGGGACTTCCCTGCTGGCCCCAGTCACCCAAAGAGCCGGGATGTCACAAACATTCACAGCTGATCAATGGCGACATCCCAGGAGACCCCGGGCTTCCAAGAAACTGGGATATCACAGACACTCACAACAGTTCCATGGCGACTTCCCAGGAGACCCGCAGGCCCTGACAAAGAGCCAGCCCATGTCACAGACACTCACACGCTTTCCATGCGGACATCCCGCCGAATCCCAGAGCTCCAAACACCAGAAGCATTGCCACACACACTCACAGCGCCGGCCTCCAATGCACACATCCCAGGCCGATCCCCAAGCTGCCCAAAAGCCCGCCAGTCAACACTATCACAGGGCATCATGCACACACCCACGCTATCCCCAGGCTCCCCCAAGAGACGGGAAGTCACAGACATGCACAGGGGCTCTAGACTGCCATCCCAGGAGGCCCCAGAGTGACAAAGAGCCAGGATGCAACACACACTAGCAGGAGCTCCATGCAGACACCCCATGAATCCACAGACTGCCAAAGAGCCGGCATGTCACACACACTCACAGGTGCTCAAGACTGACATCCCAGGAGTGTCCAGGCTCCCAAAGAGCGATAATGTCACAGACACTCACAGCAGCACCATGCAGACATCAAAGGTGTTCTCAGGCTCTCTAAGAGCCACGATGTCACAGACACTCACAGCGGCTCCATGGTGAAATCCCAGGAGTCCACAAGCTTCCAAAAACCTGCCATGCCACAGAAACTCACATGGGCTCCATAGCCACATCCCATGTGATCCCTTCCTGACTAAGAGCCCAGGTGTCACAGATTTTCATGCGGCTTCCATGCTGATAACCCAGCAGTCCCCAGATTTCCAAGGAGCTAAGATTTCACAGAAATTCCAAGGGATTCCATGGTGACATCCCCGGACTTTCCAGGCAGCCAAAGAGCCAGGACCTCACAGACACTACAAGGCTTCAACGGCCTTATGCCCGCAATCCCCACAAGGCCAAAGAGGAGGGATGTCAAAGACACTCACAGGGCCTCCATGGGGACATCGCAGGAGTCCCCAGGCTGACAAAGAGACAGCATGTCACAGTTACCGAAGCGGCCCCATGCGGACATCCCTGCCTTACCCTGTCTTCCAAAAAGCAGGGATGTCACAGACACTCACAGCTGCTCCATCGGGTCATGCCAGCAGTGCCCAGGCTGCCAAAGAGCCGGAATGTCACCGACACTCAAAGGGGATCCATGCAGACATGCCAGCTATGCCCAGACTCCTCAACACCTGGGATGTCACAGACATTCACAGGGGCTGCAGAGTGACATCCCAGGAGCCCCCAGAGCGCCAAAGAGCCAGGATGTCACAGACAATGCCAGCAGCTCCAGGGAGACATTCCCCTCAGAATCCACAGCTGCCAAAGCACGGCATGTCACAGACACTCACAGGGCTCCAGGACTGACATCCCACAAGTCCCACAGGCTCTCAACAGCATGATGTCACAGACACTCACAGGGCTCCATCGGGACTTCCCAGCTGTCCCCAGTCACCCAAAGAGCCGGGATGTCACAAACATTCACAGCTGATCAATGGCGACATCCCAGGAGACCCCGGGCTTCCAAGCAACTGGGATATCACAGACACTCACAACAGTTCCATGGCGACTTCCCAGGAGACCCAAGGCTGACAAAGAGCCAGCATGTCACAGACACTCACACGCGTTCCATGGGGACATCCTGGGAATCCCCAGAGTGCCAAACACCAGAGATGCCACACACACTCATAGGGGCTCCATGCACACATCCCAGTGATCCCCAAGCTGCCACAGAGCTGGCATGTCACACACACTCACAGGGCATCCATGCACACATCCCACGTATCCCCAGGCTCCCCAAGAGACGGGAAGTCACAGACATTCACAGGGCTCTAGACTGCCATCCCAGGAGCCCCCAGAGTGACAAAGAGCCAGGATGCAACACACACTAGCAGGAGCTCCATGCAGACACCCCATGAATCCACAGACTGCCAAAGAGCCGGCATGTCACACACACTCACAGTGCTCAAGAGTGACATCCCAGGAGTGTCCAGGCTCCCAAAGAGCCACGATGTCACAGACACTCACAGCGGCTCCATGGTGAAATCCCAGGAGTCCCCAAGCTTCCAAAAACCTGCCATGCCACAGAACCTCACATGGGCTCCATAGCCACATCCCATGGATCCCTGCCTGCCTAAGAGCCCAGATGTCACAGACTTTCACGCGGCTTCCATGCTGATACCCCAGCAGTCCCCAGATTTCCAAGGAGCTAAGATGTCACAGAAATTCCAAGGGATTCCATGGTGACATCCCCGGACTTTCCAGGCAGCCAAAGAGCCAGGACCTCACAGACACTACAAGGCTTCAACGGCCTTATGCCCGCAATCCCCACAAGGCCAAAGAGCAGGGATGTCAAAGACACTCACAGGGCCTCCATGGGGACATCGCAGGAGTCCCCAGGCTGCCAAAGAGACAGCATGTCACAGTTACCGAAGCGGCCCCATGCGGACATCCCTGCCTTACCCTGTCTTCCATAAAGCAGGGATGTCACAGACACTCACAGCTGCTCCATCGGGTCATGCCAGCAGTGCCCAGGCTGCCAAAGAGCCGGCATGTCACCGACACTCACAGGGGATCCATGCAGACATGCCAGCTATGCCCAGACTCCTCAACACCTGGGACATCACAGACATTCACAGGGGCTGCAGAGTGACAGCCCAGGAGCCCCCAGAGCGCCAAAGAGCCAGGATGTCACAGACAATGCCAACAGCTCCACGGAGACATCCCTCGAATCCACTGGCTGCCAAAGCACCGGCATGTCACAGACACTCACAGGGGCTCCAGACTGACATCCCATGAGTCCACAGGCTCTCAAACAGCCACGATGTCACAGACACTCACAGGGGCTCCATCGGGACTTCCCTGCTGTCCCCAGGCACCCAAAGAGCCGGGATGTCACAAACATTCACAGCTGATCAATGGCGACATCCCAGGAGACCCCGGGCTTCCAAGCAACTGGGATATCACAGACACTCACAACAGTTCCATGGTGACTTCCCAGGAGACCCGAGGCTGACAAAGAGCCAGCATGTCACAGACACTCACACGGGTTCCATGGGGACATCCTGGGAATCCCCAGAGTGCCAAACACCAGAGATGCCACACACACTCATAGGGGCTCCATGCACACATCCCAGGGGTCCCCACGCTGCCACAGAGCTGGCATGTCACACACACTCACAGGGGATCCATGCACACATCCCACGTATCCCCAGGCTCCCCAAGAGACGGAAGTCACAGACATTCACAGGGGCTCTAGACTGCCATCCCAGGAGCCCCCAGAGTGACAAAGAGCCAGGATGCAACACACACTAGCAGGAGCTCCATGCAGAAACCCCATGAATCCACAGACTGCCAATGAGCCGGCATGTCACACACACTCACAGGTGCTCAAGAGTGACATCCCAGGAGTGCCCAGGCTCCCAAAGAGCCACGATGTCACAGACACTCACAGCAGCACCATGCAGACATCCAATGTGTTCTCAGGATCTCTAAGAGCTGCGATGTCACAGACACTCACAGCGGCTCCATGGTGAAATCCCAGGAGTCCCCAAGCTTCCAAAAACCTGCCATGTCACAGAAACTCACATGGGCTCCATAGCCACATCCCATGGGATCCCTGCCTGCCTAAGAGCCCAGATGTCACAGACTTTCACGCGGCTTCCATGCTGATACCCCAGCAGTCCCCAGATTTCCAAGGAGCTAAGATGTCAAATAAATTCCAAGGGATTCCATGGTGACATCCCCGGACTTTCCAGGCAGCCAAAGAGCCAGGACCTCACAGACACTACAAGGCTTCAATGGCCTTATGCCCGCAATCCCCACAAGGCCAAAGAGCACGGATGTCAAAGACACTCAGAGGGCCTCCATGGGGACATCGCAGGAGTCCCCAGGCTGCCAAAGAGACAGCATGTCACAGTTACCCAAAGGGGCCCCATGCGGACATCCCTGCCTTACCCTGTCTTCCAAAAAGCAGGGATGTCACAGACACTCACAGCTGCTCCATCGGGTCATGCCAGCAGTGCCCAGGCTGCCAAAGAGCCGGCACGTCACCGACACTCACAGGGGATCCATGCAGACATGCCAGCTAGCCCAGACTTCCTCCAACAGCGGGATAGTCACAGACATTTCACAGGGGCTGCAGATTGACATCCAGGAGCCCCCAGAGCGCCAAAGAGCCAGGATGTCAAGGACAATGCAGCAGCTCCACGGAACAATCCCTCGAAGTCCACAGGACTGCCAAAGCACCGGCATTGTCAAGAACACTGCACAGGGGCTCCAGATGACATTCCCACAAGCACAGCTCTCAAACAGCCACGATGTCACAGACACTCACAGGGCTCCATCGGGACTTCCCAGCTGTCCCCAGTCACCCAAAGAGCCGGGATGTCACAAACATTCACAGCTGATCAATGGCGACATCCCAGGAGACCCCGGGCTTCCAAGCAACTGGGATATCACAGACACTCACAACAGTTCCATGGCGACTTCCCAGGAGACCCAAGGCTGACAAAGAGCACGCATGTCACAGACACTCACACGGGTTCCATGGGGACATCCCGGGAATCCCCAGAGTGCCAAACACCAGAGATGCCACACACACTCACAGGGGCTCCATGCACACATCCCAGGTGTCCCCAAGCTGCCACAGAGCTGGCATGTCACACACACTCACAGGGGATCCATGCACACATCCCACGTATCCCCAGGCTCCCCAAGAGACGGGAAGTCACAGACATTCACAGGGGCTCTAGACTGCCATCCCAGGAGCCCCCAGAGTGACAAAGAGCCAGGATGCAACACACACTAGCAGGAGCTCCATGCAGACACCCCTTGAATCCACAGACTGCCAAAGAGCCGGCATGTCACACACACTCACAGGTGCTCAAGAGTGACATCCCAGGAGTGTCCAGGCTCCCAAAGAGCCACGATGTCAAAAACACTCACAGCAGCACCATGCAGACATCCAAGGTTTGCTCAGGCTCTCTAAGAGCTGCGATGTCACAGACACTCACAGCGGCTCCATGGTGAAATCCCAGGAGTCCCCAAGCTTCCAAAAACCTGCCATGCCACAGAAACTCACATGGGCTCCATAGCCACAGCCCATGTGATCCCTGCCTGCCGAAGAGCCCAGATGTCACAGACTTTCATGCGGCTTCCATGCTGATACGCCAGCAGTCCCCAGATTTCCAAGGAGCTAAGATGTCACAGAAATTCCAAGGGATTCCATGGTGACATCCCCGGACTTTCCAGGCAGCCAAAGAGCCAGGACCTCACAGACACTACAAGGCTTCAACGGCCTTATGCCCGCAATCCCCACAAGGCCAAAGAGCACGGATGTCAAAGACACTCACAGGGCCTCCATGGGGACATCGCAGAAGTCCCCAGGCTGCCAAAGAGACAGCATGTCACAGTTACCCAAGGGGACCCCATGCGGACATCCCTGCCTTACCCTGTCTTCCAGAGAGCAGGGATGTCACAGACACTCACAGCTGCTCCATCGGGTCATGCCAGCAGTGCCCAGGCTGCCAAAGAGCCGGCATGTCACCGACACTCACAGGGGATCCATGAGACATGCCAGCTATGCCCAGACTCCTCAACAGCGGGGATGTCACAGACATTCACAGGGGCTACAGAGTGACATCCCAGGAGCCCCCAGAGTGACAAAGAGCAGATGTCACAGACCAATGCCAGCAGCTACATGGAGAATCCTCGAATCCCAGAGCTGCCAAAGCACCGGCAGTCACAGACACTCACAGGGGCTCCAGCTGACATCCCACAGTCCACATGGCTCTCAACAGCCACGATGTCACAGACATCACAGGGGCCCATGCGTGACTTCCTGCTGTCCCCAGGCACCCAAGAGCGGGATGTCACAACATTTCACAAGCTGTCAATGGCGACATCCCAGGAGACCACGGGCTTCCAAGAACTGGATATCACAGACACTCACAACAGTTGCCATGGGACTTCCCAGGAGACCCAGCTGACAAGAGCCAGCATGTCACAGACACTCCACACGGGGTTCCAGGGCTCCCGGGATCCCAGAGTGCCAAACACAAGAGATGCCACCACACACTCATAGCGCGCTCCATGCACACATCCAGGATCCCCAATGCTGCCACAGAGCTGCATGTCGCACACACTCACAGGGCATCCATGCACCACATCCCACGTATCCCCAGGCTCCCCAAGAGACTGGAAGTCACAGACATTCACAGGGGCTCCAGACTGCCATTCCAGGAGCCCCCAGAGCACCAAAGAGCCAGGATGCAACACACACTAGCAGGAGCTCCATGCAGACACCCCATGAATCCACAGACTGCCAAAGAGCCGGCATGTCACACACACTCACAGGTGCTCAAGAGTGACATCCCAGGAGTGTCCAGGCTCCAAAAGAGCCACGATGTCACAGACACTCACAGCGGCTCCATGGTGAAATCCCAGGAGTCCCCAAGCTTCCAAAAACCTGCCATGCCACAGAAACTCACATGGGCTCCATAGCCACAGCCCATGTGATCCCTGCCTGCCTAAGAGCCCAGATGTCACAGACTTTCACTCGGCTTCCATGCTGATACCCCAGCAGTCCCCAGATTTCCAAGGAGCTAAGATGTCACAGAAATTCCAAGGGATTCCATGGTGACATCCCCGGACTTCCCAGGCAGCCAAAGAGCCAGGACCTCACAGACACTCGCAAGGCTTCAACGGCCTTATGCCCGCATTTCCCACAAGGCCAAAGAGCAGGGATGTCAAAGACACTCACAGGGCCTCCATGGGGACATCGCAGGAGTCCCCAGGCTGCCAAAGAGACAGCATGTCACAGTTACCGAAGCGGTCCCATGCGGACATCCCTGCCTTACCCTGTCTTCTAAAAAGCAGGGATGTCACAGACACTCAAGCCTGCCCCATGCTTGTCATGCCAGCAGTGCCCAGGCTGCCAAAGAGCCGGCACATTGTCACACACGTCACAGGGATCCATGCCAGACATTGCCAGCTATGCCCAGACTCCTCAACAGCTGGGATGTCACAGACACTCACAGGGGCTGCAGAGTGACATCCCAGGAGCCCCCAGAGTGCCAAAGAGCCAGGATGTCACAGACAATGCCAGCAGTTCCACGGAGACATCCCTCGAATCCACTGGCTGCCAAAGCCCCGGCATGTCACAGACACTCAGAGGGGCTCCAGACTGACATCCCACGAGTCCACAGGCTCTCAAACAGCCACGATATCACGGACACTCACAGGGGCTCCATCGGGACTTCCCTGCTGTCCCCAGGCACCCAAAGAGCCGGGATGTCACAAACATTCACAGCTGATCAATGGCGACATCCCAGGAGACCCCGGGCTTCCAAGCAACTGGGATATCACAGACACTCACAACAGTTCCATGGTGACTTCCCAGGAGACCCAAGGCTGACAAAGAGCCAGCATGTCACAGACACTCACACGGGTTCCATGGGGACATCCCGGGAATCCCCAGAGTGCCAAACACCAGAGATGCCACACACACTCACAGGGGCTCCATGCACACATCCCAGGGATCCCCAAGCTGCCAAAGAGCTGGCATGTCACACACACTCACAGGGGATCCATGCACACATCCCACGTATCCCCAGGCTCCCCAAGAGACGGGACGTCACAGACATTCACAGGGGCTCCAGACTGCCATCCCAGGAGCCCCCAGAGCACCAAAGAGCCAGGATGCAACACACACTAGCAGGAGCTCCATGCAGAAACCCCTTCAATCCACAGACTGCCAAAGAGCCGGCATGTCACACACACTCACAGGTGCTCAAGAGTGACATCCCAGGAGTGCCCAGGCTCCCAAAGAGCCATGATGTCACAGACACTCACAGAAGCACCATGCAGACATCCAAGGTGTTCTCAGGATCTCTAAGAGCTGCGATGTCACAGACACTCACAGCGGCTCCATGGTGAAATCCCAGGAGTCCCCAAGCTTCCAAAAACCTGCCATGTCACAGAAACTCACATGGGCTCCATAGCCACAGCCCATGTGATCCCTGCCTGCCTAAGAGCCCAGATGTCACAGACTCTCACGCGGCTTCCAGGCTGATACCCCAGCAGTCCCCAGATTTCCAAGGAGCTAAGATGTCACAGAAATTCCAAGGGATTCCATGGTGACATCCCCGGACTTCCCAGGCAGCCAAAGAGCCAGGACCTCACAGACACTACAAGGCTTCAACGGCCTTATGCCCGCAATCCCCACAAGGCCCAAGAGCACGGATGTCAAAGACACTCACAGGGCCTCCATGGGGACATCGCAGGAGTCCCCAGGCTGCCAAAGAGACAGCATGTCACAGTTACCGAAGCGGCCCCATGCGGACATCCCTGCCTTACCCTGTCTTCCAAAGAGCAGGGATGTCACACACACTCACAGCTGCTCCATCGGGTCATGCCAGCAGTGCCCAGGCTGCCAAAGAGCCGGCATGCCACCGACACTCACAGGGGATCCATGCAGACATGCCAGCTATGCCCAGACTCCTCAACAGCTGGGATGTCACAGACATTCACAGGGGCTGCAGAGTGACATCCCAGGAGCCCCCAGAGTGCCAAGGAGCCAGGATGTCACAGACAATGCCAGCAGCTCCACGGAGACATCCCTCGAATCCACAGGTTGCCAAAGCACCGGCATGTCACAGACACTCACAGGGGCTCCAGACTGACATTCCATGAGTCCACAGGCTCTCAAACAGCCACGATGTCACAGACACTCACAGGGGCTCCATCGGGACTTCCCTGCTGTCCCCAGGCACCCAAAGAGCCGGGATGTCACAAACATTCACAGCTGATCAATGGCGACATCCCAGGAGACCCCGGGCTTCCAAGCAACTGGGATATCACAGACACTCACAACAGTTCCATGGCGACTTCCCAGGAGACCCGAAGCTGACAAAGAGCCAGCATGTCACAGACACTCACACGGGTTCCATGGGGACATACCGGGAATCCCCAGAGTGCCAAACACCAGAGATGCCACACACACTCATAGGGGCTCCATGCACACATCCCAGGGATCCCCAAGCTGCCAAAGAGCTGGCATGTCACACACACTCACAGGGGATCCATGCACACATCCCAGGTGTCCCCAGGCTCCCCAAGAGATGGGAAGTCACAGACATTCACAGCGGCTCCAGACTGCCATCCCAGGAGCCCCCAGAGCACCAAAGAGCCAGGATGCAACACACACTAGCAGGAGCTCCATGCAGACACCCCATGAATCCACAGACTGCCAAAGAGCCGGTGTGACACACACTCACAGGTGCTCAAGAGTGACATCCCAGGAGTGTCCAGGCTCCCAAAGAGCCACGATGTCACAGACACTCACAGCGGCTCCATGGTGAAATCCCAGGAGTCCCCAAGCTTCAAAAAACCTGCCATGTCACAGAAACTCACATGGGCTCCATAGCCACATCCCATGTGATCCCTGCCTGCCTAAGAGCCCAGATGTCACAGACTTTCACGCGGCTTCCAGGCTGATACCCCAGCAGTCCCCAGATTTTCAAGGAGCTAAGATGTCACAGAAATTCCAAGGGATTCCATGGTGACATCCCCGGACTTCCCAGGCAGCCAAAGAGCCAGGACCTCACAGACACTCGCAAGGCTTCAACGGCCTTATGCCCGCAATCCCCACAAGGCCACAGAGCAGGGATGTCAAAGACACTCACAGGGCCTCCATGCGGACATCGCAGGAGTCC
>JAVTVJ010001363.1:34090-96098 GCA_034509425.1 Eopsaltria australis | reverse complement strand
GCCTGCAGAAGGTCACTCCCATCCACGCCGTGCTTCCCAGGCCTGCCTGGTGCCTGCAATTCCAATATCCTGCAGGAAAACCTGCCCTGAACTTCCCCTGTGCCTTAGGATTCATTCAGCTGCTAAAATCCATGAGATTTTCCCTGCTGGAATGTCGGACACCACACAGGAGAAATGATCTGTGACCTTGAAAGCCACAATTCCAGTGGGGCGTGTCCCTGGTCACAGCATGGAATGAGAGGGTCCTTAAGGTCCTTCCAGCCCAAACCATTCCAGAATTCTGGGATTTTGGAATCTCAGCTGCCTGCAGAAGGTCACTCCCATCCACGCCGTGCTTCCCAGGCCTGCCTGGTGCCTGCAATTCCAATATCCTGCAGGAAAACCTGCCCTGAACTTCCCCTGTGCCTTAGGATTCATTCAGCTGCTAAAATCCATGAGATTTTCCCTGCTGGAATGTCGGACACCACACAGGAGAAATGATCTGTGACCTTGAAAGCCACAATTCCAGTGGGGCGTGTCCCTGGTCACAGCATGGAATGAGAGGGTCCTTAAGGTCCTTCCAGCCCAAACCATTCCAGAATTCTGGGATTTTGGAATCTCAGCTGCCTGCAGAAGGTCACTCCCATCCACGCCGTGCTTCCCAGGCCTGCCTGGTGCCTGCAATTCCAATATCCTGCAGGAAAACCTGCCCTGAACTTCCCCTGTGCCTTAGGATTCATTCAGCTGCTAAAATCCATGAGATTTTCCCTGCTGGAATGTCGGACACCACACAGGAGAAATGATCTGTGACCTTGAAAGCCACAATTCCAGTGGGGCGTGTCCCTGGTCACAGCATGGAATGAGAGGGTCCTTAAGGTCCTTCCAGCCCAAACCATTCCAGAATTCTGGGATTTTGGTGGCAATGTCACCTTTGGGATAAATGATGTTGGTGGTGCCTGCTGTGGTCCTGCTTCCCTGATTATCCTGAAAGGTTCTTCCCAGAAATAGGGAGGAAATTGGAAATTTCCAGGAAAATCGCCGCTGAGAAGGTTTAGATTGGATATCAGGAAGGAATTCTTCATGGAAAGGGTGGTCAGGCATTGGAGGAGCTGCCCAGGGCAGGGGTGGATCCCCATCCCGGGAGGGATTTAAAGCCCTGTGGATGTGGCACTTGGGGACACGGTCAGTGGTGGCCCTGGCAGGGCTGGGGAACAGTTGGACTCCATGATCTCAGAGGGCTTTTCCAGCCCTAAAAACTCTCTGGAAAAGCAGCAGAAGGGATGCTCTGTGCCCGAGCCTCCTTCCCACGGGCAGCTTGGACGTGCTCCAGGCTCCACCTGGAGCAGGTTTGGGACCTGGCACTGCTCCCCAGCAGAACCTCGAGCAGAATTTGGGATGAGAGCACAAACTGATGGCCAGGGAATGAGGCTGAGCTCTGCCAGCAGCACTGCCAGGCTCTGGGGATGCACAGAGGAATCACACTGCTCCTAAAACCAGGGCTGGTGCAGCTCCCGACTGCAAGGCTGTGTCTGCTCCTGATGGAAGGGCTCCAAAAACCATGTTGACTAATTAGAAAAAGTTTAAGGAAGAGCCATATGAATCATTAAAGCTTCGGCAAACGCGTCTTTTTAGCAAGAGGCTCCAAGACTGAGATAAATTCAGGTTCTCAGAGAGAAGGGATGGTTTTGTCTCAGCCTGGAGACAGCAAGAAGGACAACAGAGAATTCCCGACGCGTTTGTCAGTCAGCACACAAGTGTGCAGCGAGATTCCCTGGCAGGAAGTCCTGGATAAACCCACCCAGACTGAAAAAAAAATAGGAATTAACCTGCAGACAGTGATGCACATTCCTCCAGACAGTGATCCAAACTCCTGGTCAGCTCTTCCAGCTGACACAAAAAGAACTGCAGCACAGTCCTTGTTTTTGTCCCTTAGGATAGAGACCTTCTCTGGAAATGCTCAGATTTACCACCAGGAAATGCTCCAAACACCAAAATTCATGACTCACAAATAAACCCCCCCGAGCAATTCGTACAACCAAACCAGTCTGAGTGATTTCATTGGTTATTTCCATTTCCCTTGGCTGGTTTTCCTTTGTTCATCCCAGGCTGGGTCTTCCCAGGAGATGAAAAAGGAAAAGCCCTCAGAGAAGCTGTGGGGAAGAACATCCCCCTCCGATGGATGGTCCAGGCTCTTGGCTTCATGGACAGAGCTTGGATTCAGGAATTTAACTCCAGGGAAATCCCTCTGTGAGGGAGAGGGGCCTTCACCTGCCTGGTGTGAGGAGTATTGAAACCAACTCCATACAGGAATGGAGGAGAATCCATAGGGATGGAGCAGTATCCATGGGAATGGAGCAGCACCCATGGGAATGGAGCAGTACCCACAGGGATGGAGCAGCACCCACAGGGATGGAGGAGCACCCACGGGAATGGAGCAGCATCCAGAGAGATGGAGCAGCATCCATGGGAATGGAGCAGCATCCACGGGAATGGAGCAGCACCCACAGGGATGGAGCAGCACCCATGGGGATGGAGCAGCATCCATGGGAATGGAGCAGCATCCACGGGAATGGAGCAGCACCCATGGGAATGGAGCAGCATCCACAGGGATGGAGCAGCACCCATGGGAATGGAGCAGCATCCATGGGAATGGAGCAGCACCCACGGGAATGGAGCAGCATCCACAGGAATGGAGCAGCACCCATGGGAATGGAGCAGCATCCATGGGAATGGAGCAGCACCCACGGGAATGGAGCAGCACCCACGGGAATGGAGCAGCATCCATGGGAATGGAGCAGCACCCATGGGAATGGAGCAGCATCCACAGGTATGGAACAGCATCCACAGGGATGGAGCAGCATCCATGGGAATGGAGCAGCACCCATGGGAATGGAGCAGCATCCACAGGAATGGAGCAGCATCCACAGGAATGGAGCAGCATCCACAGGGATGGAGCAGCACCCATAGGGATGGAGCAGCATCCATGGGAATGGAGCAGCATCCACAGGGATGGGGCAGCACCCATAGGGATGGAGCAGCACCCATGGGAATGGAGCAGCATCCACAGGGATGGGGCAGCACCCATAGGGATGGAGCAGCATCCATGGGAATGGAGCAGCACCCATGGGAATGGAGCAGCATCCACAGGTATGGAACAGCATCCACAGGGATGGAGCAGCATCCATGGGAATGGAGCAGCATCCACAGGAATGGAGCAGCATCCACAGGGATGGGGCAGCACCCATAGGGATGGAGCAGCACCCACAGGGATGGAGCAGCATCCATGGGAATGGAGCAGCATCCATGGGAATGGAGCAGCATCCACAGGGATGGAGCAGCATCCATGGGAATGGAGCAGCATCCATGGGAATGGAGCAGCATCCACAGGGATGGAGCAGAACCCATGGGAATGGAGCAGCATCCATGGGAATGGAGCAGCATCCACAGGGATGGAGCAGCACCCATGGGAATGGAGCAGCACCCACGGGAATGGAGCAGCACCCATGGGAATGGAGCAGCATCCATGGGAATGGAGCAGCATCCACAGGGATGGAGCAGCATCCACGGGAATGGAGCAGCATCCATGGGAATGGAGCAGCATCCACAGGGATGGAGCAGCATCCACAGGGATGGAGCAGCACCCATAGGGATGGAGCAGCATCCATAGGGATGGAGCAGCATCCATGGGAATGGAGCAGCACCCATGGGAATGGAGCAGCATCCACAGGAATGGAGCAGCATCCACAGGGATGGAGCAGCACCCATGGGAATGGAGCAGCATCCACAGGGATGGAGCAGCACCCACAGGGATGGAGCAGCACCCACGGGAATGGAGCAGCATCCATGGGAATGGAGCAGAACCCACGGGAATGGAGCAGCACCCACAGGAATGGAGCAGCACCCACAGGGATGGAGCAGCATCCACAGGGATGGAGCAGCATCCACAGGGATGGAGCAGCACCCATGGGAATGGAGCAGCACCTATGGGAATGGAGCAGCACCCATGGGAATGGAGCAGCACCCGCGGGAATGGAGCAGCATCCACAGGAATGGAGCAGCATCCATGGGAATGGAGCAGCACCCATGGGAATGGAGCAGCACCCACAGGAATGGAGCAGCACCCATGGGAATGGAGCAGCACCCACGGGAATGGAGCAGCATCCACAGGAATGGAGCAGCACCCACGGGAATGGAGCAGAACCCACGGGAATGGAGCAGCACCCATGGGAATGGAGCAGCATCCACGGGACTGGAGCAGCACCCATAGGGATGGAGCAGCACCCACAGGGATGGAGCAGCATCCACAGGGATGGAACAGCATCCACAGGGATGGAGCAGCACCCACGGGAATGGAGCAGCATCCATGGGAATGGAGCAGCACCCATGGGAATGGAGCAACCCATGGGAGCATGATGGAGCAGCACCCACGGGAATGGAGCAGCACCCATGGGAATGGAGCAGCATCCACGGGAATGGAGCAGCACCCACGGGAATGGAGCAGCACCCACGGGAATGGAGCAGCACCCACGGGAATGGAGCAGCACCCACGGGAATGGAGCAGCATCCACAGGGATGGAGCAGCACCCATGGGAATGGAGCAGCACCCATGGGAATGGAGCAGCACCCACGGGAATGGAGCAGCACCCATGGGAATGGAGCAGCATCCACGGGAATGGAGCAGCACCCATGGGAATGGAGCAGCATCCACGGGAATGGAGCAGCACCCATGGGAATGGAGCAGCACCCACAGGGATGGAGCAGCACACACAGGGATGGAACAGCATCCACAGGGATGGAGCAGCACCCACGGGAATGGAGCAGCACACACAGGGATGGAGCAGCACCCACAGGGATGGAGGAGCACCCATGGGAATGGAGCAGCACCCATGGGAATGGAGCAGCACACACAGGGATGGAGCAGCATCCATGGGAATGGAGCAGCACTCATAGGGATGGAGCAGCACCCACGGGAATGGAGCAGCACCCACGGGAATGGAGCAGCACCCATGGGAATGGAGCAGCACCCATAGGGATGGAGCAGAACCCATGGGAATGGAGCAGCACCCACAGGAATGGAGCAGCACCCACGGGAATGGAGCAGCATCCATGGGAATGGAGCAGCACCCATGGGAATGGAGCAGCACCCACAGGGATGGAGGAGCACCCATGGGAATGGAGCAGCACCCACAGGGATGGAGCACCATCCACAGGGATGGAGCAGCACCCACAGGGATAAGGCAGCACCCATAGGGATGGAGCAGCACCCATAGGGATGGGGCAGCACCCACAGGAATGGAGCAGCACCCATGGGAAGGGCACAGTCACCCTCAGGAAGGGCACAGTCACCCTCAGGAAGGGCACAGTCACCCACAGGAAGGGCACAGTCACCCAGGCAGGCACAGAGGCCGAGGTTTGTGACCCCTGCCACCCCCAGGACACGCACTGACCTCGGACATCTGCGGGAAGAGGCTGATGGCCAGCGGCAGGGCCAGCCCGAAGGCAGCGAGGCACACGAGGCTTTGGACCGGCAGAACCATCCGGGGCCGGGACCTCAGCAGGGAAGTTCTGCAAGGGAAAGGCTTGGTCAGAGCATTCCACGGCCAGGGGAGTGCAGGACATCCCTGGATGGACACCTGGAGCTGCTGGTCACCCTCCCCTCACTGGGCAGAGAATCATGGAATGGGTTGGGTCGGAAAGAACCTCAAAGATGATCCAATTCCTCTTCCTGCCACGGCAGGGACTCCTCCCACCATCCCAGGGTGCTCCAAGCCCCAGTGTCCAGCCTGGCTTTGGACACTCCCAGGGCTGGACACCTCTTTCCTAGGAGGTCATCACCAACTTCAGCCCCACAGCGCCCCAGCTCCACCCACCCCACACGGGGGTGACCCAGCCTCAGGTGACGCCTGCAGCAAGGTGGAGCTGAGGGAAATCAGCTCCTTGAGAGGAGCTCTGGGAGCTTTGGAAAAGCCACACATGGGTTCATTAATGGGGGAATAATGGGGTAAACTTGATAATCCCTTAATTTGTCAAAAATCCAACATCTGCAGTGGGTGAAGAAGGTGTTTTAACATTTGCTGGTCCCAGGGGACCTTTATGAGGTCGAGGCTTGTTAAGAGCAAACCCCTGAAGATGTCTGCAGGGTCAGGTTCTGGTGATGACCCAAAAGTGACCCTTCTGATGGGATTAACACCCGAAAACTGGGACAAGCTTTGGCTGGTAGAGGCCATATTAATATATGTTAATAATTAAATACATTCCATAATTAAATATATAAATATATCCCAAAATAAAATATATAAACATATTCCATAATGAAATATATTCCAGGAAATGGGACCTCAGGCACTTTACCAGCGTTAAAGGAGTAAAACATCATTCTTGAGGGATTTATTCTGGAGCCTTTTACAAAAAGGATCCAAATCATTCAAGT
The DNA here is from genome assembly GCA_034509425.1 of Eopsaltria australis. Classification (NCBI taxonomy): domain Eukaryota; kingdom Metazoa; phylum Chordata; class Aves; order Passeriformes; family Petroicidae; genus Eopsaltria; species Eopsaltria australis. The sequence goes on along the minus strand of JAVTVJ010001363.1, from coordinate 89,689 downwards.
AAAAAAAAATGGGAATATAAACCAACAACTGGACAGGGAGTTTTGTGGGAATGTTCAGCGTGTGTCAGCGTGTCGCCCTGGTTTTTGCAGGGCTCTGTGTTTTTACTTCGGTAGTAGAATTTCTCGTGCATTTTCTGTAAACACAGTCCTTGTTTTCTCAACCAGCCTAGATTGTTTTCAACTTCTAGATTGTTTTCATTCCTTTCTCCTAAGGTGGAGAAAGATGACAGACTGTGTCATTATCCTGTGGAATTGTAGAGGTGGTCACCTCATTGACCAATCCATGATTGCCTTAAGAAAGATATAAAAATGAGAGAATAAAGAAAGGCACGGTTTGTTTTTTTTTCTGGTCCTGCCTGGTGGTCCTGAGCTGCTGCTCTGGACTCTGCGTGTTTCTTTCGTGTCCGACAGTGCGACGTGAGCCATGTGGGGAGGGAGTGGATTTGCTGCTGGGTTATTGGGACCCAGGGAACAGCTGGGGGCTGGAGATCAGGGAAAGGTTCTTCCCCCAGAGGGTGCTGGGCACTGCCCAGGGAATGGGCACGGCCCCGAGGCTGCCAGAGCTCCAAGGGATGCCCAGGGTGGGATTTTGGGGTGTCTGTGCAGGGCCAGGGCTTGAGTGGATGATCCTGTAGGTGCAGCTCAGGACATTCCATGATTCCATGATCTCCTTCCCTCTGGGGAGGTCACAGGAGCTCTCCTTGACCAGGGAAGGTACAAGAGATGCCACCAACCCCCAAACATCCCTGTGGTGACACGGCTGGGATGAAACCACTCCCAATCTGCAGGATCCAGCGCAGGGCAGGGGCTGCTCTGCCAGCCTGTGCTGATTACTGAACACACAGAGACTGAGACTGCTCCAGAGCACTCTGGGACTGCTGCTGACACTGCTCCTATGGCTGCTGCTGTGGCCACTGCCCCATGGCCACTGCTCCATGGCTACTGCCCCATGGCTACTGCCCCATGGCCACTGCCCCATGGCCACTGCCCCATGGCTACAGCCCTATGGCCACTGCCCCATGGCCACTGCCCCATGGCCACTGCCCTATGGCCACTGCCCCATGGCCACTGCCCCATGGCCACTGCCCTTATGGCCACTGCCCCATGGCTACTGCCCCATGGTCACTGCCCCATGGCCACTGCCCCATGGCTACTGCCCCATGGCCACTGCCCCATGGCTACTGCCCTATGGCCACTGCCCTTATGGCCACTGCCCCATGGTACTGCCCCACTGCCCCATGGCCACTGCCCCATGGCTACTGCCCTATGGCCACTGCCCCATGGCCACTGCTCCTATGGCCACTGCCCCATGGCCACTGTTGCCCCATGGCACTGCCCCATGGCCCTATGGCCACTGCCCCCATGGCCCTATGGCCACTGCCCCATGGCCACTGCCCCATGGCCCCTGCCCCATGGCCACTGCCCCATGGCCACTGCCCCATGCCCACTGCCCCATGGTCACTGCCCCATGGCCACTGCCCCATGGCCACTGCCCCACGGCCACTGCCCCATAGCCACTGCCCCATAGCCACTGCCCCATGGCCACTGCCCCATGGCCACTGCCCCATGGTCACTGCCCCATGGCCACTGCCCCATGGCCACTGCCCTATGGTCACTCCCTTATGGCCACTGCCCCTACTGTGCAGTGCAAATTCCCTTGATCCCATGCCACCCCCAGGCTGTGCCATCCCATAAACAGCAAAGATAAACAATCCCCTAGAAGGGCACAGCCTACAATCCTCTCCCACAATGGGTGCAGAGGCCACAAAGCCATGATCCTCTTTGCCATGCCCATCCCTGGTGCCCTGGATGTGCTTCCTGGGCACCTCTGGGCCAGGGAAGAGGCTCCCTCTGGGCCTTCCAGGCTGCTGTTCTGGAACACACACAGTGGAACCCAACACCAATCCAAGGTGCATTCCCAGGTGCCAGCCCTGCCCTGCCCTGGCACAGCCAGGTTGGATCCCAAGGCACCTCAGCCCCTTGCTCCAATCCAGTGCCATCCCCAAACGCATCCAAAGAGTGGGAATTCACTCCCTGCTCCTGTCTGGGCACACTCCGAGCCCTTCTGAGAGCTGCCTGCACCTCCAGGAACGCGGGGGGGACGTGGGGAGGGCAGCCAGCAGAGCTGCGACTCCTCCCGTGCCTCAGCTCCTCGCTAATAAGCGCTCGAGACGGAGTTGATCCTGTCAGTGTGTGCTGTGAAAGCCAAGCTTCTGTTCTCCAATATTGAGCTGCTCGGCGCTGCACGGAGCACGCCTCAGGCTCGGATTAGCTCAGAGCAGCCTGCAAGGAAGGCTCTGTCTGTCCCAGCAGGACAGCAGGGGGTGTGTCCAGGCAGGGAAGGTCACCTGTCCCAGCAGGACAGCAGCTGACCTGTCCAAGCAGGAAAGGTCCCCTGTCCGAGCAGGAGAACAGGTGACCTGTCCAACCAGGTGACCTATCCAAGCAGGAAAGCTCACTTGTCCAAGCAGGAAGCAGGTGACCTGTCCAAGAAGAAAAGGTGACCTGTCCAAGCAGGAGAGCAGGTGACCTATCCAAGCAGGAGAGGTTCCCTGTCCCAGCAGGAAAGGTGACCTGTCCCAGGAGGAGAGCAGGTGACCTGTCCTACCGGGAAAGCAAGTGACCTATCCCAGCAGGAAAGGCTCCCTGTCCCAGCCGGAAAAGTTCCAAGCAGGAAAGGTTTCCTGTCCCAGCAGGAGAGGTTCCCTGTCCCAGCAGGAGAGGTGACCTGCTCCACACTCTAACACCTGCCCCGTGCCAGGAATGCCATGGATAAGCTGTGATTATCCCAGGGATGCACAGGGGCAGCTCCTGGAGCTGGTTTTGCCCCTGCTGGAGCTGCTGGAATCCATGAGAGCCTCACTGGGACAATCCCAGGAGCTGCTGGGATCCATGAGAGCCTCACTGGGACAATCCCAGGAGCTGCTGAGATCCATGAGAGCCTCACTGGGACAATCCCAGGAGCTCCTGGGATCCATGAGAGCCTCACTGGGACAATCCCAGGAGTTCCTGGGATCCATGAGAGCCTCACTGGGACAATCCCAGGAGCTGCTGGGATCCATGAGAGCCCTCACTGGGACAATCCCAGGAGCTGCTGGAATCCATGAGAGCCTCACTGGGACAATCCCAGGAGTTCCTGGGATCCATGAGAGCCTCACTGGGACAATCCCAGGAGCTGCTGGAGTTCCTGGGATCCATGAGAGCCTCACTGGGACAATCCCAGGAGCTGCTGGAGTTCCTGGGATCCATGAGAGCCTCACTGGGACAATCCAAGGAGCTCCTGGGATACATGAGAGCCCTCACCGGGACACTCCCAGGAGTTCCTGGGATCCATGAGAGCCTCACTGGGACAATCCCAGGAGCTCCTGGGATCCATGAGAGCCCTCACCAGGACACTCCCAGGAGTTCCTGGGATCCATGGGAGCCTCACTGGCACAATCCAGGAGCTGCTGGAGCTGCTGAGATCCCGGGATAATCCCAGGAGCAGCACTGCCCAAAGCCTCCCCGGGGCTCAGTTTGGAGCTGCTGACACCACGCGTGACGCCTTAATTTGGAGCTGCACCCCAGTAATTACTGCCCTGTGGGGGGCCTTGTAATCACCCGGGTAAAACCCAGCCAATTTAAAAGGATCCCGGTCCAGCCCCCAGGTGTGACTTCCAGGGGTGCCTCCAACCCTGGCCACTTCAAATTACAGGGGCCGACCTCTTAATTAGGAAGAGTTGTGGCTCGATTTAAAAGGGAGAGCAGACTAATTAACACGTGTAGTGTAATGTCTTAATTGGGCCTGAGATGGGAGAATTTGTGCGGTTCAGAATAAATGAGTGGTAATTAGCCGAGAGGTCCAGTTGCCTCCTGTCCCCGGGATCCCTGCTCTGCCACGGAGCTGGGAGGGATGGGGAGTTAAATATTGCATTTCGTGAGCTGTCAGCTGCTCTGCAAATCCCTCTTTGCACCCATTAACCCCCCACGGGAAGGGAGCGAGGAGCAGCTTCAGTCAGAAGATCAGCGCAGATGAAAAATAAATAAAATTAAATCCGTTTGGTGAGGAGGGGTTTCGGTCACAGCGCTGCCCTGTGTGCTCTGGGGAGGTCTGGACCCCTTGACAGCCCAACTCTGGCATCTTCTGGAGCCTAAAAATTCCCGGGCTGAGGAATTTGGGAGGTCACCCAGTGCAGCCTCCCTGCTCGAGCAGAGTCCCCTGGAGCACAGAATTCAGGGCTGTGTCCAGATGGGTTTCGAGCATCTCAAAAGATACTCAAAAAAAAAAGAAAAAGATATTGAAAATTGAATTACTGAGCATCTCCAGAGAGGATCAAAAAGCAGAAGATGTTCAAAAAGCAGAGGAAGGAGCCTGATTTACTCACAAGAGCAAAGCCCTTCCCACGCTCCCATAACTCCGCAGAGGAGCTGCTGTTGTTCCATGGGAGAACGGGAGCTCTGGAGACTCCACCAGGAGCAGCTTTGGAATTAAACCCTGGCTCAGGGTATTCAACAGGGAGCTGGAAAGTTTGCACCAAGAGGTCTCACACTGGAAAGCTGCAGGAGGACACGGGAATCCTGGGATCATGGAATGCTTGGGGTTGGAAGGGACCTTAAAGCCCAGCAGGGACACCTCCCACTGTCCCAGGCTGCTCCAAGCCCCAGTGTCCAGCCTGGCCTTGGGCTCTTCCAGGGATCCAGGGGCAGCCACAGCAAATCTGGGAATTCCAGCCCAGCTCCTCACCACTCTCCCAGCCAGGAATTCCTTCCCAAGATCTGAGACCCTCTCCCCTTGTCCTTTCACTCCCTGCTCTTGGGAAAAATCCCTCTCCAGCCTTTCGTAAGCCCCCTTTATCCTGTTTATTTTATCGTCCCCGATTTTAAAAGCCAACATTTTTTATTACTGGCATAACTGATCCATGTTTCTCCCCTGACCCTTGGATGGCAAAGAACAGGAAATTTTGGGACACTTCCCTCCTTCTCTTTCTTTTATCTTTCTCTCTTTCTCCTTCTTTATCTTTCTCTCTTTCTCTTTCTTTCTCTTTCTCTTTTTCTTTCTCTCTTTCTCTCATTCTCTCTCTTTTTCTTGCTCTTTCTCTTTTTCTCTTTCTTTCTTTTTCTTTTTCTTTTTCTTTTTCTTTTTCTTTTTCTTTTTCTTTTTCTTTTTCTTTTTCTTTTTCTTTTTCTTTTTCTTTTTCTTTTTCTTTTTCTTTTTTTCTCTTTCTCTCTCTCTTTCTCTTTTTCTTTCTCTTTCTCTTTCCCTCTTTCCCTTTCTTTCTTTCTCTTTCTCTCTCTCTCTCTCTTTCTCTTTCTCTCTTTCCCTTTCTTTCTTTCTCTTTCTCTCTCTCTTTCTCTTTCTCTCTTTCCCTTTCTCTGTTTCTCTTTCTCCTCGTTCTCATTCTCCTTCTCATCTTTCTCTTTCTCTCTTTCTCTCTCTTTCTCTTATTCTCCTTCTCTTTCTCTTCCAGCTTTATTCCTTCACCCCTTCAAACCCCCAAAAACCTCTTTCTCCTGCAATTTCCCTCTACAAATTTCACTGAGAAGACCCTGGGAGAGGCAGGGAGAGGCAGGGAATGCTCAGCTGGGTGCTGAGGATGCTCCGGAGGCAGCTCCGGTGTCCCCGAGTGCCGGAGCGTCCGTAGGTACCAACACACGCAGACAGTGCATCTGCTGCACGGGCACGGAGTGTTGGAGCTCGTGTAAACACACCTTCATTCAACTTTCATCACATTGTTCATTAGTGGTTTAAATCCTGCATAATTTGGCAGCCGCCTCTGGCGTTTTTCAGGAGGTGCTGTAATTTATTCCATATGGAAGTCAGGCGCTGCACTGCCGAGGAGTTATCGGGAGCGCTGAACCGGGGCTGTATTTGTCGGGGAGGAGGTGTCGGATGCTAAACTAAACATGACAGGAGTGAACCCGAGTCTCCCAGCTGACAGATTCTCTGGGGTTTCTGTGCTGGTTGCTATAAACAGGTTCAGAGGCAGCGCAGACACCGCCAGACGCCGGCGCCGCCGCGGGGCACGGCGAGATCGGGGCATCCTGCGGGATCCTGGGCGATCCCAAACTCCTCACGGCACCCCTCTGATGGGCCAAGGAGGTTTGGGATCGCCACATCCCCGTCCTGATGAGACCCTCCCAGAGCCTGGCAGGTGTCTGCTCTGCACCGGAGCTTTTCTCGCTCATTTGGGGTCATTTGGGGTCATTTTGGGCGAATCGGAGCTGTCCCAGCCACCAGCAGCTCTGCTGTCCCACCCAGCCAGGCCACCACTGTCCCCATCCCGCAGCTCCAGCCCCTCCAGGGGACACAGGAGCTGCAGAACGAGGGAGGTTGGGGCGTTTTGGAGCTTGATTGACACCATTAAAGGAGCAGTTTCCGTGTTTACCCTGGGAACAGCCCCAGCAGCCGAAGGTGTCGCTGCTGGCAGCTGCTGAGGCCAAACAAACCCCACTGAGGCTGGGCTGGACGGGGAAAAGCACCCGTGGGAACACCCTGCACTCCCTGACGGGGGAATATCCCCAGGAAAAGCCCAGGGACACCAGGGCCAGGACAGCTCTGCAGTGACAAACACGGTTCCAGATGAAGAAAATGCACACAAAGCAGCACAAAGCACGGGCCAGCCTCCAAAAAAATCCATTTTTCCTGGTGCCACTGATTCAGCCCAGCCAGAGCAGCTCTGCAGTGCTGATCCAGCCTGGTTTTATGGGATTTACAGGAAAACAGCCCTGGGAGCTGCTGCTTGAGGGCGATTTGGACGTGAGGGAGAGCAGAAATGCTCCTCTCACATGGACACCACTGCTCAGCTCCCGTTTCTCCCTCAGCTCCTGTGCATTCCCAGCACTTCCAGCTTTGTCTCTTCCACAGACACTGCCCAGCCTGCTCCAAGCCCTTCTCCAGTGCATCCTGACATTCCTGAGCTCTTGGAACCTTCCCGGAGCTTCTCTGGGCTTCAGAGCCTCTCAGAGATCTTCTCTGAGGGGCACAGAGGAGGTTTAGGGATGTAAGAAGAGCTCAGGTTCTTCAGTCTCCACTCAGAGATGACCCAAAGTGTCCCCAGCAGATGCAGGTGATGGACTGAGCTCCTCCAACTCTCAGCCACACCACAGCAGCCAAAAATTTGGGCCCAGCAGCCAAAAATTTGGGCTCTCCCACCACAGAGCTAAGGCTGAGGCTGCGCTTAGACCTGGCCTAGCCCACACAAACCTGCAGGATGGGACGGGCTGCAGCTGTGCAAGGAGCTCTGCAAGGAGCAGGAAGCTGCACAACGGCTGCTGGAGGAGCCTTGGAGAAAACCATCTCCCAAATTTCAATGCAATAACCAAACAAAGGATTCACAGGAGTGTCTGGATAAAGGGAATAAAGGGAATAAAGGGAATAAAGGGAATAAAGGGAATAAAGGGAATAAAGGGAGATATCGATGAAGAGCCCAACTTCCTGCAGTTGTCCCCACATCACGGAGGCACTGAAGAATTCCCACCGACAGCTCCACACCACGGACAGGTCACCCCCATCCCACAAACCAATATTTTTCACAAAGTCGCCAGCACGGGTATAATTTATAAATCCTCAGTGGGGGACACATCTGCACAAAATAAGCCACACCGCGTTCCCCGCGCAGCTGAAAATAAACATTGCTTCTGTACGTTCAGCAGAGCCTCCAAGCTGCAGGAAATGCATGGAAGATGGGCTCCATCTCCCAGATTTCATCCCAATAACCAAACAAAGGATTCACACGAGTGTCTGGATAAAGGGAATAAAGGGAGATATCGATGAAGAACCCAACTTCCTGCAGTTGTCCCCACGCCATGGAGGCACCAAAGAATTCCCACCGCCAGCTCCACGCCACAGACGGGTCACCCCCATCCCACAAACCAATATTTTCCACGTATCCGAGTCGCCAGCACGGGTATTATTTATAAATCCTCAATGGGGGATACATCTGCACAAAATAAGCCACACCGCGTTCCCCGCGCGGCTGAAAATAAACATTGCTTCTGTACGTTCAGCAGAGCTCCAGCAGAGCCTCCAAGCAGCAGGAAATGCATGAAACATGGGCAAGAAACGGGAGGGGAACTCGGAACCGCTCGGAGAGCAGGGAAGGCGGCCCCGGGAGTTAAAATACACAGCAGGCAGAGAGACGAGAGGAGCCAAGAGAGATGAAAAAAAAAATGGCACAAGAGACGGGAGAGGCAGCTGGGGGAGTTAAAACATGCAGATGGAGAGATGGCTGGGAGAGAGGGAAGACCTGGATGCAACGAGCGGAGAGACGGCGGCCGGGAGGGAGCTGGCCACCTAAAATAAACTTTGGGAGGGGAAAATGAGGTGGGGAGAAATCCTGGGATCTGAAACATCTTCTGGGAGCAGGGATGGGACCTGCAGGGGTGGGAGAATTCCTGGGATCTGGAACCGCTGCTGGGAGCAGGGATGGGACCCGGAGGGATGGGAGAATTCCTGGGATCTGAAACATCTTCTGGGAGCAGGGATGGGACCTGCAGGGTGGAATGGGAGTCCCACCCAGATGAACACCTTCACCCACCTGCACTCTGGATCACACTGGGCATGGGAATTAAAAAAAATTCCTCAAATTCCCAAATTCCTCAAAATCCCAATGCAAATCCATTGGAGAACTCATACTGTCCTTCCCCACAATCCCAAATGCAAACGGCTTCGAGGAATTTCTCCCTTCCTTCCCACATTCCCAAACGCAGATGATTTAGAGGAATCATCCCTTCCTTCCTCAAAATCCCAAATGCAAATCCATTGGAGAAATCATCTCTTCCTTCCCACAATCTCAAATCAAATCCATTGGAGGAATCATCCCGTTCATCTCTACAATCCCAAATGCAAAACCGTTGGAGAAATCGTCCCCTCCTTCCCACAATCCCAAATCAAATCCTTTGGAGAATCCAGCCTGTGACTCCTGATCCCAGCTCTCCAAACAATCAGTGACAGGTTCATCCTTCCCATTTCCAGCCCTATAGGAATTCCTATAAATAAATGGATAATGCATGCCTGGACCTCACCCCCATTAAAAACCTCCTCAAACTCAAATCCTACTGAATTTCACAAGTTACACTTTTCCCCAAATGCTCCAAAGTTGGGGTTTTTTCCCCCCAAATGAGCTTTCACCTCTGCCTGAACCCTTTGGGATGCAGTTTTAGGACCTGTGAGTTGATTTCAGACCCCTCAGGTGTGGACAGGGACAGGGACACTCCCCATGTCCCGATCCAGAGATGCCACCGCCCCACACCTCACCCCCCATCCCCGCTGCTTCCCACTCCCAGGAATATCCAGGAATTCCTTCCAGGAATCCAAGGATGTTTGATGGAAGAGGAAGCAGGCACAGAGCTCTGGGGGAGAATTCAGGCAGGCAAAAGCAGGGCCTGGATATTTTTATACCCACGGAATTTCGTGGCAGCGAGAAGGAAAATTTCCTCTCAAAAATGTGAATGAAATCTTCCAATTAGCTAAAATGTTGGTTTTTTTGAGGGCAATCTCCTCTAAGTCCACAGATAAAACCAGTTTTAGTAAGGCCTGCACTGAGCACAGGTGCATTCAGCAAAACTCACATCAACCCCAGGATTTATGAAGCCCCCAAGGACAAAGAAATCATTTATTGCTTTTATTTTGCTCCAAAGGACGGGGCAAATTTCACCATCAGTTTCATTTTCTCTCCCCAGGTGCAAATCCAGTTTTACTGTCAGGTTTATTTCAGCTTGGGGATGGCCCAGGATGGGCCCTCAGCGTGGAGACAATAATTTACTAATTGATTTTATTGATTTATTATTATTGAATAAAGAAATAAATGTATTATTTACTATTTATTAATAGAGAGGAGTTTTCTACAGATTTCTCTGATTTTTTTGCACAAAAAGGATATTAAGTTTGGATACCCTTTGACACAATAAAATAATTAGATTTTTTGGGGGGGATGGTTAAATGGGAATGATTTAAACCAGTGGGAACACACGAAAACACAAAGCCTCAGTTCCTACACACAACCTGGAGTGAACCCTGAGTAAATGACTCCAGAATAAATTACTCCAGAGCCAGGAATTCCAAACTAAGCTGTGGTCACTCCCAAGCACATTCCCAGCACATCCTGGCAGGTAAATCCTGGCTTGGGACCACGTGGGTGATGAGGGGACTTGGAGCAGGGAAGAGGCTTTGCAGAGATTTTATCCAGAAGGAGAAGGAATTAAAAGTTTAAAAATTAAAAGAATGGATTTGTGCAAATGTTTTGCACAAAATTAAGGGGGCTGGAATCTGCTCCTCATTGGAATTAGATGACTTTAAGGTCTCTTCCTACCCAAATCATTCCGTGAAAATTCGTGGCTGAACACCAGCCAAGACCTTTTAATCTCTGATATTTGCTCAGTGGAGAACTGAAAACCATGGACAGTTTTCCACTGAATTCAGGGAATTTTGTCTCACTCTGACCCTCCACGATGGATTATTCAAACCACTGGAGTGTCAGGGATGAGTTAAAATAATCACCTCAATGCAAAACTTCAACAAGCTGGAAATGGGTCCAAAAGGATGGAATGTGGACATTTAATAAGTAAAAACAAAAATTATTTGGTGGATGGAATTTGAGGGGGAACCTTGGGGCTCTGCAGCCGGGGGGATCGGGCTCTGCTCCCAGGGAACAGGGACAGGAGGAGAGGGAACAGCACCAGGGAGGATTTAGGTGGGATTTGGGGAAAAATCCTTCATGGAAAAGATTGCTAAGCATGGAATGGGCTGCCCAGGGCAGGGCTGGAGTCCCCCCATCCCTGCAGGAATTTAAAGCCCTCTGGGGGCGGCACCTGGGGACACGAGGCAGCGGTGGCAGTGCTGGGCATGGCTGGGCTCCATGACCTTGGAGGACCTTTCCATCCGAAACCATTCCATGATTCCATAAAATCCCAACGCCAACCTAAACCATTCCATAAGATCCCAATACCAACCTAAACCATTCCATGATTCCATCAAATCCCAACATCAACCTAAGCCATTCCATGATTCCATAAAATCTCAATGCCAACCTAAATCGTTCCATGATTCCATAAAATCCCAATGCCAACCTTAAACCATTCCATGATCCCATGAAATTCCAACGCCAACCTAAACCATTCCACGGTTCCATAAAATCCCAACATCAACCTAATCCATTCCATGATTCCATAAAATCCCAACATCAACCTAAGCCATTCCATGGTTCCATAAAATCCCAACATCAACCTAAGCCATTTCATGATTCCATAAAATCCCAACGCCAACCTAAACCATTCCATGATTCCATAAAATCCCAACGCCAACCTAAACCATTCCATGATTCCATAAAATCCCAATGCCAACCTAAGCCATTTCATGATTCCATAAAATCCCAACGCCAACTTTAAACCATTCCATGATTCCATCAAATCCCAACGCCAACCTAAACCATTCCATAAAATCCCAATGCCAACGTAAACCATTCCATGATTCCATAAAATCCCAATGCCAACCTTAAACCATTCCATGATCCCATGAAATTCCAACGCCAACCTAAACCATTCCATAAAATCCCAATGCCAACCTAAACCATTCCATGATTCCATAAAATCCCAACGCCAACCTTAAACCGTTCCACGGTTCCATAAAATCCCAACATCAACCTAAACCATTCCATGATTCCATAAAATCCCAGCACCAACCTAAACCATTCCATGATTCCATAAAATCCCAATGCCAACCTAAGCCATTCCATGATTCCATAAAATCCCAATGCCAACCTAAACCATTCCATGATCCCATGAAATTCCAACGCCAACCTAAACCATTCCATAATTCCATAAAATCCCAACGCCAACTTAAACCATTCCATGGTTCCCTAAAATCCCAACACCAACCTAAACCATTCCATAAAATCCCAATACCAACCTAAACCATTCCATGATTTCATAAAATCCCAACACCAACCGTAAACCGTTCCACGGTTCCATAAAATCCCAACATCAACCTAAGCCAAGCCATTTCATGATTCCATAAAATCCCAACACCAACCTAAACCATTCCATGATTCCATAAAATCCCAACTCCTGACCCACGCTGAGGACATTTCCCCCTTTTCCCTCAGCCCCACTCACTTCTCCAGCACGGACATGATGATGGGAGGTAGAACCAGTATAGGCATGGGCAGGACCACTCTGGTCAGGGCTGTTTCCAGCAGAGCCTGCGGAGCAAGAACAAACAAATGAAATATTGGAGGGGAAGTGTTGGAAGGGAAATGTGGGGGAAATGTTGTGGGGGAAATGTTGTGGGGAAATGTTGTAGGGGAAGTGTTGTGGGGGAGATGTTGTGGGGAAGTGTTGGAAGGGAAATGTTGTAGGGGAAATGTAGGGGAAATCTTGTGGGGAAATGTGGGAAAATGTGGGGGAAATGTGGGGAAATGTTGTGGGGAAATGTAGGGAAATGTTATGGGGGAAATGTTGTGGGGGAAGTGTTGTGGGGGAAATGTTGGTGGGGAAATGTTGTGGGGAAAATGTGGGGAAATGTTGGAGGGGAGATGTTGTGGGGAAATGTTGTGGGGGAAATGTTTTAGCGGGAATGCTTTAGGGGAAATGTTGTAGCTGGAATACCCCACCATGGGCTGAGCAGCACCTTCAGCCCTTCCTCCCTGAGCTGGGCTTTGATCCCAGCCCTGTGCTGGGGATTTCAGCCCCTCTCTGCTGCTCCAGGACTGTTCCAATCACCGCTGGCTCGTTCACTGCAGGGATTTGTGCCACACAGGGCTCTGCTCTCCCAGGAAAACCCCAACCCTGGAGCTGCAGCTGAACCTCCACCGATCCTTCCTTCCTGGCCAGGCTCCCCAGGAGGGGCGACCAAAGCAACGGGATTTGGATTTATTGAGGCCCAGAGCTCCTTGCAGGGCCTGAAGGGGCTCCAGGAGAGCTGGAGAGGGACTGGGGACAAGGCCTGGAGGGACAGGACACAGGGAATGCCTTCCCACTGGGAAAGGGGAGATTGGGCTGGGATCTTGGCAAGGAATTGCTGTGTGGGAGGGTGGGGAGGGGCTGGGCTGGAATTCCCAGATTTGCTGTGGCTGCCCCTGGATCCCTGGAAGTGCCCAAGGCCAGGTTGGATCCACCTGGGACAGTGGGAGGTGTCCCTGCCCATGGATGGGGTGGGAATGGGATGGGATTTAAGGTCCCTTCCAACCCAAACCACTCCAGGATTTTATGTCACAGGGACATCTGTGTCACAGCCAAACCTCAGACAGGGACAGCTGTGTCACACTGAGGATCTGCCACGTTTTACATGACAAAAACCAGGATTAACCCATCAAGGAGGAAGCACTGGGACTGGGTGGCAGCCGAGCAGAAGTTCCCAGAACTCCCAAATTTTGTGTTTCACCTCCACCTACATCACCCTCACAGCACCTCCACTTTTAATCTGTACTTCCTCAGGATGGAGAGGGGAAAGTGGGTCCTGGAGCCAGTTAATGGAAGTGAGGAAAACTGGCTCCAGGAAGAGTCCCTGAGCCCTTCAGCAGATTGTTTGAATCCCTCTGTTAACCAACAATATGGAGAGGGATTGGAGATCTCGCCGTTCCTGCCGAGGACTGCAGAGCTGTGCATTAATTGCTGTCTCTGGGGAGCCTCCAGAGCCTTGGACAGAAGGAGGGAGGGAAATGCCAAGCATTATATTATTAACTCCTGTGCCTGGGCGTGTGCTCCGTGCAGGCTCCACGGCTCAGCTCCGAGCCCACTCGGAAACAGCAGCTCAGGGATGCTCAGGAGCCAGGGCTGCACCCAGGGATGGAGAGGGAGCCGTTCCGGGCAGGTGGCACTGAGGGAGTCACAGGGAAAGCCGAGCTTTAATGGGGAGGAAAGCATCTGGCTGCCCTCAGCCAGCTCTGGGGGCAGTTTTTGATGCAGGGTTCAAAAGCTGCTCAGCTCGGAGCCTAAATCCTCATTTGGGAAAAGGTGTGAGGGATTTTTGCTGGGTGTTCCACAAGGAATTTCGGTGGAAGCATCAGGCACAGGATCTGTCCTACATCAATCTGTGCCTTTCCAAACCATCAGGACCAGCCCCCAGATTTCCCTGCACAACAGGAATCCTCTGGAATGCTGATCTCCTCCATTCCCAGCTCTTCAAGCCATGGATTGGACTCAATCCTTGGGTTTAAATAAAGGACTGAACCCAACTGTTGGGCTTAAACGAAGGGTTGAACCCAGGTGTTGGGTTTAAACCCTTTCCAGCTTACAGATAAGCCAGAAACCAACACCCTCCAGCCCCCCTGGAAACGCCCTGAGCTGCATTTTGACCCAATTCCCCATTGTTTCCCCCATCCAGCTGTGGGCTGTGCTGAGCCTGGAGCCAGCTCCAGCTCACCCAGCCCCTCAGGTGATTCTCCCCAGGTACTCACGTGTTTGGCAGCAACTCTGGAGGAGCCGACGATGTTCCCGTTGCTGTCCAGCACATCAATCCCTTCCTCCAGCTCCGTGTGCCTCATCAGGACCACGTTGCAGATGTTGGCACTGGCTGGGGAGGAGAAAGGCAGCGGGATCAGCCCTGCTCAGTCCCCACTGGCAGCTGCTGTTTGCCCTGAGAGCCCTCCTGATTTCCTTCCCTCAGCCTGATGAGGTGAATCCCAAAAAGATATGGAATTCGCAGGGAGAAGAATAACCAATATTTTTTTCCTCTGGGAAAATAAGGGCAGAGAGCCAGGACTGCTGGGAGGTCTGGAGCAAGGTGTCCCTGCCCGTGTCTGGAGCTGGATGGTCTTTGAGGCCCCTTCCAGCCCAAACCATTCCATGATTTCACACATTTTAGGGAAAAATGGCTTCATGGACATTCCTAGCCCCTCCTCCTTGCCCAGCCTGTGGCTTTTGTGGTCTCCTCGAGATGACCCCAAATTCTGTTCCTCGAGCCTGACCAAGAGTTGGGATTGAGCACCACCCTCCAACTGCAGCCCCTTCCCAGGGCTCGGGCTCTTCCCAACTTCTCCCCGAAAGAAAAACCCGCAGATTCCCACAAAACTTTCGGGCTGCACGAGTGGCATTTTGCAGCACCCCCCACACCACATTTCCACCCAGAGCTGAGACAAACCCACCGCTTGCCGCAAGCCACCAGCGCCTTCCAAAAATGTGTTTGTGCGCTGCCTGACGGGTTAATATTCGCTAATTAATCTCAATTCATGTCATATAACAAATGTCTAATTTTTTGAGGGTGGTGGGTGGGTGAGCCCTCTCCGAAGGCAGCTCTGTGCAATCAAGGATGATTTGTGGTGACAAATGCTCCTTCCACTCGCGAGGGAGAGGAACACACACACACGCACACTCTGTCTCTCTCTTTAATATTCCAACTACCAGACCACTCTTCCCATCTATCAAAATATCTGCGTTCCCAACCCTGCAGCTCCTGAATCCCAGAGAAAGAAAAAAAAAAAAAAGAAAAAAAGGCCAAACCAGGCCTTTCATTTAAAGAAAGTTTAGCCCCTGTTGGGTTTTTTTCCGTTTTTAACACTCGCGTGCCCCGTCCTCGTCGTTGTCAATCAAAACTCAGCAGATAAAACACCCCAGCAGAGCTGCTTTGGCCAAGGCTGCCCTGGCACAGAGTTCCTGACAGACTCTGGGTAGGGTGTCCAAGCTCCCAAGATGTTTTCCCAAGGCTCTGGATTCCCTGAGCTGGTCCCAAACCCAAAAGCTGCTCCCTGAGAGGAGCCACTCACGTAACCGCTCCCCTTCTGCTTTCTGAGGGAGCAGAAAACGCTGCTAATTATGGCTAAACTTGGATTTTATGGATGTCTCGAATGCACGGGGGGGGCGAGAAATCAATAAATATCTGTGCAGACAAAGTGATCTGCAGGATTTGGGAAGGAATTGTGGTGATATGGGCTGGAAACTGAGGCTGTGAGGCAGACTGGGACTGGGTTCAGGCTCCAGACCAAGCCACCACCCCTCTCCTGGGTGCTTGGAGATGTTTTTTCTACCCCAGGGTGCTCTCCAGGCTCTAAATCTGTCCTTGGGCATCACCCAAACACCACCATTTTAAACGCCCCCAAAAAAATCCCAAGGAGAGAAATCCTTCCTCCCTCTCCCTTCTCTCCAATGAGGATCTTTCTATCAGCTTTAATTTCATTCAGGTCAGGTTTGAGATGGGATTTTTGGGATTTTCTGAGGTTTTTTAGTCACGAACATCTGCAGGATAAAGCACCCCCTCACCAGTGACACCCTGACCTTGGGGACAGCTGGTCACACCCAGTTCTGGGGAAGAAAAGGGGGAATTGGGTTCCTTGCACTCCCTGGGCATCGAGATCCTTCCCCTCCTCACCTCTGAGAGAGGATCCAGCCCCTCCCTGCTCCAACTCAGGCTCCAGGACCCTCCTTCCCTCTTCCTGCTCTGTCCATGGAACCCCTTCACCCCCAGAGGAGGCTCCAACCCCAATCCCAAACCCCTTTTCCAGTGGGGCAGCCTCTGGCTCTGCAGGGCCTTGGTCACCCCCTGGAGCTGCTCCTGGATCCAATCCCTAGGCAGGATTCCTGGATCCAACCTGGTCCAAACCCTGGTCCAAACCCTGGGTTGGGTTCCTGGATCCAGCCAGGTCCAACCCCGTGTCCAATCCCTGGTCCAACCCCTGGGTTGGATTGCTGGATCCAGCCCCTGGACCTGGGCAGGATTTTTTGGACAATTTGGGATTTTCAGCTGCTACAAATGAACACTGGAGGAGGGTGAGGGCAGGGCCTGACCCAGCACCGCTCGTGTTAAACGTTCTGTCCTGAAAAAAGGCAGAACTTTCTGCAGGTGGACATTCATGGATTGTGCAAACACAACCTTGACACGACCTGGAGAAGACATAGAGGGCACCAAGGCCTTTCCCAGCTTCCCAAAGCTCCATGGAGTCCTCGTGAAATCCCTGCTGGAGCTTTTGCTGCCTCCCACCCCAGCTGCCCCTCTCCAGGTTCCCCCCTCCCGTGATAACTCGGGATGGGACCCTCAAGTTGGGATGTCCCTGCAGTTTTCCAGCTGCCCCCAACCAGCTCAGCTCTGGAGGTCCCTCAGTGCAGAGGGAGGCAGGGAAGGGATGGGGAAAACTTTAATTTCACAGAATCATGGAATTTTTAAGGCTGGAAAAGACCTCCATGATCATCAAGTCCAACCACCAACCAGCACCGGCACATCCACCCTAAACCCCATCCCTGAGCACCACATCCGTGGAGTTTTTGGAGCAAGAGCTTTACCCCAGGGCCTGGATTTTCATACAGAAAAGGAGAATTTCTGCCGTTTTGCTGGGGGCTGGAGGTTCGGGAGTAATTGGGAGACACATCTTAATTAAAGGGCTTGCCCAGGTCTGCAAACCACAAACCAGCAATTAGCGGGAGGATCCCTGATATCCCGGCTCATAACAAAGCATGACAAATAAAATATTAGCTGGAGAATTAATTACAGGCTAAACAAATTAATTATGGCTCCTCAATCAATGCCAACACAAGCACCTTGGTGTGAAAACAGATCAACCCCGCAGCGAGGATTTCCTGCGTGTCTTTGACTCAAACCCGGGGCTGGAACTCACCCCTGGTGCTCTCCTGGTTATAAAAACCCAAGGAAAGGTGAATCACGCTAAAATAAATCCCAGAAAAGTATGAGGAAAACAACAACAACACCCACAGTGTACGAGGAAAGTGCTCAGTGCAACCCCCAGAGCACAATCCCCGTGCCCCTGCTCTGCAGGCAGGGAGAGGAGCTGCTTTTCTGGCAGAAAAGAGGGGGAAAATCCAGTAATTTGGGAATTGAGGGCTGGAGAGACACAAAAATCAGTTTTCTGCTCAAAAAGGGCAGAGAAACCGAGAGGAGCAGACAGGTGAAGGGGCTCAGCAAAGCTCTGAGGATGCGGCACCTGCACAGCAAAGGAAAAACCTGAAAGGAAAATTCGGCATTAAATGGCTGAAAAGGGACCTGGAACGGGGAGCAAACCCCGTTTTTTAGTGATTTCCTCCACGCCTGGACAATTCCTGTGCCATCTTTGTAAATAAAGAAGCTCATACAGAAAATTACCCCAAAGCCAGTGGTGATTTCTCCAGGGCTGAAATGACTGCTGGAACCACAGGGCCCAGCAAAAGCTGAGTCCAGAGCATCCCCTCCCTCAGACACTGGGTTGATGAAACACCAATAAAATGCTCCACCAAGCCAGGAGCAGCCTCAGCTCTGCACGTTGGGGGCTGCTTTTAATCAGAAATCTGCACATTCAGAGCAGAACCATTTCTCTGCATTTTATTGTAATATGAAATGTAAAATAACCACAGCTTATTTGAAGATTTGCCACAGTTCAAGCCAGAAGTGCTCTCAGGTTGGAATGGTCGAGGACCAGTCAGTGCTGATCACTTTAGAAGCTGCTTCAGAGTGGAAAGTGCAGCTGAAAATCCTCAGGAGCTGCCTCCTCCAGCAGCTCTGCAGCATTTTGCTGCCAAAATTCTGCTTTGCAGAGCCCCATCCCTGCCTGGCCCAGCTCAGGGGAGTCGTGTCCATCCCAGTGGCTTCCGGCCCCCTGCAGGTTTGCAGCCACCACTTGGAATACAAAGAAAAGGAATTTTTCCTTACCGACAGCGGGGAATGGCACAAACCTCTGGATCAGCAGCCGAGTGGCCGGGGTAAACTTGTTTGCTCTCTGGATCAGAACGTTAAGGCCCACCTGGGAACGGAGGAGAGCAAAGCAGAGGCAGAGAGTCACTGACCAGGGGCAGGGCACAGGGCACAGTCTGGGGTCTCTCCCCACAAAGAGGCGTTTGAGAACTGAACCTCCCCCCACTGAAGGTTTTGGCTGTGGTGGGCTCAGCCCTTTAGTCAGTACAGGGTTAAATCCAATTGTTGAGCTTAAACCAAGGGTTGAACCCAACCTTTGGGTTTAAATGAGGGGTTGAACCCAACTCTTGGGTTTATAAGAAGGGTTGAACCCAACTTTTGGGTTTAAATGAGGGTTGAACTCAATTCTTGGGTTTATATGAAGGGTTGAGCCCAACTTTTGGGTTTAAATGAGGGTTGAACTCAATTCTTGGGTTTATATGAAGGGTTGAGCCCAACTTTTGGGTTTAAATGAGGGTTGAACCCAACTCTTGGGTTTATAAGAAGGGTTGAACCCAACTTTTGGGTTTAAATGAGGGTTGAACTCAATTCTTGGGTTTATATGAAGGGTTGAGCCCAACTTTTGGGTTTAAATGAGGGTTGAACTCAATTCTTGGGTTTATATGAAGGGTTGAGCCCAACTTTTGGGTTTAAATGAGGGTTGAACCCAACTCTTGGGTTTATAAGAAGGGTTGAACCCAACTTTTGGGTTTAAATGAGGGTTGAACCCAACTGTTGGGTTTATATGAAGAGTTGAACCCAACGGTTGGGTTTATCCAAAGTGTTGAACCCAACCATTGGATAAACCCAACCACTGGGTTGAAATGAAGGATTGAACCCAACCATGGGGCTTAAATCAAGGGTTGACCCAACTCTTGGGTTTTATAAGGGGTTGAACCCAACTCTTGGGTTTACAGGAAAGACTGAACCCAATGGTTGGGTTTATCCAAAGTGTTGAACCCAACCATTGGACTGAACCCAACCATTGGAATTGAACCGAAAACCATTGGGTTTAAATGAAGGGTTGAACGCAAGTGTTGAGTTTAAATGAAGGGTTGAACCCATCATTTGTTTTAAATTAAGATTGAACCCTGCATTTGGTTTAAATTAAGGGTTGAACCAACTCTTGGGTTTATAGAAGGGTTGAACCCAACTGATTGGACTGACCCCAACCATTGGGTTTAAATTAAGGATCGAACCCAACCATGGGGCTTAAATCAAGGGTTGAACCCATCATTGGGTTTAAATTAAGGACTGAACCCAACCATCAGGTTTAAATTAAGGGTTGAACTCAACTCTTGGGTTTATAGGAAAGGTTGAACCCAACGGTTGGGTTTATCCAAAGTGTTGAACCCAACCATTGGACTGACCCCAACCATTGGGTTTAAATTAAGGATCGAACCCAACCATGGGGCTTAAATCAAGGGTTGAACCCATCATTGGGTTTAAATTAAGGACTGAACCCAACCATCAGGTTTAAATTAAGGGTTGAACTCAACTCTTGGGTTTATAGGAAAGGTTGAACCCAACGGTTGGGTTTATCCAAAGTGTTGAACTCAACCATTGGACTGACCCCAACCATTGGGTTTAAATTAAGGATCGAACCCAACCATGGGGCTTTAAAGAAGGGTTGAACCCAGCTGAGGGACTGACCCCAACCATTGGGTTGAAATGAAGGATTGAACACAACCATGGGGCTTAAATCAAGGGTTGAACCTATCATTGGGTTTAAATAAAAGATTGGACTCAGCTCTTGGGTTTATAGGAAAGGTTGAACCCAACGGTTGGGTTTATCCAAAGTGTTGAACCCAACCCTTGGGTTTAAATGAAGGGTTAAACCCAACTGTTGGATTTCAATGAAGGATTGACCCATCACTGGGTTTAAATGAAAGCTTGAACCCAATCCTTGGGTTTAAATTAAGGATTGAACCCAACTATTGGGTTTACACAGAGTATTGAACCCAGATGTTGGATTGGACACAGTCATGGGGTTTACATTAAGGATTGAACCCAGCTGTTGGGTTTATATGAAGAGTTAAACCCAACCGTTGGGTTTAAACCCTTTCCAGCTAAAAACCAAGCCAGAAACCACTCCAGCACCATCCAGTCCTCCTGGAAACGCCCTTGGCGGATTTTGACCCAGTTCACCAACATTTTCCCATTCACTACAAAATCCTTGGGACTGACAGTCCTCACCTGGCCGGGAAAACCCCAAACTTCAGTGGTGGTGAGGGCCCAGCACAATCAATTCCTTCTCTGAGGGCCTGGACTACTCCACCCCATCCAAGGCCAGCATTTGGGCTGTAAAGTTTATTATAACCATGGATTTATTTTTGTTGCCTCGTCCAACCCTTGAATAATACAGAGCTCTCCACAGATTTTCATGGATCTGAGTCCCTGTGAGTGTTCACAGAAACAGCACAGAGGAGTCGCTGCCTCCTGAGCCTCAGGTTGGTAGCAAGTGAAAGTTTGGGAGAATCTCCATCAAAATTGGCTTCAAGCACAAGTGGGGTTAAAAATTAACCAAATCTGTCCATGGAGAATGACTTCTGTCTTCAAATGACTCTTCCTCACAGTGTTTTCACTTTTTCACCCTCCCCAGAAAAACCCCAAACGAAACCAAACAGCCCCAGCCTGGGAATTCTTGGCCGGAAATGGAAGCCTTGAGCAATGTGTGGCCCAAAACACAGCAAAATTTAAAAAAAAATTTTAAAACATTCAGTCAAACACAAAAAGCTGCCAGAAAGCAGCGATTTGGGGAGGGTTTAAAAAGAAAAGAGAACCCTGGGAGAACATATTTTGCAGCAAACACAGCTCTAGAACTGAGCCCAAGAGTCACAGTGACTCTTCTTAGTCTAGACAGCGGTGAGGGTTTGTCTTGATCTTCTTCCCCTCATAAATGATTGAATGATTTCTTTTTTTGCATTTTCCAATTGTTGGGATGAGTATTTTCAAAGTCTGAACACCTCCAGAAACTGTAACACAGTCTAAAGCATGTGGCTTTAGGAGAAGCCAGTTTTAAGCCTGGCTTTGCTGGTCTGCCCCATGGATTTGGGTATTTAGACTGGGCATGGTTAATCTGTGTCCATGGCAAATTTTGTTGGGTTTGCAGCCCCTGCTTGGAGGTTTGATGAGGGATTTTGCCATGAAGTGGAAGAGCAGCAGCTTTTGAGAGAGAAAAGCTGAGTCTGGGGGAGCCACGGTGAAATAAAAGCATTTTAATTCCAGATTTAGCGTGATGAACTCACAGCAACCCCCCTGCTGGGAATCAGAAATTAAATATTGCTGGAGATTTAAATCCCATCTCCCAAATCCCCAGCACAAGGACTGGATACAGGAAACCAATGAGGGTTTGTTTCCTACAGTTTGGGAATTGCTGCGGACAATCTGTGAACTCCTTCCCACGTGAGGAGGGATGGGGGCAAAGAGGGCAAGGGCAGAACTGCTCAGCCTGTGGCCACCAAAGCAAAAGGGCCATCAAGGAGATGTTAATGAGTTTAATTACTTGGGATTGGCCTAAGGACGCCATTGAGCCAAATTCATCGTTAAAACCAAGCCCAGGTTTATTGCTGTGACCATCACCCAGGCACTGAGCGGGACCTGCAGCACGGGTGATGGAAACACGGAGCAGAGTGAGGGGGATTCCCCTCACCAAACCTGGCACAGGCACGGAACCACCGAGGCTGGAAAAGCCCTCTGAGATCATTCCAACCATCCCCAGCCCTGCCAGGGCCACCACTGCCCCATGTCCCCGAGGGCCACATCCACAGGGCATTGAAACCCCTGCCTGGATGGGGACTCCACCCCTGCCCTGGACAGCTGTGCTTGACAACCCTTTTGGTGAAGGAATTCTTCCCGATATCCAACCTAAACCTTCCCTGGCACAGCCTGAGGCTGCTCCCTCCTGTCCTGTGGCTCCCTTTGAGCTCAGCTTCTCTGGGCAACCTGCTCCAGTGTTCCATGGAATTCCAGAATGGGTTGGGTTAGGTTGGGTTGGGAGGGACCTCAAAGAACATCCATGGGCAGGGACACCTCCCACTGTCCCAGGGTGCTCCAAGCCCCAGTGTCCAGCGTGGCCTGGGACATTTCCAGGGATGAGGAGTGATCCATGGTGCAAATTCCAGATTAGAGGCCAAATCCAGGTTTTTCCGATTGCCTGGTTTGTTGGGGTTTCCTCCTCCAGAGCATTCCCTTGATGTGGCTGAGGGAGCCAAGGGGAGCTGGACACAGGGACACATGAGTGGACATGGGGACACAGGGGTGGACACAGGAACATGTAAGTGGACACAGGGACATGGGAGTGGACACAGGGACAACAGGAGGGGACACAGGGATAGATGAGTGGACACAACGACACATGAGTGGACACAGGAACATGTGAGGGGACACAGGGACACGTGAGGGGACACAGGCATAGATGAGTGGACACGGGCACAGGAGGGGACACAGGGATAGATGAGTGGACACAAGGACACATGGGGGGACATAGGGACACGTAAGTGGACACAGGGATGTGTGACTGGACATGGGAACACTTTAGCTCCCAGAATTCCTGCCATTTTTTATCTCCCTGAATTCCTGCCATTTTTTAGCTCCTGGGTTTTGTTTCAGCACCACCAACATTCCCTCAGCAGAAGGACAACGTTTGTGACGTCGCCGCACTTTGAATCCAGAACCATCAGACCCTGTCAGAGAAACCAACGTTTCTCATTCCTTTTCTTCTTCTTGTCTCAGAAAGTTCTGACCTCTCACCCGTCAAGACACCAATCCTAAAACTGCAGGAATTTTTTTAAATTCCCTGCTTTTTTCCCCCTTTCAATGAAGATTTTTGGTGCCTCGGAGATGGTTTTGACTGCCTGGCATTGGCAAAGATCGATTTGCTGAAGGTCTAAACCCACACCTCTTAAACCAGGCCTAGAGCAGTAAATCCATCCAAGGAGTTATTTCATTTCATACTGAGAGGGAATTTTTATGGAATGAAGGAATCTCAGGAGTCCATCAGCTGGTGGATGGCACCACCCAAACCTCGCTGAGCCGCTCTCCAGACTTCATGGATCGTCCTGGAGAAACCTCCACTGATTTAAGGGATTCAACTCTGGGACATCCCTGACCACTTCAGCTGGAGCTGGCTGCTCCAGGGAAACTGGAAAGCCAACTTGGAATGAGGGACTGGCTCCAAAGGAGGTCATCCTTCATCCCCCCAGTCACCAGATTGGATTGGGACTAATTGGATCTGATGAGTCCCATCCAGCCAAGCTGGAGAAAAGAGCATTAGGAGAAGGAAGGAAAAAACTCATTCATTAGGGCTGGGAGGTGAACATGGAGGCAGAGAGATGGAAAACTGGGCTCTTTCCCAACTGGAGCTCTCCCAAGCCAAGGAGAACAGAATGGAGGAGTCCAAGGGAAGGGAAAGCAGCAAGGATCCGAGTGGGGAAGGAAGTTAGAGAGGAGCAAGAGGAAGGGAAGGAGGAAACGTCGCTCCCAAGACAATTCCAGGAGGGACGACCACAGCAGCACCACAGTTGGGTCCTTCGAGGGAAGGAAACGGGGTTGTCTGGAGCAAGAGGGGAGGAAAATGGGATTCGTGCTGAGAATGAGACAAACTGGGTTTGGGAGAAGGTGGAGAAAGGAGGATGAGGATGTGGTGTTCCCTCAGTCTCAGGTTTTCCTTGCACCTGGATCCCATCCAGAGGCAGCATCATTCCCAGGGATCTGGGGATGGGCTGGGGCAGAGGGAAAGGAAGGGATGAGAACAAAGCTGTGGAAATGGAGACATCCCAGTGAAACGAGAGTGGAAATGCTGCAGGGGAGCACACGGAGTTTGGGAGGGGACAGCCACGGAATCTTGGAATCAGAGGAAGTTGGGTTGGGAGGAACCCTAAGGATCATCTCATTCCAATCTCTGCCATGGGCAGGGACACCTCCCACCATCCCAGGGTGCTCCAAGCCCCATCCAACCTGGCCTGGGACACTGCCAGGGATGGGCTTGGCAGGACCCAGCAGATGCCGGGTCCTCCTGACTCCAGGGGCAGGATCATCATCCTGGGAGCATTCCCAGAGGGACAGGATGGTGATGATGCTGGGCACTGGGAGCATTCCCAGAGGGACAGGATGATGATGATGATGGACAGTGGGAGCATTCCCAGAGAACTCCAGCTCCTTGTCCCCACTGCACCCAAGGCTCAAGGCTGGGCCTTTGGGAATGGCTGCTGCAGCTCCAGCGATTTCTGGGCTCCGTGGAGGAGCTGCCAGGCTGAGTTTCCAGCCTGGGAGACCCAACCACTCCCTTCTGGAATCTGAGAATCAACAGGGAAAGGGATGTGCAGGAGCAGGATCTTTTGAGCAGGGAGATGCAGACTTTAGAGCCAGGCACCGCTTCATTTCAAACTTAAATTAATTTAAAACAAGTTTATCACCAGCTCCTCGGATCCACTGGGATTCTCCTCCATGGAGGAGGGAGCCAGACCACGCTCCATCCCTTCCCATCCCTCTCCCAGCTTCCTCCAGCTCCTGAATGTTCCCTGGCTGCCCTGAGCACAGAGCCGAGCAGCAGCGGGAGGGCTGCAGCTCTCGCGGCTGATGATGGACATCACACCCCATTCACAGGCTGTCAGGGCGGCCTCGCAGCCAATTATCGGGAACAAGGAGCGGGATTGGAAAAATCCACAGGGGCACCTCCCCCTGGAGAGGAGAGCGAGAAATGTGTGTGAGAGTTCAGAGTGGGAGCGGGGAGGGGGGAACGGCTCCGGGATGTGGAGCCACTGCACGGGAGGGAATGGGATTGATGGTGTGGGATGGGATGGGATTGATGGTGTGGGATGGGATGGGATTGATGGAATGGGATTGATGGTGTGGGATGGGATGGGATGGGATTGATGGTGTGGGATGGGATGGGATGGGATGGGATGGGATGGGATGGGATGGGATGGGATGGGATGGGATGGGATGGGATTGCTGGTGCCAGGGAGCCAGGGCGGGGGCTCCCTCTAATGACTGACCCCAAATCCCAACCCCTCCCTGCCCTGCAGGTGTGTCTCCAGGATGCTGGGAATTGTGGGGGATTTCAGGACACAGCATTCCACAGCAACACACGGATCAGGGCTGTTCCCAGCTGGAACGTCTGTGGGGACAGCAGGGCACAGAAATGTCACCGCACACCCCCTGTGCCACTGCCTGCTCCACTGGGCAGGTCTCCCAACATCCAGAAGGAGAAGAACCTTTAAAGGCTGCTGCCCTTAATGTTCCATGTGGGGGGAAAATGTTCCAACGTCAAGAAAAAGCTCCTGTGAAGGCTCTGCAGGCTCTGCTCCTCATGTTCCATCTAGAGGAAAGCCTCCCAACATCAGGAAAAAGAACCTTTAAAGGCTGCTGCTTTAAAGGTTTCCTCATGCTTCCTCCAAGCGGAGCATGAGGAAAACCTCCCAACATCCACAAGGAGAACCCCTAAAGGCTGTGCCCTGCATGCTCCACGTGGAGGAAAAGCTCCTTCCAAGTTCAGGAAGGAAAAGAACCTTTAAAGGCTGCTGCCCTTCATGCTCCACGTGGAGGAAAATCTTCCAGCGTCAGGAAAAAGCACCTGTGAAGGCTCTGCTCTTCCTGCTTTGCTTGGAGGAAAACCTCCCAACATCCAGAAGGAGAAGAACCTCTAAAGGCTGCTGCCCTTAATGTTCCATGTGGGGGGAAAATGTTCCAACATCAAGAAGAAGCTCCTGTGAAGGCTCTGCTCCTCATGTTCCATCTAGAGGAAAACCTCCCAACATCAGGAAAAAGAACCTTTTAAAGGCTGCTGCTCCTCATGCTCCGCTTGGAGGAAAACCTCCCAACATCCAGAAGAAGAACCTCTAAAGGCTGTGCCCTGCATGCTCCACATGAAGAAAAAGCTCCTTCCAAGTTCAGGAAGGAAAAGAACCTCTAAAAGCTGCCGCCCTTCATGCTCCACGTGGAGTAAAACATTCCAACATCAAGAAAAAGCTCCTGTGAAGGCTCTGCTCCTCATGTTCCATGTAGAGGAAAATCTCCCAAAATCAGGAAGGGCTGCTGCTCTTCGTGCTCTGATTGGAGGAAAACCTCCCAACATCCAGGAGAAGAACCTCTAAGGGCTGCTGCCCTTCATGGTCCATGTGGAGGAAAAAGCACCTGTAAAGGCTGCTGCCATTCATATTTCACATGGAGGAAAAGTTCCTTCCAGGTTCTGGAAGGAGAAGAACCTTTAAAGGCTGCTGCCCTTCATGCTCCACGTAGAGGAAAACGTTCCAACATCAAGAAAAGGCACATGTGAAGGCTCTGTCCTTCATGCCCTGTTTGGAGGAAAACTTTCTACCATCCAGAAGGAGAGAACCTCTAAAGGCTGCTGCCCTCCATGGTCCACGTGAAAAAAAGCTCCCTCCAGCATTAGGAAGGAGAAGAACATCTAAGGACTGCTGCCCCTCATGTTCCATGTGGAGGAAAACGTTCCAACATCAAGAAAAAGCTCCTGTGAAGGCTGCTGATCCTCGTGTTTCGTGTACGGGAAGACCTCCCAACATCAGGAAAGACAGCTGCCCTTCATGCTCTGCTTGGAGGAAAAACTTCAATCATCCAGAAGGAGAAGAACCTCTAAAAGCTGCTACCCTTTGTGCTCCATGTGGAGTAAAATGTTCCAACATCAAGAAAAAGCACCTGTGAAGGCTCTGCTCTTCATGCTCTGCTTGGAGGAAAAGCTCCCAACATCCAGAAGGAGAAGAACCTTTAGGGTTCATGGTCCACATGAAGAAAAAGATCCTTCCAACATTAGGAAGGAGAAGAACATCTAAGGACTGCTGCCCCTCATGTTCCATGTAGAGGAAAACGTTCCAACATCAAGAAAAAGCTCCTGTGAAGGCTGCTGATCCTCGTGTTTCATCTAGAGGAAAACCTCCCAACATCCAGGAGAAGAACCTCTAAAAGCTGCTGCCCCTCATGTTCCATGTGGAGGAAAACGTTCCAACATCAAGAAAAAGCTCCTGTGAAGGCTCTGCTCCTCATGCTCTGCTTGGAGGAAAAACTTCCATCATCCAGAAGGAGAAGAACCTCTGAAGGCTGCTGCCCTTTGTGCTCCTTGTGGAAGAAAAGCTTCCAAAATCAGGAAGAAGAACCTTTAAAGGCTGCTGTCCTTCATATTCCATGTGGAGGAAAACCTCCTTCCAACATCAGGAAAGAAACCTCTAAAGGCTGCTGCCCTTCATGTTCCATGAGGAGGAAAATGTTCCAACATCAAGAAAAAGCTCCTGTGAAGGCTCTGCTCTTCATGTTCCACATCATATTCCACATGGAGGAAAACCTCCCAACATCAGGAAGAAGAAGAAGAACCCATGAAGGTTTTTGCCTTTCTCCACCCCACACCAACATCCACAGATCCACGGGAAGCTCCTTCCTCTCCCTGCAGCAGGAGCAGCACAGCTCCAACCCCTGCTATTCCACACATCCAGGGCATCCTGGTGGGATCCCAGTCAGGGGGGACGCCGTGGCACTGCCAGGGAGGCAGCAGCTCCTCCCTGCACGGAGATTTCCACCTGCACGGGGCTGAAACGCCCCAGTTTTATTCCCTACAAATCTCACGGAGCTCCTCACGCCTCCTTTCCCAGGGGTGTTTCCCACAGCACCCTGATGGTCCCCTCTGGAGCTGCTCCAGCTGCTCTGCAGGATCCGGGGCAGCCCCAGGAATCAAAGATTCCCCAGCCCTGCATCGGCTGTGCCCGCACGGACACTCCACACCCCAAGGGCTCCTTACCACGCTCCCCGGGGGACAAAGCTCTGCCAAGGTCCTTGTCCGTGTGTCCTGCCCCTCTAAGCTGCCCCTGTTCCAAAGGGAGAGCAGCATTAATGCCAAATCCATGGAATCTGCAGCGCCGCAGCGTGCCGGGGGCGGAAGGCGGGGTGTGAGTGGCAGCAGCACGTCCAGCTGGGGAGTGTCACCTCAGCGAGTCACACGGGGACAAAAACGCTGGCCCAGGGACTGGGGAGCTCAGGGAGACCGTCCCAGGAAGGTGTGGATGGAAAAGCGAAGCACTGAGGATGTTGGGATGGGGATCAGGGTTAAAGTTCAGCTGGAAAAGTGAGCGCAGCCCCATGGATGAGGGAGCTCAGGGAAACCATCCCACGTTTCCCCAGGAAGGTGTGGATGCAAAAGAGAAGCGTTGAGGGTGTTGGGATGGGGATCAGGGTTAAAGTTCAGCTTTAAAAAGGAAAAGTGAGCACAGCTCCGTGGGTGAGGAGCTCAGGGGAGCCAGGCTGGGCTGGGAGCAGCTCTGCAGGAGGGGACAGCAGAGGGGACAGGAGCAGCAGTGCCCAGCACACGGGGACAGTGACACGGGAAACCTTCCAGCAGAGATCCAGTCCAGTGTTGTATCCATCGAGGCACTTCAGCAACTCCACAGCCCTTGGGAAACGCTCTGGCAGCTGCACAGGGAGCAAAACAAACCCTCTGTGACCTGAGAAAATGGGAAAATGGCCTGGCCAGGGGAAAAAATTCCAACTGAGGAGCTCAGGGAAACCATCCCAGGAAGGTGTGGATGGAAAAGAGAAGCACTGAGGTTGTTGGGATGAGGATTAGGGTTAAAGTTCAGCTGGAAAAGGAAAAGTGAGCACAGCTCTGTGGGTGAGGGAGCTCAGGGAAACCATCCCACATTTCCCCAGGAAGGTGTGGATGGAAAAGAGAAGCGTTGAGGTTTTTGGGATGGGGATTAGGGTTAAAGTTCAGCTGGAAAAGTGAGCACAGCTCCGTGGGTGAGGAGCTGAGGGGGAGCTCTGCAGGAGGGGACAGCAGAGGGGACAGGAGCAGCAGTGCCCAGCACACGGGGACAGTGACATGGAAAACCTTCCAGCAGAGATCCAGTCCAATCCAATGGAGTTTTCCATCAAAACCTCGAGGCACTTTGACAATTCCACAGCCCTTGGGAAACGCTCTGGCAGCTGCACAAGGAGCAAAGCAAACCCTCTGTGACCTGAGAAAATGGGGAAATGGTCTGGCCAGGGGAAAAAATTCCAACTGCTGTGGGATCTTTAATGTTCCACAGGAAAAGGTACAAGCACTCAGCTCAGGGCTTGTCTGAAAACACAATGGAATGACTTTCCCAAATTGCTCCTCAAAACTGTTCCTGCCCCTTTGGGATGAGCTGATCCTGCTCCTGATGTCAGCCTGTGCTCCTGGGAATGTGATACTAAAAGAGCTGGATTTTGGGATGTTAAAACTCCTCTCTCACAGATTATTTCACACAGAACTTCAGAGGAGGCCCCGGAGCTGCTCCAGGGCTGGAGCCAGGCTGGGAGAGCTGGGAATGTTCCCCTGGAGAAGGGAAGGCTCCAGGCAGAGCTCAGAGCCCCTTGCAGGGCCTGGAGGGGCTCCAGGAGAGCTGGAGAGGGACTGGGGACAAGGCCTGGAGGGACAGGACACAGGGAATGGCTTCCCACTGGGAAAGGGGAGATTGGGCTGGGATCTTGGCAAGGAATTGCTGTGTGGGAGGGTGGGGAGGGGCTGGGCTGGAATTCCCAGATTTGCTGTGGCTGCCCCTGGATCCCTGGCAGTGCCCAAGGCCAGGTTGGATCCACCTGGGACAGTGGGAGGTGTCCCTGTCCATGGATGGGGTGGGAATGGGATGGGATTTAAGGTCCTTCCCAACCCAAACCATTCCAGGATTCCACGCCATGACTTGAACACCAGCTCCAGCTCAAAACACATCCACAGGGGAAGGTGTAATTCCAGGAGAACATTCCAGAACCCTGCCTCTCCTCAGCTGCCCCCCAGCACCCTGCAGCCTCGAGGTCTCTAATTTAGCCATGGTTAATTAATTCACCACCAATTAAGGCACGAGGGGAGGGTCGGAGTTCACAGAGCAGCGAAGCCACAGCGCGGGAGGGGCTGGGGCATGCAGGGCCAGGCACACCTCAGGTGACAGCCACACCTCGGGGGACAGCCACACCTCAGGGGACAGCCACACCTCAGGGGACAGCCACACCGGGGACAGGGGGACAGCCACACCTCGGGGGACAGCCACACCTCGGGGGACAGACACACCTCAGGGGACAGCCACACCTCGGGGGACAGCCACTCCTCAGGGGACAGCCACTCCTCAGGTGACAGCCACACCTCAGGGGACAGCCACTCCTCAGGGGACAGCCACACCTCAGGGGACAGCCACACCTCAGGGGACAGACACACCTCAGGGGACAGACAGAGCCACTCCTCAGGGGACAGACACACCTCAGGGGACAGACACACCTCAGGGGACAGACACTCCTCAGGGGACAGCCACTCCTCAGGGGACAGCCACACCTCAGGGGACAGCCACTCCTCAGGGGACAGCCACACCTCAGGGGACAGACACACCTCAGGTGACAGCCACGCCTCAGGGGACAGCCACGCTTTCAGGTCACCAAGACACAGCTGAGTCAATTTAAAGATCTAAACATGCTTTGCAACCCAAAAATCATCTCCCAAGCAGCTCCTCAGCCACGAAAGGCAGAGACATAAAGAGTTACCCACTGCTATTGAGACAGCACTTATGACAGCTCCCAAGTAGCCCTGGATGAACTTGGATGTCGGAGAAGGCTTTGGAGAGAAAAACAAAACATATTTTCAATCAACAAACTTCTGGTTATTAGTATTCAACCCTTTTTTTTTTTTTCCCCATGTTTTTCGTTTGTTTGTTTTGGTTCTGGTGTGTTTTATTCCGAAGCAGAGACAGGTTTAATTCTGTCATATTGTTCCGTGACACGCGGGCTGGCATCCCGAGAGGCAAAAGCGGGGAAACCGCGGCCTCCCGAGCGAGGTTAAAGGGGATGGAAAATTAATTGGCATCAGAAAATTACAATAATAGCAGCTCGAAGGGAGGATGGGAGTGAGATTCAGCAAACGGCACCAAATTAGCGATTCCACCCTCGAGAGCCGAGCCCCAAACTCGCCACAGTCAATGCTTTGTCTGGGAAATGTTCTCTCAGTGAGCTGGATGGGCTCCAGCTCCGCTTCCCACATCCCAGCACGGGATGGAGGGAGGCTGAGGGGAAGGAGGGGAG
The DNA here is from genome assembly GCA_034509425.1 of Eopsaltria australis. Taxonomy (NCBI): domain Eukaryota; kingdom Metazoa; phylum Chordata; class Aves; order Passeriformes; family Petroicidae; genus Eopsaltria; species Eopsaltria australis. The sequence continues at coordinate 58,095 of JAVTVJ010001363.1, read as the reverse complement.
CAGGGACAGCCCCAGAACTTCCCAGGGACAGCCCCAGAACCTCCCAGGGACAGCTCCACCAAGGATGGGAACAGGGACAGCCCCAGAACCTCCCAGGGGCAGCCCCAGAACCTCCCAGGGACAGCTCCACCAAGGATGGGAACAGGGACAGCCCCAGAACTTCCCAGGGACAGCCCCAGAACCTCCCAGGGACAGCCCCAGAACCTCCCAGGGACAACTCCACCAAGGATGGGAACAGGGACAGCCCCAGAACCTCCCAGGGACAGCTCCACCAAGGATGGGAACAGGGACAGCCCCAGAACCTCCCAGGGGCAGCCTCATCAAGGACAGAGCAGGAATAGCCCCAGAACTTCCCAGGAAAAGCCCCACCAAGGATGGGAACAGGGACAGCCCCAGCTCCAAAACTTCCCAGGGACAGCCCCATCAAGGACAGAGCAGGGACAGCCCCAGCACTTCCCAGGGACAGCCCTAGCACTTCCCAGGAATAGCCCCAGCACTGACAGAGCAGGGACAGCCCCAGAACTTCCCAGGGACAGCTCCAGAACTTCCCAGAGACAGTCCCACCAAGGAAGGAGCAGGGACAGCCCCAGAACTTCCCAGGAACAGCCCCAGCGCTTCCCAGGGACAGCCCCAGCATTTTCCAGGGACAGCCTCATCAAGGACAGAGCAGGGACAGCTCCAGAACTTCCCAGGAACAGCCCCACCAAGGATGGAACAGGGACAGCCCCAGCACTTTCCAGGGACAGCCCAACCAAGGGAAGGGAGCAGGGACAGCTCCAGAACTTCCCAGGAACAGCTCCACCAAGGACACAGCAGGGACAGCCCCACAATTTCCCACCACTTCCCAGGCACAGCCCCAGCACTTCCCACTGCTGCCAGCATGAACAAAACCCTTGGGAGATGGGATCATGGATCACCTCCTGCTCCCCCAACGCAGGGAATTCTGCTCTGTGCTCTCTTAGATCCCAATCAAACCACTCCAGACCAGTCAGGACCGTGGACTGGTTCAGCTCCGAGTCCCTGAGCCTCATTCCTGCACCTCGAGCCATTCCCAGGTGCTCATGCTGTTACACTGAGTTTAAACACGGGACAGTGGCCAGTCCAGAGGTGCCTCAGAGCCCAGCCCGGGGTTTTCCTGGCCAGGGCAGATCCAGGATTGGTGTTTCCCAGCTGTTTGGTGTTTCCCAGGCGGCTGCTGGGTGCTCACCTTGCTCGCGTTGCGGTTTGCATAGTTCACACACGCGTTGTGGCTCTGGTTCAACCACTGCGGGACACAGGAGACACAGCATCAGCACGAACCCCAAAAAACCCCCAAATACCCCAAAAAACCCCCCAAAACCCAAAAAACCTGTGAGTTCTGTGGGAACAATCATCTGCTTAGCACCTCGCTGGGGCAGGGTCTAGGCCTGATTGGATGCCCTTCAAAGGGAGGAATGGGAATTCCAAGGGATGCGGTGCCCCGAGGGCAGCTCTGCTTCCCTGGATGCTGGGTGGGCAACTCCTCTCCTGGCCCCATCCCCCTCAGTGCTGCTGGGGTTAAACCTCACAGAATCCCGGGATCCCTGAGGCTGGAAAATCCCTCTGAGGTCGCCAAGTCTGTGCCCCATCCCCACCTTGTCCCCAGCCCAGAGCCCTGAGTGCCACCTCCAGAACATCTCCAGGGGTGGGGACTCCAACCCTCCCTGGGCAGCCCCTGCCAATATCCAACCATCCTTAAAGTGAGGAAATTCCTCCTGATATCCTGCCCAAACCCATCTGGAGGGTGCAGCAGGAAGCCCGGCTGCCATCCCAGCATCTCCAAAGGCTCCTAGAGGGTCACAGGAGGTTTCTGAGGAGCAGGAGATGAGCAGATGTCCCAGATTTTGGATCCAGAGGGCATTAAACTGGCAGTGCCCCTGGATCCCTGGCAGTGCCCCAAGCCAGGCTGGACATCGGGGCTTGGAGCAGCCTGGGATAGCAGGAGCTGTCCCTGCCCACCTGGGCTGGAATGGGATGGGATGGAAGGTCCCTTCCCACCCAAGCCAGTCTGGGATTCCATCCCGGATGTCCCTAAAGAAGGGCAGGTGAGTGCCCTGAGTGTCCCAGGATGTCCCCAGGCACTCCTCCTGTCCCACCCGGGACAGCTCCCGGCCCAACCCCGAATTCCTGGCACATCCCACGCTGCTCCCCGCTCTGCTCCAGGCAGATCCCGCGGTGCTCGGAGCCTCCCTGGCTGCACAGCTCCATCCCCGCTCGCGCTGCACACAATCCAAAGGCATCTTCCGACAAAAAGGAGGCTGAAAATAACTCCTGCCTTCCCTTCCTGGCGGTGGAATCACACTCGGGGTGTGTTTACTACGGAGCTCTCATTCCCGTGACTGCTCCCTCCCTCACTCCTAATTCCCGGGAATTTAATGGGAATTCACTCCAGCTCCTCCCCTCACTCCTAATTCCCGGGATTTTAACAGGAATTCACTCCAGCTCCTCCCCACACTCCTAATTTCTGGAATTTTAATGGGAATTCGCTCCCAGCTCCTCCCCACACTCAGATGATGGAGCTCTCATTCCTGTGCCTGCTCCCTCCCTCACTCCTAATTCCTGGAATTTTAACAGGAATTCGCTCCAGCTCCTCCCCACACTCGGATGATGGAGCTCTCAGTCTTGTGCCTGCTCCCTTCCCTCATTCCCAATTCCTGAAATTTTAACGGGAATTCACCCCAGCTCCTCCCCACACTCCTAGTTTCTGGAATTTTAATGGGAATTCGCTCCCAGCTCCTCCCCACTCTCGGATGATGGAGCTCTCATTCCCAGCTCTGTTCCCTCCCTCACTCCTAATTCCTGGAATTTTAACAGGAATTCGCTCCAGCTCCTCCCCACACTCGGATGATGGAGCTCTCATTCCCAGCTCTGCTCCCTCCCTCACTCCTAATTCCCGGGATTTTAACGGGAATTCACTCCAGCTCCTTCCTACACTCACATGATGGAGCTCTCATTCCCGTGCCTGCTCCCTTCCCTCACTCCTAATTCCCAGAATTTCAATGGGAATTCACCCCAGCACCTCTCTCACTCCTAATTCCCGGGATTTTAACAGGAATTCACTCCAGCTCCTCCCCACACTCAGCTGGAGCTCCCCCAAAGCTCCTGGAGCACACCGAATGCAGAGATCCCGGGCTTTCCATGCACAGCTATTCCCAAAATCCCTGGGAACGGGGCCTCCCACCATTCCAGCCCTGCACAGACGAATCCCCCAAGGAATTCCCAACTCCTCGTCCTCCCAAAGGCAGATGGGGGAGTTTAGGGCCAGCATTTCCATGGATGTGCACATGGAATCACCATTCACACCTGGATAAAATGGCTCCAAAAGCTGAATTTTGGTTCTGCCCCAAAAGAGGTGGATGTGGGATGGGAAGTGAAGCCCAAATTTATTTCCAGCCCCTTCCAGGCTTTTCCCTGAGTTCACGGCCAGGGTGGGACGTTCATTTTCAGTTCCTCTCTCCCAAAACATCATTCCCAACATTCCCCAGGATTCCTGTTCCCCTCTGGAGGTGGGACCTGGGCACAGCTCAGAGCAGATATTCGGGCTCAGATCTGGAATGGAAACAACTGAAAACGTCTGAAGGGAGAACACTCTGAAAGCTCTGGGGTGTTTTATTCAATGTTTTGACTATTTCAAATTAAATCAGGGCCCAGTTTTCTGGAGGTGGGACCTGGGCACAGCTCAGAGCAGACATTTGGGCTCAGATCTGGAATGGAAATTATCTCAAGGGAGAACACAGCTCAAACACTCTGAAGGCTCTGGGGTGTTTTATTCAATGTTTTTACTATTTCAAATTAAAATCAGGGCCCAGTTTTCTGGAGGTGGGACCCAGGCACAGCTCAGAGCAGATATTCGGGCTCAGATTTGGAATGGAAATGATCTGACACAGCTCAAACACTCTGAAGGCTCTGGGGTGTTTTATTCAAAGTTTTGACTATTTCAAATTAAAATCAGGGCCCAGTTGCCAAAAATATATGAAATAAAACAATCAGCAATCCCAGCCCTGTCCCAAACCCAGCTCTTCCCACATTCCCAGCTCTTCCCACATTCCCAGCCTTCCCACATTCCCAGCTCTTCCCACATTCCCAGCCTTCCCCGGGAGCTTTACCTGCCAGAACACAGTGGATGCCAGGGTCTGGTTGGGCAGGAGGAGACCAACGACCTGCAGGAGCAGAGATTGTGCCATCATTAAACCAGCCCTGCTTTGCTCTCCGTGCTTTTCCAGACAGGGACTGGAATGAATTATCCCCAATTCCTGCCTTCATTTCATTCCCATTATTTTTGTTCACCCCAGTCATTATCAGCCTCCTGTTTCCGTTTTCCAGGGGTGGAACTGGTGCCTGCCCCTAAAAGCTTTGGTCTCTTTAATTTCTGCTTGTAACACACCCTGAAAATGCCCTGGCACTGCCCAAAGATCCCGTTAAAATCCCAACAATTCCCTAATCCAGGGGTTCCTGGAGGGAAGCACAAACCCTGCACGAAGGGAAGAGCTCAGAGCTGCCACTGCTGGCATTTTTCCTGTTTTAGGGCCATTTTTCCGGCTTTAGGTGAGTTTTTCCTCCTTTAGGGCAGTTTTTCTTGGTTTAGGGCCATTTTCCTGCTTTAGGGAAAATTTTCCTGGTTTAGGGCCATTTTTTCCTTCTTCAGGGCCATTTTTTCCTGCTTTAGGGGAGCTTTTCCTCCTTTAGGGCCATTTTTCCCTGCTTCAGGGAAATTTTTTTCCTGCTTTAATACCTTTTTTTCCTGTTTTAGGGCAATTTTTCCTGCTTTAGGGAAATTTTTTTCCTGCTTTAATACCATTTTTTCCTCCTTTAGGGCCATTTTTCCTCCTTTAGGGTCATTTTTTCCTGCTTTAGGGCACTTCTTCCTTTCAGAGCATAAGAAGCTGAGGAAGAGGAAGAAGGCAAGGAGATCCCAAAGATCATCCCAACAAACAGAGCCAGGACAGTGAATTCCCACCAAGGAACAGGTGAGGTGAGAGATTCCCTGGCACCGTTCTCTCCCTTCCCGTGCCCCGAACACCCCAAAATTCCTGGAGCTGATTTCTGGAGTGAAAATCCTGAGCAACTCCTTGAACTCCACGCTTTTATTTCCAGGCAGGAATGCCATGAGCTCATCCCCACCCTCACATCTCCCCCCAAGTCTTTCCTCTCAGTTTATTCCCAAAATTTGGGGAGGGTGATCCCCCCTGGTGCTTGGGATGAGCTGGATCCATCTGAGGGGGAAATATCTGAATTTAGGACATGGAGAAACAAGAGGGGGTGAGGTTGGGTGGCCTCGTTTGGTTCCTTCCTCCTCCTCCTCCTCCTCCTCCTCCTCCTCCTCCTCCTCCTCCTCCTCTCCCACTCTTTCCTCTCCGTTTATTCCCTGGAATTCGGGGAGAGAGAGACCCCTCTGGTCCTTGGGATGAGCTGGATCCATCCCTGAACATCTGAGGGGAAATATCGGAATTCAGGACACAGAGAAACAAGAGGGGATGAGGTTGGGTGGCCTCGTTTCATTCCCATCTCCTCTCCTTCCTCCTCCTCCTCCCCCAGTTTTTCCTCTCAGTTTATTCCCAAAATTTGGGGAGGGAGATCCCCCCTGGTGCTTGGGATGAGCTGGATCCATCTGAGGGGGAAAAATCAGAATTCAGGACATGGAGAAACAAAAGGGGATGAGGTTGGGCGGCCTCGTTTCATTCCCATCTCCTCTTCTTCCTCCTCCTCCTCCTCCTCCTCCAGCGTTTCCTCTCCATTTATTCCCTGGAATTTTTGGAGGGAGATCCCCCCTGGTCCTTGGGATGAGCTGGATCCACCCCTGAACATCTGAGGGGGAAAAATCTGAATTCAGGACATGGAGAAATGAAAGAGGATGGGGTTGGGCAGCCTCGTTTCGTTCCTTCCTCCTCCTCCTCCTCCTCCTCCTCCTCCTCCTCCTCCTCCTCCAGGTTTTCCTCTCTGTTTATTCCCAAAATTTGGGGAGGAAGAGGCCCCTCTGGTCCTTGGGATGAGCTGGATCCATCTGAGGGGGAAATATCTGAATTTAGGACACGGAGAAACAAGAGGGGATGAGGTTGGGCGGCCTCGTTTGGTTCCTTCCTCCTCCTCCTCCTCCTCCTCCAGCGTTTTCTCTCCGTTTATTCCCAAAATTTGGGGAGGGAAAGACCCAAATGAGCTGGATCCATCCCTGAACCTCTGAGGGGGAAACACCTGAATTCAGGACATGGAGAAATGGAAGGGGATGAGGTTGGGCAGCCTCGTTTGGTTCCTTCCTCCTCCTCCTCCTCCTCCTCGGCTTTTCCTCCCACAGCCTCTCGTGGAGTTTGCAGTGATTTTGTTCCTGGATTGGTTCCAGCTCCCACTCATTTACGGCTCCTAATTAACGCAGCCCCTAACGAAGCCACGGGGCCGGGACCCTCCTCACCCCCTGGTGCCCCCCCTGCCCCGCAGCGGGGGATAATGAGGCAGGGGAGGAACGGGATCAGGCAGAGGCTGGGGCTGAGCACTGGGGAAAGGGGGAGAAAAATCCTGGTGGGAAATAAAGAAAATGAAATAAATAAATAAGAAAAAAGAGCACCCAAAAATCTGCATGACTGAAAGAGGCACGTTTGAATGCAAACTCTCCATATGTGCGAGAGTCTGTCAAGAAATGTACAATTTCACTTTTAATTACTGGCAGGGGGGAAAAAATAACTAAGAAGGAAAACAAAATATAGAAAAAAAAATTTAAAAAAAATTTTAAAAGCAGAGTTCCTAAATGCTGGATTTAATTGGGGGTCGGGTGTGAAGGGCCCTTGGTGGGATATCGGGGAGCTGGGAGCGGCCCCAAATCCTGCCTGAGGTGGGACAGGCCTGGGGATGCCAGGGATGGACATTCCCGGGATCTGGAGGTGTCAGGGATGAGCATTCCCGGGATTTGTGAGTGCCAGGGAGGAACAGCCTGGGGACAAGGACAAGGACAAATCCCAGCCTGGGGACAAGGACAGGGAAAAATCCCAGCCTGGGGAAAAGGACAAAACTCAACTTGGGGACAAGGACAGGGATAAATCCCAGCCTGGGGACAAGGATAGGGAAAAATCCCAGCCTGGGGACAGGGACAGGGACAAATCCCAGCCTAGGGATGGGGACAAATCCCAAATTCCCACCTGGGCCCTCAGATTCTTTAAAACCTCAGAATTAAAAAACCCTCCTGACTTTGGGAGGAAATCGGTTCTAAAAGGTTCTAAAAAGGTAATAAAAGATTCTAAAAGGTAATAAAAGGTAATAAAAAGGTAATAAAAGGTAATAAAAGGTAATAAAAGGTAATAAAAGGCTCTAGAAGGTTCTAAAGGGTTCTAGAAGGTTCTAAAAAGCCAGTGGCAGCTGGCCTCGAACCTCACTTCCATCTCACATTCTGCCTGGTTTACATTTTTAATGGGAAATGTTTTCCACTCATTCATAGCTCTGGAAAAGCAGGGAAAAGGAGCAAGGATTTGCACTGGTCCTCAAGTTTAAGCCAAGTTTAAGCCGAATTTCCTAAATATGGGTAAATCTTTGCCCCAGAGGAGGAAGAACCAGCCCAGGGGAAAACATTCCCGGGATTTGGGGGTGCCAGGGATGAACATTCCCGGGATTTGGGGGTGCCAGGGATGAACATTCCCAGGATTTGGGGGTGTCAGGGGCGAACATTCCCGGGATTTGGGGGTGCCAGGGGAGCTCTGTGGGGCCAGCCCAGATCCCATTATTCCCTATCCCTTAATCCCTTTCCCAAGGAGCTGTCCCACACTGGATCATCCTGGAAATACTCCTGGGATGGGATGGGATGGGATGGGATGGGATGGGATGGGATGGGATGGGATGGGATGGGATGGGATGGGATGGGATGGGATGGGATGGGATGGGATGGGGGTGACCCTAAACTGCTCATCCCCACCCTGCTCACGGCTCCGGGGTGTCCCTAAATCCCCCCTGGGGACAGGGACAAATCCCAGCCTGGGGACAGGGACAAATCCCAGCCTGGGGGACAAGGACAGGGACAAATCCCAGTCTGGGGACAGGGACAAACCCCAGCCTGGGGATAGGCCCGGCCCAGCCCAAGCCCAGCTCAGGCTCTCTTGAGGAATTCCCATCCCCCTTTGTGCAGCCTCCAACAGTTTTGATGCCGGAGCCGGCTGCCAATTTTGTCACTAAATTTCACAGATCGAATTGGCATAAATGTTACATTTTAATTTTAACATTTGAAACGTTTGGGGGATTTTTTTTTTTCCCTCTCTTTTTATTTTTTTTCCCCCCTCTCTCTCTCTAAATGACAAGAGGTTCCAGTTTATCCTTTCCAGCTCCTGAAATTGGGCTCATCTGACAGCTCTCGGCTCCTCCTGACAGCTCTGGAGCGGGGCCGATTCCTCGTTGTCAATTTGAGCCCGAGCTCGGTTTTTGTTTAACCTTTTCTTTGCACAAAGTTCCCACCAAAGCCTCGCCCACCACAACAAACAGCAGCGCTGCTGATCCCTGGATCTGCGGCTCCCGACCTCGCGATCCCCGCCTGGGGAGGGTGACAGCGTTAAGCCGAGCCTAAAGCACCGCGGGGGTTTAAGGAGGGTAAATTTAAGATGGAATTTTGGCTCGTTTTGCGCCTTCCATCATTTAATGGTTTTAAGGAGCTGAGCCGGGCTTTGAGGGCAGAGCGCCTCTTGACGCCGAGTTTTTGGGGCGAACTGTGCCTTAATTTCCCATTAAAATTGGGCTTAATTAATCGTTCCTGAGGTTTCAGCAGGAGAATGGGCGGAATTCTCTCCCTTCTGGGTTTTGGCACGGAGAGCAACCAAACGCCCCCAAAAAAATTCCCAAACACCCCAAAAAATTCCCAAAAGCCAAAAAAATTCCCAAAACCCAAAAAATTCCCAAAAACCCCAAAAAATTCCCAAAAACCCCAAAAAATTCCCAAAACCCCCCAAAAATTCCCAAAACCCCCCAAAAAATTCCCAAAAATGCCAGAAATGCCCAAAACACCCCAAAAATTTCCCAAACCCCCCAAAAAATTCCCAAAAACCCAAAAAGATTCCCAAAAACCCAAAAATTCCCAAAACCCCCCCAAAATTCCCAAAAACCCCCAAAAATTCCCAAAAACCCCAAAAAATTCCCAAAACCCCAAAAAATTCCCAAAACTCCCCAAAAATTCCCAAAACTCCCAAAACCCAAAAATTCCCAAAAACCCCCAAAATTCCCAAAACCCCTGCAAAAATTCCCAAAAACCCCCAAAAATCTCCCAAAACCCCAAAAAAAAAATCCCAAAACCCCCCGAAAAATTCCCAAAACCCCCAAAAAATCCCAAAAATTCCCAAAAAACCCCAAAAATTCCCAAAACACCCCAAAAAATTCCCCAAAGCCAGGATAAATCCCCTCCCACCCTCAGCCATAACCTCAGGAGAGCACTCTGGGCTTTAAGTAATCTAAATAAGAGCTCTCAGTGCTTTAATTAACCCAAATGAGAGCTTTAATTAACCCAAAGGAGAGCTCAAGGCACGGCCTGGCTGAGCTGGGGCTCCTCAGGTGGGGAAGAGCCCCTTAAAAACCACGGAAATGGGAAATGAAAGTGTCCAGGATTGGAATCCGGGAGCTGCGGGAGCTGCAGTTTGCACTGGGAGAGGGGAGGATGCTGCAGGAGGTCAGGGAATGACGGGAGATGGAAAAATGATCTCAAATAGGGGTTGGGTTAATTGATCAATAACCCAATAGATAATAGAAATAACCTCCATGGATTAGTAAATTAATAGCCTTAATAGCAGATAAATAACCTGGATATGTTAATAAATAAATGACCTCAATAGCAGATAAATAACCTCAATGTATTAATAAATAAATAACCTCAATAGCAGATAAATGATCTCCAATAGGGGTTGGGTTAATTAATCAATAACCCAATAGATAATAGAAATAACCTCCATGTATTAATAAATTAATGACATCAATAGCAGATAAATAACCTTGATATATTAATAAATAAATAACCTTAATAGTAGATAAATGATCTCAAATAGGGGTTGGGTTAATTCATCAATGACCCAATAGATAATAGATAAATAACCTCAATATATTAATAAATAAAGCCTCAATAGTAAATAAATAATCTCAAATAGGGGTTGGGTGAGTTCATCAATAACCTGATAGATAAAAAATAAATAATCTCAATATATTAATAAATAAAACCTCAATAGTAGATAAATGATCTCCAATAGGGGTTGGGTTAATTAATCAATAACCCAATAGATAATAGAAATAACCTCCATGTATTAATAAATTAATAGCCTTAATAGCAGATAAATAACCTCGATATGTTAATAAATAAATAACCTCAAGAGTAGATAAATGATCTCAAATAGGGGTTGGGTTAATTCATCAATGACCCAATAGATAATAAAAAATAACCTCAATATATTAATAAATTAATAACCTCAAGTAGAGGCTGGGTTAATTCATCAATAACCTGATAAATAACAGATAAATAACCTCAATATATTAATAAATAAACCTCAATAGCAGATAAATAATCTCAAATAGGTGTTGGGTTAATTCATCCATAACCTGATAGACAATAGATAAATAACATCAATATATTAATAAATTAATAACCTCAGTAGTAGGTAAATAATCTCAAATAGGGGTTGGGTGAGTTCATCAATAACCTGATAAATAACAGATAAATAACCTCAATATATTAATAAATAAAACCTCAATAGTAGATAAATAAACTGAAATAGGGGTTGGGTGAGTTCATCAATAACGTGGCAGATAACAGATAAATAACATCAATACATTGATAAATAAATAACCTTAATAGTAGATAAATAACCTCAACTAGGGGCTGGATTAAGTGATCAATAACCTGATAGACAATAAAAAATAACCTCAATATATTAATAAATTAATAACCTCAATAGCAGATAAATGATCTCAAATAGGGGCTGGGTTAATTCATAATAATCTGATAAATAACCTCAATATATTAATAAGTAACCTCAATAATAGATCAATAACCTCAAATAGGGTGTGGTTTAATCCATAAATATCCTCATATAGAACAGATAATTAACCTCAATACATTAATAAATAAATAATCTCAATAGTAGATAAATAATCTCAAATAGAGGTTGAGTTAATTCATCAATAACCCGATAGATAACAGATAAATGACTTCAATATATTAATAAATAAATAACCTCAATAGTAGGTAAATGATCTCAAATAGAGGTTGAGTTAATTCATCAATAACCCGATAGATAACAGATAAATGACTTCAATATATTAATAAATTAATAACCTCAATAACCTCAAATGGAGGTTGGGTTAATTCATCAATAACCTGATAAATAACAGATAAATAGCCTCAATATATTAATAAATTAATAACCTCAATAACCTCAAATGGAGGTTGGGTTAATTCATCAATAACCTGATAAGTAACAGATAAATAACCTCAATATGTTAATAAATAAATAACCTCAATAGTAGGTAAATAATCTCAAGTAGAGGTTGGGTTAATTCATCAATAACCTGATAGATAATAGATAATAACCTCAATATATTGATAGATAAATGACCTCAATAACAGATCAATAACCTCGGCCAGAGGGTGGTTTAATCCATAGATAACCCCATATATAATAGATAATTAACCTCAATACATTAATAAATAAATAACCTCAACAGCAGATAAATAACCTCAAATAAAGGCTGGGTTAATTAATCAATATTCTCATACAGAATAGATAAATAACATCAATATATTGATTGAGAAATAATAACAGATCAATAACCTCAAATAGAGGTAGGGTTAATTCATCAATAACCTGATAGATAAATAACCTCAATAATAGATCAATAACCTCAGTCAGAGGGTGGTTTAATCCATAAATAACCCCATATATAATAGATAATTAACCTCAATATATTAATAAACTAATAACCTCAATAATAGGTAAATGACCTCAAACAGAGGCTGGGTTGATTCATTGATTACCTGATAGATGGTAGATCAATAACCTCAATAACAGATCAATAACCTCAGCCAGAGGGTGGTTTAATCCACAAACAACCTCATCTATAACAGATAATTAACCTCAATAGATTAATAAATAAATAAATAACCTCAATAGTAGATAAATAATCTCAAATAGAGGCTGGGTTAATTCACTGATAACGTGATAGATAACAGATAAATAACCTCAATAATAGATCAATAACCTCAATAACAGATCAATAACCCCAGCCAGAGGGTGGTTTAATCCACAAACAACCCCATCTATAACAGATAATTAACCTCAATAGATTAATTAAATATATTTTTAAAAATAGATAAAACCCCCTTAATAACAGATAAATAACCTCAATGTATTAATAGATAAAACCCCTCAATATATTAATCTATTAATATACAGGTTAATATTAAGTACCCTCCATCAGGGGGTGGGTTTTCCACGATGGAACCCTCACGAGCAGGAGCTGGGGAGGGTGGGAATCCTGTGGGAATTTGGGAATCTGGGGGAGCTGTGCTCCCAAATTCATTTCTTGGTGCCCACAACCAAATACTTACGATGGGGGTTCCAAAGGGAATGTAACCTGGGGGAGGAAGAGGAGATTAATTAACGTTAATTGGAATGAATTGGAATTAATGGCCCAGTTCAGGGGACATCCAGAGCCTCCTCCCGCTCTTCCCATCCTTAATTTGCTTTTCCAGGCCTCTTTAAAGTCTTTTCCTGGGATTTTATGGAGCAAACGCTTCCCATTTTCCCCCTGCCGCGGCTGCCAATTCCTCTGCTAATTATAACCCATCTCCCTGACTCCCACCAGGCATTTTCCCAATATCCCTGAATTCCAGTCCTGGATCCAACTCCCAGGCAGAAAGGGCTGAGACCTGACAGGAAGGGGAATTTGGAGCACAATTCCAGCTCCTGGCTCCTCTCCCCGCTCCGCCCCCAGCATCAGCCCCCAAAAAACTGAGCTCAAACCCCCCCAGGGTGGAAATATTCCTCCCAAATCCATGGAAAAGGTGCTGTTTATTTCAATATTATTTATTTATTGTTATTATATTATTATTATTATTATTAATATAAATTTAAATATTTATTTAAATAGATAATTTAAATATTTATTTAAATAAGTATTATTTATTTATTTTTTATATAAATTTAAATGTTTATTTAAATAAATCTTATTTATTTATTTTTATATAAATTTAAATATTTATTTAAATAAATCTTATTTATTTATTTATCATTATATTATTAATATAAAATTAAATATTTATTTAAATAAGTATTCTTTATTTATTATTAATATAAATTTAAGTATGTATTTAAATAAATCTTATTTATTTCTTTATCATTATATTATTAATATAAATTTAAACATTTATTTAAATGAATCTTATTTGTTTATTTATTTATCATTATGTTATTAATATGAATCTGCTGGGAAAGCATCAGGGCTGCTCTGGCATTCCCAGAAGAGCTGCTGGGGACCTGGAAAAGGAAAGGAAAAAATGGGAAAGGGAAAAATGGGAAAGGGAAAAATGGGAAAGGGAAAAATGGGAAAGGAAAAAATGGGAAAAGGAGAAAGGGAAAGGAAAAGGGAAAAAGGGAAAGGGGAAAAGGGAAAGGGGAAAAGGGAAAGGGGAAAAGGGAAAGGGGAAAAGGGAAAGGGGAAAAGGGAAAGGGAAAAGGGAAAGAAAATAAGAAAGGAAAAAGGGAAAAGGAAAAAGGCAAAAGGCAAAGGGAAAAAGGAAGAAGGGAAAGAAAAAGGGAAAGGAAAAAAGGGAAAAAGGAAGGAAAAAGGGAAAAATATTAAGCACTAGATGTCAGAGTGGAATTTGGATCCTTATTTTCCTCGCCTGCAAAGGGATTTTGGTGCTGGAATTCCTTCCTGATCTTGGTCTAAATGGTGTCAAGACTCAGCTCAAAAAGAGGAGAACTCCCTCCCCCCTCAATATTTTACCCAAATTCCAAGTGAAATGGAATATTCCGGACAAGTCCCGAGTGGAGCGATGGGGCCGAGCCGTACCTGACATGCGGAAGGGCATGAAGATGGTCTCGTTGGTGTCGGGGTGGATGATGGCCTGGAAGTGTCACCAGAGAGTCCCAGTGAGGGCCCAGGGCACAGCGAAGGCACCCCCAGCTCCAAGCATCCCCCCTGAGCACGGATTCCCTGGAATTCCCCGCTCTGGGACCCTCCTCGCTCCCACCAGGGCCAGTTTGGGCTCCACAAAATCCCCTCCCAGCGCTGCTCTCCCCTCTCCTGGGGTGATCAATCATCAGTTCATCATTCAGGGGGAATTATTGATCCTGGCACACATTATTGATCCTGGTTCTGTGATGTCCCCAAAAGCCACCCCCAGCTGTCCCTGAGCCCCAGGAAAGGCAGGTTTAGGAGGGGAAAGGAAAATGATTTTGTGTCCCTGGCTGTTCTCAGCAGCTCCATGGAGGCTGGAATGTCCTGGGTGGGAAAGGTGGGAAAAGCCCCGGGTGTGGGATGGGGGGAATGAGGAGAGAAATCCCCGAATCCTGCTGGGGGGAAAAAGGGGCACAGGGAAACCCCAAACACCATGGGTGGGTTCAGTTCGGGAACTTCCCCCATCCCATTCCGGGAGCTTCTCCCCATCTGCAATCCCAGTCCAGAACTTTTCCCCATCCCATTCCAGAACTTCTCCCCACTTTCAGGTGTGGATTCAGGCCCAGGAGCTTCTCCCCATCCCATTCCAGGACCTTCTCCCCCATGCCATTCCAGAATTTTCCCCCATCCCATTCAGGAATTTCTCCCCATCTGCAGGCGTGGATCCCATTCCAGGACCTTCTCCCCATCCCATTCCACAACTTCACTCCATCATGAGGTGTGGATCCCATTCCTGGAATTTCTCCCCATCCCATTCCAGAACTTTTCCCCATCCCATTCCTGGAACTTCTCCCCATGTGCAGGTGTGGATTCAGGTCCAGGAACTTCTCCCCATCCTATTCCAGGAACTTCTCTCCCCATCTGCAGGTGTGGATCCCATTCCAGGACCTTTCCCCATCCCATTCCAGAACTTCTCCCCACTTTCAGGTGTGGATCCCATTCCAGAACTTCCCCACATCTGCAGGTGTGGATTCAGGTCCAGGAGCTTCTCCCCATCCCATTCCAGGACCTTCTCCCCATCCCATTCCACAACTTCACCCCATCATGAGGTGTGGATCCCATTCCTGGAACTTCTCCCCATCTGATTCCAAAACTTCTCCCCATCCCACTCCAGGATCTTCTCTCCCCATCTGCAGGTGTGGATCCCATTCCAGAACTTTTCCCCATCCCATTCCAGAACTTCTCCCCATTTTCAGGTGTGGATTCAGGTCCAGGAACTTCTCCCCATCCCATTCCAGAACTTCTCCCCACTTTCAGGTGTGGATCCCATTCCAGGAATTTCTCCCCATCCCATTACTGGAATTTCTCCCCCTCTGCAGGCGTGGATTCAGGTCCAGGAACTTTTCCCCACTTTCAGGTGTGGATTCCATTCCTGGAATTTCTCCCCATCCCATTCCAGGATCTTCTCCCCCTCTGCAGGTGTGGATTCAGGTCCAGGAACTTTTCCCCACTTTCAGGTGTGGATCCCATTCTGGAACTTCTCCCCATCCCATTCCAGAACTTCTCCCCACTTTCAGGTGTGGATTCAGGTCCAGGAGCGTCTCCCCATCCCATTCCAGGGACTTCTCTCCCCCTCTGCAGGTGTCTCCCCATTCCAGAACCCTCTCCCCCTTCCCTCAGGATGATTTGGGATGACACCAGCCAGCTCCAGCCCTCTCTGGATGGCACCACAAGGGACACCCCAAAAAAAGAAACCCACACAGGACCCGGATCTGCCACAAAATCCCAACCCCGATGAGCCCCCACAGCTCCTGCAGCCATTCCTGGAGATCCCAACCTCCCTGAAAACCCTAAACCCGCTCCCCTTTTCCCCAGATTTCCCCCCCTCCCCAGAATCTCTGCCAAGCCCAGGAGGCTGTGCTGGAATTAACTGGGAGTGAAAAACCAATTCCCAAGGGATCCGAAGGAAGGTACAGCACAGGCACAAACCTTCCCAAGGAACTGTCAAACTATTTGCAAAAGCCTGGAGACAAGAGAGCTCTTGACTAGACAGGAAGGAGAAAATGAAGACATCAAAATATATAAATATATATAAAAAAAGGGGGAAAAAAAGCAAAAAAGAGAAGCAGGCTTTTGGTGGCAGAGTGTTCTCTGCATTTACATTTCCATGGGAAGGCAAAACAGCAACTGGCACAGGGAGCGAGGGAGGGGAGGACAGGGAAAAGGGAAAAAGCAGCAGTAAGCAAGGAAAACTGAGAGTATTTTAAAGGTGTGTTATTACCTGTTTGATTTTCTGAGCTCCCCACAGCTGGAAAAACAAAAGAGAACATTAAATGTTAAAAAAAAAACCCAAAAAACCCCCATGTAGTTTTATCCTAAATATTCATCTTTTGGGTGCTGTCCTAAACAAACACGAGATTGGGTCAAAAAAAGCTCATTTTGTGCAGCCCTGCAGGGTGGATTTGAAGGTTTTTACACACCTGAGCCAATATTGAGTTTGTATGAAATGGGAAGGAAGAAGGAGAACATCCAGAGCTGCAAAAATCCCAAATTCTCCCTGCAGAATTTGGAGAATTTGGAGATCTCAAGGTAAATTTGGCAGAGCCTCTCCCTGGAGGAGCTTCCTGTGGAAATCCAGGAGCAGAGGTGGAGCAAACCCTGCAGGGAGCACGGGGAGCTCTCCAATTAAACCCTGAATTCCCAATAAATCCAATAATCAGCCACGGGTTTTTATTTCTAAATGCACCAAGGAATGCTCACAGAGGGGGGAAATCGCATTTTAAACTCTCCAGGCAGCTTTAAAACCCCCAAAGGTGACCTCCAAAGCAACCTAAATCCAAATTATAACCCCCAAACCAACTTAAATCTCACCTAAATCCAAATTATAACCCCTAAATCACACCTAAATCCAAATTACAACCCCTAAACCAACCTAAATCACACCTAAATCTAAACTATAACCTCCAAACCAAACTAAATCACACATAAATCTAAATTATAACCTCCAAACCAACCTCAATCACACGTAAATCCAAATTATGGCCTCCAAACCTGCCTAAATCACATCTAAATCCAAATTGTGACCCATAAATCACACCTAAATCCAAATTATAACCCCCAAGCCAATATAAATCACACTTAAATCCAAATTATCACTCCCAAACCAACCTAAATCAACCTAAATCCAAATTATGACCTCCAAACCAATCTAAATCACCTAAATCCAAATTATAACTCCCAAACCAACATAAATCCGACTTAAATCCAAATTATCACTCCCAAACCAACCTAAATCACACCTGAATCCAAATTGTGACCCATAAATCACACCTAAATCCAAATCATAACCTCCAAACCAACGTAAATCCCACTTGAATCCAAATTATCATTCCCAAACCAACCTCAATCACACCTAAATCCAAACATTTAAATCTTCAATTCCTCATCACGAGCACCGGGGCTCCCTTTGGATTTTGGGATTGAGGCCCCCAGGTGCTCGGAGCTGCAAATCCACCCTTTAACCCCAATTTTAAATAAAAAACCACAAATTTTCTGAGGGCTTCCAAAGCCCCAGATGTGGCTGTGGATGAGCCCTGAGGAGGAAACATCCTCAGAGAGGGGCAGGAGGGGACAGGGAGGGGACACCGAGCCCAGAGATCCCCGGCACAGCCCCACAGCTCAGCCTGCATCCCAAAGGGGTCCTGCATTAATCACACCTGAATCCAAATTGTAACCCCTAAATCACACCTGAATCCAAATTATAAACCCTAAATCACACCTGAATCCAAATTATAAACCCTAAATCCAAATTATAAACCCTAAATCTCACCTAAATCCAAATTATAAACCCTCAAACCAACCTGAATCGCACCTAAATCCAAATTGTAACCTCCAAATCAACATAAATCACACTTAAATCCAAATTATTACCTCCAAACCAACCCAAACCAACCTAAATTAAAATTATAACCTCCAAACCAACCTGAATCACACCTAAATCCAATTTATTACCCCCAAACCAACCTGAATCCAAATTATAACCCCCAAATCAACATAAATCACACCTAAATCCAAATTATCACTCCCAAACCAACCTCAATCACACTTAAATCCAAATTATGATCCCTAAATCACACCTGAATCCAAATTATAACAACCACACCAACCTAAATCCAAACTATAACCTCCAAACCTGCCTAAATCACACCTAAATCCAAATTATAACCTCCAAACCAACCTAAATCCAATTTATTACCCCCAAACCAACCTGAATCACACCTAAATCCAAATTATAACCCCCAAGCCAACCTAAATCACACTTAAATCCAAATTATCACTCCCAAACCAACCTAAATTACACCTAAATCCAAATTATAACCTCCAAAACTGCCTAAATCAACCTAAATCCAAATTATAACCCCTAAATCACACCTAAATCCAAATTATAACCTCCAAAGCAACCTAAACCCAAATTATAACCCCCAAACCAACCTAAATCACACTTAAATTCAAATTATCACTCCCAAACCAATCTAAATCACACCTAAATCCACACGTTTAGATCTCCAATTCCTCATCACGAGCACCGGGGCTCCCTTTGGATTTTGGGATTGAGGCTCCCAGGTGCTCGGAGCTGCAAATCCACCCTTTAACCCCAATTTTCGATTACAAACCCCACAATTTCCCCGCGAGCCAGGAGCCCTGGGCTGCTTCCCCGGCAAAGGCAGCTCTGCCAATCCCTCCCCAGCCTCTCGCGGCTCCTTTCCCTCTCTCCAATCCGTCAGCATCCCCTCGAGCTGAGGCCGCCAGGAACGGGGGGAATTATTCCAAGGAGAGAGAATTATTCCAAGGGAAGATGAGCCGGAGCCAAGCCCGGGCCAGGAGAACCTGGGGAGTTCTGCTCCTGCTGCTGCCCAATCCCAGCCTGGGGATGGCTCTTTTTGGCTCGGGATTTCCCCCACCAAAACCCGCCCAAGTCAGGTGTTCACCGCCCAGATTTCAGCGTTAATTAGCGATGTTAATTAAGGCTCGTCCCTCGCCGCGGGTTTGTTGCCGTTCCCAAATAGAAATCCATTCAAATGGTGTTGGAATAAGGGGATTGAAATGCTATAAATTGAATTAATTGATCCACTGAGAGCAACAATCCCATATTTCCCTCCCAGTCCATCCCACGCCGCGGGGTTGTTGCCGTTCCCAAATAGAAATCCGTTCAAGTGGTGTTGGAATAAGGGGATTAAAATGCTATAAATTTAATTAATTGACCCATTACCAATTTAATTAATTGACCCATTGATGGCAACAACCCCAAACTTCCCTCCCAGTCCATCCCACGCTCAGTGAGGAACCCCGGTGCTCGTGATGAGGAATTGAAGATTTAAATGTCACATCCCCATGGGAATTTTCCTGAGGAAAAATTCCCTAAGGAAAATCGTAATTCCCCCTTTTCCAGGTGGAAAGAAGAGCCTGGGGGACACAAAGACCAGGTGGGTCTAAATCCCAAAATTCAAAGGGAACCCCAGTGCCTGTGATGAGGAATTGAAGATTTAAAAGTCACATCCCCACGGGAGTTTTCCTGTGGAGAAATTCCCTAAGGAAAATTGTAATTCCCCATTTTCCAGGTGGAAAGCAGAGCTTGGGAGACACAAAGACCAGGTGGGTCTAAATCCCAAAATCCAAAGGGAACCCCGGTGCTCGTGATGAGGAATTGAAGATTTCAATGTCACACCCCCATGGGGCTTTTCCTGGGGAAAAATTCCCTAAGGAAAATCATCCCTCCCCCTTTTCCAGGTGGAAAGCAGAGCTTGGGGGACACAACTTTGTGGGGGGTAAAGACCAGGTGGGTCTAAATCCCAAAATCCAGAGGGAAGGAGGCTCCATGCCCAGACAGCCAGAGGTTGGAGAATTCCCAAGGGGTGAAGGTGGAATTCCTTGAGCACCAGAATTCCCAGCTCATCCCAGTGTTCCCACCTCATCCCAGTGACCCCACAGCTGCCCAGATCTCCTTTACTGGGGTGGGAATGTGGAATTCCTCGGGCTCCAGGTGAATTCCCAGCTCATCCCAGTGACCCCACAGCTGCCCAGATTTCCTTTATCAGGATGGGAAGGTGGAATTCCTTGAGCTCCAGGTGAATTCCCAGCACATCCCAGTGTTCCCAGCACATCCCAGTAACCCCACAGCTGCCCAGATCTCCTTGATTGGGGTGGGAATGTGGAACTCCTTGCTCCAGGTGAATTCCCAGCTCATCCCAGAAACCCCACACTGCCCAGCTCTCCTTTATCTGGGGTGAAGGTGGAATTCCTTGAGGTCCAGAATCCCCAGCACATCCCAGTGTTCCCACCTCATCCCAGTGACCCCACAGCTGCCCAGATCTCCTTTACTGGGGTGAAGGTGGAACTCCTCAAGCTCCTGGTGAATCCCCAGCTCATCCCAGTGTTCCCAGCTCATCCCAGTCACCCCACACTGCCCAGCTCTCCTTTATCCCAGCCGGGAAACAGAACTGCGGGATTTTCCCTCTCCAACTGCCGGCACTGACACCAGCAAAAAGGAAGAGGGATGCTTTCTGAGCCAGCTCGAGGGCTTTTTTGGTCAAATCCTCTAATTTCATTAATTGATCCCAATATTTATGCCTTTCCCCGCCGCAGTGCAAATATTGTTAGAACAGGCGGTTTCATTACTTCTCCCAAAGAGACTCCTCAAGATGCACCTGATGAGTCACCTCAGGATCTGCCAGCTCATTTTCACTTCTCCCTCCTCTCATTCCTGCTCTGGCTCCAGCGTTTTTCCAGCAGCTCCAGCTCCCCGAGTCCTGCCAGCCCCGGCGTTTTGCTGGGATTTCATTCCTGCCCTCCCGGAGGAGCAGCGACGTTCCCACCTCGCTCACAGCACTGGGAAACTGGGAATCTTCCCTGGGCACGGCTCCAGAGCCGTGCTGGGTTTTGGGTTTCGGTCCAGGATCGCTGGATGCGGTGAGCCTGGAGCAGGGGGCTCTCCTGGCATGGAGGAGTTCCCTCGGATGGCTCAGAACTCCACAGGGGCTTTGCCTCCATCCAAATTTGGGTCAGTCAGGGGTGGGGTGACTCCAGGGAAGGGCTGGAGCAGTGTTATCCCAATATTCCTCTCTCCACCTGGAATGGGCACTTCCCTCCAGCCTGTGGCCACTGCAGCTTTGCCCTGGGTCAGATCAGGGGGGACCACAGGAGTCAGAGCAGCTTGGCCTTCATGGATGGGGAGGAATCAGCTCCAGGCTGTTCCCAAGAGGTCTCAGATCCAGCATTTCAGGACTCGTGGATGAGACTGCCAATCGTCCTCTCCAGGATTCTGATTTTCCTAGTTTTTTCTGAGGAAGAATCACCACTTTTGTCACCACCTGGAGCAGTCCTAAAGCTCTGAGATCAGAGGTCCCAGCAGGGGAAGGAGCTGGAAATGCTGGAGAGATCCAGAGGAGGCACCAGGATGGTCAGAGGGATGGAGCAGGAAAGGCTGGGAGAGCTGGGAATGTTCCCCTGGAGAAGGGAAGGCTCCAGGCAGAGCTCAGAGCCCCTTGCAGGGCCTGAAGGGGCTCCAGGAGAGCTGGAGAGGGTCTGGGGACAAGGCCTGGAGGGACAGGACACAGGGAATGGCTTCCCACTGGGAAAGGGGAGATTGGGCTGGGATCTTGGCAAGGAATTGCTGTGTGGGAGGGTGGGGAGGGGCTGGGCTGGAATTCCCAGATTTGCTGTGGCTGCCCCTGGATCCCTGGCACTGTCCAAGGCCAGGCTGGATCCCCCTGGGACAGTGGGAGGTGTCCCTGCCCTTGGATGGGATTTAAGGTCCCTTCCCACTCAAACCATTCCAGGATTTTGGCACTTTCTGACCTCAGGAGCTGAATTCAGTCACCCACAAACGTCACCTGCCCCTGATATTTAAGGCAGGGGATCAAAGACCACCAGAATCCGAGGAGAACCGAAGCCGTGGTGAGGAATAAATCTGGAATAAATCCTGGGAATTGATGTGATCTTTGCTTGTCAGGACATTCATTAGCAATCCTTATTTAGCAGCAGAATTGCAGCTTAGAGATAAGTTCATAAAAAATAAAAAAAAAAAGGAATTTATTTAAAGAATCCATCCAGCCCCAATCCCTTCACCAACACCTGTCACTATAAAAACAGCACGGAGGGTTCCAGCTCCCATTAATGGATGAGCCTCCTCCTAATAAACATTTCACAGTCCTGCACTCAGAAATGGGGATTTATCTCTCACCCCCGCCATGAAAACCTTCTGCCTCATCTCCGACCCAAACCGATCCACGTTCAGCTCAACACCACGCCGTGCCACCCTTTAAGGGCTGATCCCAAATCCATGGGTGCCTGCTCTGGCTGTGCCACGCCAGGAATAACTCCCTGGAGAGGAGCCCTTGATTAATCACTCATTAATCACTCATAATGACAAGGCACGATAGCAAAGAACTAATTAGGAGTCACAGGGTGGATGAGGAAGGGAAAAGCCAGAGGTTTAAATCCTGCAGAGATCCTTTAGCGGGGTCTGCCTGGGCCGGGCTTTGCACCATTACACAACAAAACCCCCTTTGGAAGAGGAAACCATTGAGAAATGAGCGTTTTTAGTTCATTTGTCTCATCTGTCCAGCCAGCCCCGTTTCAAAAGCCGTTCCCTTCCCTCTCCACCAGGGATGTTCTCACCTCCCAGCAGGCACCCGGGAAATGTGGATTTTAACGAGGTAACAGCCTGGAGTTTGCACCCCGTCAGGAGCTGCCAGTGGTTTCACACCCTGGGGGCTGTGAGGTTTAATAAAGCTCAGCTCGGAGCATCCAGCCCACGCTGAATCCCAAATATTGGCTGGATGGAGAAGGTGGAAGATGCAGCAAAGCTCCTCCTGGAGCTGCCTGCCTGTGCCCTTGGGAGGGACAGCCTCCCGTGCAGATGTGCCTTCCCAAAAACCCCAGTTTCAAATGATTTTAAATGATTTCAAATGATTTTAAATTATTTATTTCAAATTATTTATTTCAAATTATTTATTTCAAATTATTTTAAATTATTTATTTTAAATTATTTATTTCAAATTATTTATTTTAAATTATTTATTTCAAATTATTTATTTCAAATTATTTCAAATTATTTCAAATTATTTCAAATTATTTATTTCAAATTATTTCAAATTATTTATTTCAAATTATTTCTTTCAAATTATTTATTTCAAATTATTTCTTTCAAATTATTTCAAATTATTTCTTTCAAATTATTTCAAATTATTTCAATAAGGGGGAAGCCCAGCTGCAGCTGCTCACAGACGTGGGATCTGCTCTCTGACCTTCCTGATAAACCTGAATAAAAGATGAGAGAACACCATCCTGTGGCTCTCCTTGCTCCTCACCGAGTTTTTCCAGCCCTGCTCCTGAACTCTTCCCATCGGAGAGGTTTTGGTCCCTCGGGACACAAAGCTCAGCTCAGCCCGAGAGGGGATGATCACGAAGGGCTCTGCTCATTCCTGCCCCTCCTGACACCAAAATCGCCCAGCACAGGAGGCACCCGGAGCTCTCCTTGGGTGCCAGGGAAAACTCCTTTGCCATTCTGAGCATTGTTGAGGAAAACTGAGTCAAATCAGAGAATCAGGGGTTGGGAAAGATTTAAAACCATCAATCCAACCCTTCCCAGCCCTGCCAGGGCCACCACTGTCCCGTGTCCCCAAGTGCCACATCCACAGGGCTCTGAAATCCCCCCAGGGATGGGGACTCCAAACCTCCCTGGGCACTCCCAAGGCCCGAGCACCCTTTCCATGAGGAAATTCCTGCTGCTGTCCACCCTGAGCCTCCCCTGGCCCAGCCTGAGGCCGTTCCCTCTCCTCCTGTCCCTGTTCCCTGGGAGCAGAGCCCGACCCACCCTGAGCCCCCTCCTGTCAGGGGCTGTGCCGAGCCACAAGGTCCCCCCTGAG
>JAVTVJ010001363.1:0-32191 GCA_034509425.1 Eopsaltria australis | reverse complement strand
TTTTTAAAATAATTTTTAAAATAATTTTTAAAATAATTTTTAAATTTTTAAAATAATTTAAAATATTTTTTTATAATTTTTAATATTTTTTTTTTAAATTCTTTTCCTCCCCCTGGTGCTGATGGGTGAAGCTGAGGGCACCAAATCCGCGATTGATCCGCTCCTGCTCGCTCACAAATCGATGCTCTCGCGTTTTGGCAGGAGGTGCAGGTGAACACCCCCTCAAATATCCCTCAATATCCCAAATATTCCTGCCTCAAACGGAGCAGGCAGAATTCCAGCAGCAACTCCAGCCTGGGTGACCTCCCCAGCTCCTCTCCCGTGATCCTACAGCAAACAGGGAGACGTGGATCAAAAAAAAATCCTAAACGCCGGCGTCTCGCAGCTCCAAGGATTTCAGTCAGCCAAGATCCCCAGCCCAGGATGTTTATTCCCGGTTTTATGATCCCTGGATTAATTCCCAGCCTCTGCCTCGGGTTTATCTGCCGTTCAGCTGCTCGAGCTGGATCCTGTCAGGGCAGCACAGCCCCTGTGCATCCCATCCCTCACACTGTGCAGAAAACACGGAGCATTTTGGGAGAGGGGGAAGGGAGCTGGAGCTTTACTAAGCTCGGCTCCCGGGAGCAGCCAGCGGTGCCGGAGCAGGGCTCGGGAGGTGCCAACACACGGCCGGGAGAAGGAGGCAGAGGGGCGGCACTGCCGGGGCTTCACAGCTCCCCCTGCCAGGGCCCGGGCACGGAGAAACCCGAGCCAGGTCACAGCCAAAGCTCGGGAATGGGCATGGAGCAGCAGCGAGCGCGTCCTGAGAGAGGACAGGGAGCACGGGGACACCATCCTGGGGACAGGGAGGACAGGGACACCGCCATCCTGGGGACAGGGAGCACAGGGACACCATCCTGGGGACAGGGAGGACAGGGACACCGCCATCCTGGGGACAGGGAGCACAGGGACACCATCCTGGGGACAGGGAGGACAGGGACACCGCCATCCTGGGGACAGGGACACCTCCATCCTGAGAGAGGACAGGGAGCACGGGGACACCATCCTGGGGACAGGGAGCACAGGGACACCATCCTGGGGACAGGGAGCACAGGGACACCATCCTGGGGACAGGGAGCACAGGGACACCGCCATCCTGGGGACAGGGAGCACAGGGACACCGCCATCCTGGGGACAGGGACACCTCCATCCAGGGGACAGGGACACCTCCATCCTGGGGACAGGGAGGACAGGGAAACCTCCGTCCTGGGGAGAGGGACATCTCCATCCTGAGTGACGACAGAGACACCTCCATCCTGAGCACAGGGACACCTCCATCCTGAGTGAGGACAGGGACATCTCCATCCTGAGCTCAGAGACATCTCCAAGAGGTTCATGCCCCAAGGTGTGCGTTTAATTAATCAGCCACGTGTTTAATTAATCATCCACGCCTTTAAACCTCTCCCTGGCATTAAAAAACCAAAGCCTTGCACGGGCAAAGCGTGGCAGAGCCCCCCTCCTGCAGGCGCTGCTGCTGCTGCTGCTGTTTGTGGCTCTTTGCCTCTCTCTGCTGGCAGCAGCACCAGGAGGAGCCCAGGTGCCAGCCCGGGATGGGGACACGGGGACAGGGGCACGAGGAGCCTTCACCTCTGGATTCCTTGGGCTGCATCCTACAGCTCATTTAAATATTATCTTTTTTAGGATGGAGTGGTAGCAACCCACGAATGGGGGAAATCAGGGCTTTGATCCCAAATTTGCAGCAGCTTTCCGGCGTCCTGGGCTGCTGCTGGGCAGTGTTTGGAGCAGGGATGTTAAACCAGGAGCTCAGCAGCTCCTCCCACCCCCATTCCTAAGGCCAAAATTCAGCCTGGAAGGGGGAAGGAAATGCAGTTCAGGCATAGAGTGACTGCAGGGAATTCTAGCTAAGAGAATTCAATATTTTGGGGGAAGAAGTGATAAATAAACCCCCATTTCTAAAGCCAAAATTCAGCCTGGAAGGGGAAGGAAATGCAGTTCAGGCACGGGATGGCTGCAGGGAATTCTAGCTGAGAGAATTCAATATTTTGGGGGAAGAAGTGACAAATAAACCCCAAGTTCATCACGAAATACCCCCAGAGCTGACACCCACCTGCAAATCTCCCGGGGTGGATCTTTGGTGCCCAAACCCTGAGCACATCCAAGGCTCCTCAGTTTTTCTGGAGCCCAAAAATCCCCCGGGAGAAGCAGCTGTGCCAGGAGAGGAGGGATTTCAGTCCCCCTGGAGCCACCGGGTGCTGCTTCCCGCAGCTTCCAGCAGTGCTGCCGTGCCAGCACCAGTCTGATCCCCCAGTCTGTACTGGACAGACTGGGAGAGGGACTCACCCCCACACTGGGCACAGCTGCAACCCCACAAATTCACGGGAGGAGCTGAGGATAAAGGACAAAACCACAGCACTGGTGCAGCCTTTAGGGTTGGGGCTAAATCCCAGCACCAGCATTCCCAAACCAGGGAAAATGTCCATGTCTGAGCTGCTCATCCCTGGTTTTACCAGGCTGATATTCATTCCCTCAAAAGAAATGAAACCTTTTCCCTCCAGCGGAGATTCCCTCCAGGAGGCACTTTGGGGAATTGCCTGCCCTGCCTGGAGCTGGAATTGGATAAGTTACAGCCTCCACCTTCTGCTGCAAATTGGCTCCCAGGGCCCTCGTGTGTGTCATTCGCACCTTCCCACTCGCAGCAGCCACCGGTCCGAGGGGACAGATCCTGCCAGCCCTGGGGGCACCGAGGGGACAGATCCTGACAGCCATGGGGGCACCGAGGGGACAGATCCTGCCAGTCCTGGGGGCACCGAGGGGACAGATCCTGCCAGCCATGGGGGCACCGAGGGGACAGATCCTGACAGCCATGGGGGCACCGAGGGGACAGATCCTGACAGCCCTGGTGGCACCGAGGGGACAGATCCTGCCAGTCCCAGGGACTCCTTGGGGTCAGATCCTGCCAGCCCTGGTGGCACCGAGGGGACAGATCCTGCCAGTCCTGGAAGATCCTTGGGGACAGATCCTGCCAGCCCTGGTGGCACCGAGGGGACAGATCCTGCCAGCCCTGGTGGCACCGAGGGGACAGATCCTGCCAGCCCTGGTGGCTCCATGGGGACAGATCCTGCCAGTCATTGGGAATCCTTGGGGACAGATCCTGCCAGTCCTGGTGGCTCCTTGGGGACAGATCCTGCCAGCCCTGGTGGCTCCATAGGGACAAATCCTGCCAGCCCTGGTGGCTCTTTGGGGACAGATCCTGCCAGTCCCAGGATCAGCCATGGAGCTGGAGGTGGAAATGGCCCTGGAAAGGGAGGGACCTGCAGGACAGGGACCCTCAACACAAGGACATCCAGAATGGACCCTGAGGACAGGGACATCCAGCACAGGGACCCTGAGGACAGAGAGGGACCCTCAGCTCAGGCAGCTCCAGCACATCCCGCTCCCAGCCCCTGAGGAATTCTGGCCACAAAGGTTCCTGGCTACCATGGGACCACTTAAACAACCAGCCTGGGCTAGTGGGAGGTGTCCCAGCCCATCCATTGGAACTGGGGGGGATTTAAGGTCCCTTCCAGCCCAAACCAGTCTGGGATTCTGGGATTCTGGGATTGTGTGGTTAAATGGGGAGCACAAAGTGCAAGGAATGAGGAATCTTCATAGAAGAGCAATAATGGGGCCAGGAGCTGCTCTGGGATTCTGGAGCCAGGCTGGGAGAGCTGGGAATGTTCCCCTGGAGAAGGGAAAAAACCAGGGAATCCTCAGAGTCCCTAAAGGGGCTCCAGGAGAGCTGGAGAGGGACTGGGGACAAGGCCTGGAGGGACAGGACACAGGGAATGGCTTCCACTGGGAAAGGGGAGATTGGGCTGGGATCTTGGCAAGGAATTGCTGTGTGGGAGGGTGGGGAGGGGCTGGGCTGGAATTCCCAGATTTGCTGTGGCTGTCCCTGGATCCCTGGCAGTGCCCAAGGCCAGGTTGGATCCACCTGGGACAGTGGGAGGTGTCCCTGCCCATGGATGGGGTGGGATTTAAGGACCCTCCCAGCTCTTTCCAGACCATTCCAGGATTCCATGAATGATTCCATGCACCCACAGAGCTGGAAGACCAGGACCAGTTTCTGCCACCAGCACAAATCCTCCAGAGCAGCTCCTCCACCCCACCCTCTGCAGGAGCCCCAGCAGGACAGACAGAAGCAGGAATTTCACCAAACCCACCACTTCTCTGGGGCTTTTCACTGCAAAAACTTCCAAACCTCTCAACTTTCCAAACCCTGCTTGGAAGCTGTCGATTCCATCAAACATTTCTGGATCCATCACCCAAATTTCCCCCCCAAGGAGATCAAACCTCCCCAAGGCCTTCAGGAGGTTTCTCCTCCAAGGATCTCCTTGAATCCTTCTCAAATATTTAACCCAAAGAACCAAAAGAGCAGAAAACCACCCCAAACAGGTGCAGTACCAAAGATAACTTTTCATTTGAAGAAAAATTAGGAGATCTTAATAAGCTGCTGGGGATTAATGAGAGTGTGGGGTAATTCCCACTGCACGGAGTATTTGGGGTTGGGGGGATTTTAACAAACACTCATTTAATAAAAAACAAGCCTGTTTTTTTTAAGATTTCAATAAAAACTCAAGGAAATAAGCTCAGCTCAAGAAATCAAGATGTTTTCTATGAGTGTGGGGTAATTCCCACTGCACGGAGTATTTGGGGTTGGGAGGATTTTAACAAACACTCATTTAATAAAAAACAAGCCTGGTTTTTCAAGATTTCAATAAAAACTCAAGGAAATAAGCTCAGCTGAAAAAATGGGGAGTGTTTTCTACGAGTGTGGGGTAATTCCCACTGCATGGAGTATTTGGGGTTGGGGGGATTTTAACAAACACTCATTTAATAAAAAATAAGCCTGGTATTTCAAGATTTCAATAAAATCTCGATGAAATAAGCTCAGCTGAAAAAATGGAATTTGTCCTCTTGCTCCACTGACTAAACACTGATCAAGCAGCTCTTTCTCCTCTGTTTTGCTGACTGCATAACTGATACACCCAGGATTAAAAAAAAAGATGTTTTAAAAACATCTTTCTAATGTAGGAACAAACCCCAGAGCCCCCCTGAAGGAGGAGCTGTCAGCAGTGCAGCCATCGACAGGGCACGGATCAATTCCTCATTTCTGCTGATGAAATGAGCCCAGAAATGGCTTTTTCCCACCTTGAGTTAATGGCCACTTTCCACAATTTTTAATGAAATTTCTGCAGTGAAATCCGGACCAAGAGGAGGAACTGGAGATTCTGGATGGGTGGGGAAGGCTTGGAAAGGGCAGAGCTGGTTCTACCAGAGCCCTGTTAATGACACTTTCCACAATTAATGGCCACTTTCCACAATTAATGGCCACTTTCCACAATTCTTAACGAAATTTCTGCAGTGAAATCCGGACCAAGAGGAGGAACAGGAGCCTCTGGATGGGTGGGAAAGGCTTGGAAGGGGCAGAGCTGCAGGACTGGCACTGCTGCTGCTGCCCTGGGGACGTGCTGAAAGCACAATTACAGCTCTTGAGAGGGGTTTTTTTATCTTTAGCTAGAACAGGACTGCTCCATTCCAGCTCATTTGGAAAAAGCTGCAGCAGAGCAGGGCTGGTTGCACCAGGGCCCTGTTAATGACACTTCCCACGATTAATGGTAACTTCCCACAATTAATGGCCACTTTCCACAATTAATGGCCACTTTCCACAATTCTTAATGAAATTTCTGCAGTGAAATCCGGACCAAGAGGAGGAACAGGAGCCTCTGGATGGGTGGGAAAGGCTCGGAAGGGGCAGAGCTGCAGGACTGGCACTGCTGCTGCTGCTGCTGCTGCTGCCCAGCACTCGGGCGTTTATTCTGCAAAGCGCCTCAGAGCCGGCCCTGGGGACGTGCTGAAAGCACAATTACAGCTCTTGAGAGGTGTTTTTTTTTTTATCTTTAGCTAGAACAGAACTGTTCCATTCCAGCTCATTTGGAAAAAGCTGCAGCGGAGCGGGGCTGGTTGCACCAGGGCCCTGTCAAGGAGGCGCGCGCGGAGGAGCCGCGTGCTGTGACATCGCTCTAGGCTCTGCTTTTGCCACTCCTCACGTGGTGGAACCATCCCAGCAGGCGCCAGGGGCTGTGAGGAGCTGCTGGGAGGCTGCAGCTCCTGCCATCCTCGCCGGGAGCCGCCGCTTGCTGAATGAGAGGCGCGGGGGATTCGAGCTCTGTCAGGCGCTGCTCCGCCGCGG
This sequence comes from Eopsaltria australis, assembly GCA_034509425.1. Lineage (NCBI taxonomy): Eukaryota > Metazoa > Chordata > Aves > Passeriformes > Petroicidae > Eopsaltria > Eopsaltria australis. The sequence goes on along the minus strand of JAVTVJ010001363.1, from coordinate 25,959 downwards.
AGCTTGGTGAAGAGCTCTGTCAAAACAAGCCGTCTGCCTGGGCTCAGAGCTGCCTCCTGAGGGGGGGAGTGCTGGCTTCTGGGAGAGTTTAATGCATTAAAGCTCTGCCCCAAAGCGTTGGGTTGGGTTTGTTTTTTAAAGCCTTCTCAAGGAGGTGATGGCGATTCTCGCTCCCGTGGTGAAGCTCGGACGTTTCTCCCTGTGCCACGTCCAGGGCAGAGGGCAGAGGTTCTGAGGGGCTCAAGGAACCCAAAAGGAAGCAGTTCTTGAGAAAAATAAAGCCAATTCTTCCCTGAGATCACTGAAGTCCCCACCCAGCCTTTTTGAGGAGCAATAAATGCAATTTATCCTCTCTCAGACTCCGTCGCTGCTCCAGCGTCCGCTCCTTGCCCGCACAAAGGGATCAGCTCAGATCCCAGTCAGAGAGGGGTAAAACCCCCCCAAAACCAGTCAAAAATCAAACTGCCTCCCTCTGCTGGTGTCCTGCCCCGTGTGGCAGTGTCCCCAGAGCAGCAGAGGAGTGTCACACTCGGTTGTCACACAGGACGTGGCTCGGTCCCTGATTCCTACCCAATCCCAGCAGCTGAGCCACAATCCAGGCCCTCCTCCAGGGCTCCCCGTGCCCAAAGCAGCACCAGAAACCTGCACATTGTCACTGCCTCGTCCTGCAGAGGCTGGTGCACGGAAAAGCCAGGAAAACTGTCAGTCCTAGCTCCAGGAGAGCGAAAATGCATTTTCCAGGTGTCTCTGGATCAAATTTGGGGTGATAACGATGGGAGTGAGAGGCCTGGGGCTCTGCTGGCAGGGAACAGGGACAGGAGGAGAGGGAACGGCCTCAGGCTGGGCCAGGGGAGGCTCAGGGTGGACAGCAGCAGGAATTTCCTCATGGAAAGGGTGCTCAGGCCTTGGAAGTGCCCAGGGAGGTTTGGAGCCCCCATCCCTGGGGGGATTTCAGAGCCCTGTGGATGTGGCACTTGGGGACACGGGGCAGTGGTGGCCCTGGCAGGGCTGGGGGTGGTTGGATTCCCTGATCTCAGAGGGTTTTTCCAACCTGAACAATTCCATGGTTCTGCTGCCCAATTTCCCTCCTGCTCCATCAGAAGCAGGCAGCCCCAGGAGCACAGCAGGACCGGGAGCTGCTGCTCCAGGGATTGTCCCCAGGTCCCCAAGGCAGCTCCAGCCACCCCAGAACTGTGGCTGTTTGTGTCCCACGGCAGCCCAGGCTCCCTCAGGGTCACCTGCTCCCTGTCCCTCCCATCCTCACCCTCCTGGGACAACATTCCAGCCCCACAGCCTGGGATCTGCCCTGGAATCCTGGAATGGCTCGGGTCGGAGGCTCCTTGGGTTGCTCCAGGACGCCTTCCCCTATCCCAGGGTGCTCCAAGCCCTGTCCAGCCCGGCCTGGGACACTCCCAGGGATGGAGGTGCTCTCTCAGCCCTGCTGTGGTGTGGTTTAATTAACGCAGTAATTTAATTAATTTAATTAATACAGCTCTTGCTGCAATTCCAGCCAGGCTCCTGCAGGATAAAACCACCCAAAGCCCTGTGACATCCGTGTCCAGAGGTGGCACAGTTTGACCACAAACCCCGTTATTCCCGAGAGCATTTCCCAGGAAAGGCTTTTCCCATGGTTCCCTCTCCCCTCCCTCACCTGGATCCCACCCAGCCCCTCCCATGCAGCCCAGCCTCACCCTGCACACACGGGGACAGGAACCGCGAGGCCGCTGCTGGCTCTGCCCTCTGGAATTCTGAAAGAGCCCTGGAAGAGCCGGGCTTTGTCACTCTGCAAATGGAGGTCAAAAGTCTGCCTGGTTTGTCACCAGAGTGGCTCTGTGTCACCAGAGCGGCTCTGTGTCACCAGAGCAGCTGTGTCACCAGAGCAGCTCTGTGTCACCAGAGGGGCTGTGTCACCAGAGGGGCTGTGTCACCAGAGTGGCTCTGTGTCACCAGAGTGGCTGTGTCACCAGAGGGGCTCTGTGTCACCAGAGTGGCTGAGTGTCACCTGAGGGGCTCTGTGTCACCAGAGGGGCTCTGTGTCACCAGAGTGGCTCTGTGTCACCAGAGGGGCTCTGTGTCACCAGAGTGGCTGTGTCACCTGAGTGGCAGTGTGTCACCAGAGTGGCTCTGTGTCACCAGAGTGGCTCTGTGTCACCAGAGGGGCTGTGTGTCACCAGAGTGGCTGTGTCACCAGAGCGGCTCTGTGTCACCAGAGTGGCTGTGTCACCAGAGGGGCTCTGTGTCACCAGAGTGGCTGAGTGTCACCTGAGGGGCTCTGTGTCACCAGAGGGGCTCTGTGTCACCAGAGTGGCTCTGTGTCACCAGAGGGGCTCTGTGTCACCAGAGCGGCTGTGTCACCTGAGTGGCAGTGTGTCACCAGAGTGGCTCTGTGTCACCAGAGTGGCTCTGTGTCACCAGAGGGGCTCTGTGTCACCAGAGTGGCTGTGTCACCAGAGTGGCTGTGTCACCTGAGTGGCTCCGTGTCACCAGAGCGGCTGTGTCACCAGAGTGGCTGTGTCACCAGAGGGGCTCTGTGTCACCAGAGTCGCTCTGTGTCACCAGAGTGAGTGTGTGTGTCACCAGAGCAGCTGTGTCACCAGAGCAGCTGTGTCACCAGAGTGGCTCTGTGTCACCAGAGTGGCTGTGTGTCACCAGAGGGGCTCTGTGTCACCAGAGTGGCTCTGTGTCACCAGAGCGGCTGTGTCACCAGAGGGGCTCTGTGTCACCTGAGTGGCACCAGAGTGGCTGTGTCACCAGAGCGCTCCGTGTCACCAGAGTGGCTGTGTCACCAGAGGGGCTCTGTGTCACCAGAGTGGCTCTGTGTCACCAGAGGGGCTCTGTGTCACCAGAGGGGCTGTGTGTCACCAGAGCGGCTCTGTGTCACCAGAGCGGCTCTGTGTCACCAGAGGGGCTCTGTGTCACCAGAGGGGCTGTGTCACCAGAGTGGCTGTGTCACCAGAGCGGCTCTGTGTCACCAGAGTGGCTCTGTGTCACCAGAGGGGCTCTGTGTCACCAGAGGGGCTCTGTGTCACCAGAGTGGCTCTGTGTCACCAGAGCGGCTCTGTGTCACCAGAGTGGCTGTGTCACCAGAGGGGCTCTGTGTCACCAGAGTCGCTGTGTCACCAGAGTGGCTCTGTGTCACCAGAGTGGCTCTGTGTCACCAGAGGGGCTGAGTCACTGCTGCTGCCTCTGCTGCTCCCTCCCTCCCCAGCACTTTCCTCTTCCCAATCCTTCCTTTCTCCTTTTCCCTTCCCAATCCTTTCTCTTCTCCTTCCCAATCCTTTCCCCTTTCCTTCCCAACCCCTTTCCCTTCCCAACCCCTTTCCCAACACCAATCCTTTTCCCGATCCTTTCTCCTTCCTCCTTCCCAATCCCTTCTCTTCTCCTTCCCTATCTTCCTTTTCCCTTCCTAATCCTTTCTCTACTTCTTCCCAATCCTTCCCCCTTCCCAATCCTTCCCTCTTCCCAATCCTTCCCTCTTCCCAATCCCTCCCCCTTCCCAATCCTTTTCCCTTCCCATCAGATGCTGGCTGGGAGAACACAGTGACCCCAGGAGATGCCAATGCCTGGTGACAATTTCCCCTTTATTTTGGGTGGCAGCCCCAGCCCAGCGCCCACCACGCCTCCTGCCCCTTAAAAACTGAACAAATTTCCATTTCCTTCAGTCACCTCCTGTGTTTGTCTTCAACGAGAGGGAATTATCACTTGTGAACTGAGAAATGAAATAAAAGAGGTTCTTTGACCCATGAGGTGTGGGGGGAAGAGCTCCCCAGCTTCCATCCCAGTTTATCTGGGAGGTGCCCTCTGGAATTGCAGCTCCTCACATCCCCTCTCTATCCATTCACCTTTATTTGACATCAATTCCCACAGAATTGGTTCATTTCGTGCTGGAGGCACAAACAGCACCTTAAAAAAGCCCCTGGGTCAGTGTCATGGTCAGGAGCCTCCACACGGACAGGAGTGGGGAAGAGTTTGAGGGAAAACCCACCAAAAAAAATGATGGTTTTTGTTTCATGGCACTGATTTGGGAGCAAAAGACTCCAAAAGGAGTTTGAGTCCTCTAAAATCCCCATCTCTGCTTCCACAAGTTCCATGTGCAGAGGAATATCAGGGAAAAGCCCAGGAAATGGGATTGATGTGGTGTTGCAGGGATCACCCAGCCCATCCCTCTGTCCCCAAATCCCCAAAATGCCCCTTTTTCCTCAGGAAGCCCGGAGCTGCCCATCCCCGGGGATTCCAGACCTCCTGCTCCCGTTCCCAGGGCAGGAACAGCCCCAGTGCTGCACCAGGAGGGGCTGGAGCAGCCCAAACAAGGATTGTACCTGGGAAAAAATGGGAATTGTTGTGACAGGAACAGGGCAGGGGCTGAGGCCTCACAGCTGCTGCTGCAAGAACCCACGGGACTCACAAAAAGCTTAAAAAAAGTCCTTTTTTTGCTTTAATTGTACAAGAAATTTGCATTTTAGCACAGAAATGTCCTTCAGCAGAGCCCACCTGAACCCCCAGCTCATCCTCCCCCGCCCTGAAGTGCAGGAAAAAGCAGAAATTGAGGAGTTTTCCCCCTCTGACCTCTTTGTTGGTGACTCCTGGGGGCAGAGTGCCGTGTTTGTAATCCTCCAGCAGCTGCACCGCTTCCTTCAGGCGGCTCTGCAGGAGAAACACAGCAGGGAATTAAAGAGGAAGAACGAGGGAGCCTGCCAGGAAAAGCATTCCATGGGATCCTGGAATGGGGTGGGCTGGGCTGGGATGGAAGGGAGCTCAAGGATCCAGGTTTTAATCACCTGTGTGGGCAGGGACACCTCCCCCTGTCCCAGATTGCCCCTTATATTATATTGTATCATATGATATGATATGATATATGATATGATATGTATTATAATAGAATATAATATATATAATATATATAATATGTATAATATGTATAATATATAGAATATATAGAATATATAGAATATATAGAATATATATTTTGCATAATAAATATATATATATTTATATTCTATTATATTGTATTATATTATATGGCCTTGTATTACATGTATTGTACTGTATTATATTGTAGTGTATTTTATGTATTATATTACATTACGTTATATATATTAATTTATATGATATGAGATATGATTATATGACATGATTTATATTATATTATATATGTATATAATATCATATTGTTACATTATAATACATTATGTCACATTATTATATATATTATTATATATTAACTATATTATATTACTAATTATATTATTATATTATTATATTATATTTTCTATTATATTGATAGATATTATATGATTTATTATATATTATATGATATATTTATTGTATTATTACATTGTGTTACATTACATTATGTTATATTATATTATGTTATATATTGTTCATATTACACTATTATATATTACATTATCTATTATATATTTTATATTATCTACTATCTATAGTTGGAGTGTCGAACCTGGACTGATGGTGCTCAGAAACCTCCAATCCCATTCCACCTGAAACACCGTGCCTTGCTCCAAAAATCCAGACAATTTTTTACTGTATAAAAACTTCCATGACCGGTTCAAAAAAAACCCCATCCACTCTCGCTGAGTCTGCCTTAAAATTTAAACTTAGCATAATAAAAAATAAAAGTGAATATTTCCTGGGAAGAGGTTCCATTCTTTCGAGCATCAATGCGTCCTGGATGCTCCCACGGAGCAGGGAGGCACTGGGAATGCTTTTCCATGTCTATCCAACACCTTTGGCTAAGAAATGAGTCATTAATGAAGCCGAGTCCTCATAAAATTGGAGAGAAAAGCAGAGTTCTGAGTTGGGGTCGGCATTCAGAAACACCACGGGGGGATGTCCTGTTCCTCCAGAAGGGTTTGGGATCTCCCACAGGAGAAAAAAGGGGCTCAGGGAATGAAATCCAACACCACAGACACACGGCCAGGCTCCTGAGAGCACCTGCAAGACCCTCAGCAGATCCTAAAAACCCCTAAAAAAGACCCTAAAAACCTGCGAGGCCCTAAATCCCTGCAAGACCCCAAAAGCCATTCAGGGTGTGGCTGATCATTGGCAATCTGTGGAGAGAACCAAATCGGGTTTTGAGGCTGTTCCGGGCTCTTCCAGCCTGCAAGGAGAAGCAACCCCAAGATCACAGGGAGCCTCTTGGGGCTGCTCCTCAGAGCTCTGGGGCTGTTCAGAAATTCCCGTCAGGAAAAGCTCTCCCCTGGCAGGATGAAGGATCCAGGACAGGCCAGGGGCTGCTGTGCCAGCCTGTGCTGGGTGCAGAGTCCAGGATTGGACACACAGAGACTGAGACTGCTCCAGAGCACTCTGGGACTGCTGCTGACACTGCTCCTATGGCTGCTGCTGTGGCTACTGCCATGGCCACTGCCCCATGGCCACTGCCCCATGGCCACTGCCCCATGGCTACTGCCCTATGGCCACTGCCCCATGGTCACTGCCCTATGGCCACTGCCCTATGGTCACTGCCCCATGGCTCCTGCCCCATGGCCACTGCCCTATGGTCACTGCCCCATGGCCACTGCCCCAGGGCCACTGCCTCCCATGGCCACTCACACTGCCCCATGGCCACTGCCCCATGGCCACTGCCCCATGGCCACTGGCCCCATGGCTGGCCCCATAGCCACTCTGGTCCCAGCATGGCTCTGCCCCAGGCTTACTGCCCCATGGCCACTGCCCAATGGCCACTGCCCCATGGCTACTGCCCCATGGCCACTGTTCTACGGGCCACCGCCCTGGTTACTGCCCCATGGCCACTGCCCCATGGCTACCGCCCATGGCCACTGCCCCCTGGCTACGCCCCATGGCCACTGCCCCATGGTACACGCCCCATGGCCACTGTGTCCTGGCTACTGCCCCCACACTGGCCCCAAGGCCACTGCCCCATGGCCACTGCCCAATGGCCACTGCCCCATACACCAGTTCTATGGCCACTGCCCCATGGCCACTGCCCCAAGGCCACTGCCCTATGGCCACTGCCCAATGGCCACTGCCCCATGGCCACTGCCCCATGGCTACTGCCCCATGGCCACTGCCCCATGGCCACTGCCCCATGGCCCCTGCCCCATGGCTACTGCCCCATGGTCACTGCCCCATGGCCACTGCCCCATGGTCACTGCCCCATGGCCACTGCCCCATGGCCACTGCCCCATGGCCCCTGCCCCATGGCTACTGCCCTATGGCCACTGCCATGGCCACTGCCCTATGGCCACTGCCCCATGGCCACTGCCCTCTACCACGCAGTGCAAATTCCCTTGATCCCATGCCACCCCCAGGCTGTGCCATCCCATAAACAGCAAAGAGAAACAATCCCCTAGAAGGTCACACCCTACAATCCTCTCCCACAATGGCTGCAGAGGCCACAAAGCCATGATCCTCTTTGCCATGCCCATCCCTGGTGCCCTGGATGTGCTTCCTGGGCACCTCTGGGCCAGGGAAGAGGCTCCCTCTGGCCATTCCAGGCTGCTGTTCTGTAACACACACAGTGGAACCCTAGAGCAGGACACCGAGAAATGGCAATTGTAGGGGCAGAGTGACAATGGCAAGGGGCAGAGCTGCCAGCCTGACACCTGCAGATCCAGGGGAGAGCAGCCCTGATGCCTCCGGAGATGGGAAACAACCAGGGAGTGCCAGCAGCACGTCCTGGAGAGAGAACTGGGCTCCTTAAGGGGATGTGGTTTTGTCACTGAAATCATCGCTGAAATCATCGCTGAAATCACTGAAATCACTGAAATAATCAGTGAAATAACACTGAAATCACTGCAATCGCCGCAATCACTGAAATCATCTCTGAAATCATCTCTGAAATTGCTGCAATCATCACTGAAATCACTGTAATCACTGAAATCAACACTGACATCATCACTGAAATTATCACTGAAATCATCACTGTGAAATCACTGAAATCACTGAAATCATCACTGAAATAACTGAAACCATCACTGAAATTGCTGCAGTCACTGAAATCGTCACTGAAATCACTGAAATCATCGCTGAAATAATCACTGAAATCACCGCAATCACTGAAATATCACTGAAACCACTGGAACCACTGCAATCACTGAAATATCACTGAAATATCACTGAAATCACCACTGAAATCATCGCTGAAATCATTGCTGAAATCACCACTGAAATGTCACTGCAGTCACCTGCACCCAGCTGTCCAGAGCAGCTCTGAAGAGAGAGCTGCAGTGTTTTTGTCACTGAAACCACTGCAATCACTGAAATATCATTGAAATATCACTGCAATCGTCACTGAAATCACTGAAATCCCTGAAATCCCTGCAATTTCTACAATCACTTACATATCACTGAAATATCACTGAAATCATCACTGAAATCATCACTGAAATGATCTTTGAAATCATCACTGAAATCACCTCCATCAAACTCTCCAGAGCAGCTCTGAATGGAGAGCTCCAGCATTTTCGTCACTTCAATCATCACTGAAATATCATTGAAATCACTGAAATATCACTGAAATATCACTGAGATCACCACTGAAATGTCAGGGAAATGTCCCTGAAGTCATCACTGCAATCACTGAAACCACTGAAATATCACTGTAATCATGGCAATCACTGCAATCACTGAAATGTCACTGCAATCATCACTGAAATCTCTGAAATCACTGACATATCGCTGAAATAATCACTGAAAACACTGAAATATCACTGGCATCACCACTGAAATCACCACTGAAATGTCCCTGAAATCATCACGGAAATATCACTGAAATATCACTGAAATATCACTGAAATATCACTGGCATCACCACTGAAATCACCACTGAAATATCACTGAAATGTCCCTGAAATCATCACTGAAATATCACTGATATATCACTGAAATCATCACTGAAATAATCACTGAAATATCACTGGCATCACCACTGAAATCACCACTGAAATGTCACTGAAATGCCACTGGAGTCATCACTGAAATCACTGAAATATCCCTGAAATATCACTGAAATCACTGAAATATCACTGCAATCATCACTGAAATCATCACTGAAATGTCACTGGAGTCATCACTGAAATCACTGACATATCGCTGGAATATCACTGAAATCATCACTGAAAACACTGAAATATCACTGAAATATCACTGAAATATCACTGAAATATCACTGAAATCATCACTGAAATAATGGCAATCACTGAAATAACGGCAATCACTGAAATCCCACTGCAATCATGACTGAAATCATCACTGAAATCCCTGAAACCACTGAAATATCCCTGAAATCCCTGGAATCACTGCAATCAAATCCCCCCCACACAGCTCTCGGGAGCAGCTCTGAGTGGAGAGCTGCAGCGTTTTTGCCACTGAAATCACTGAAACCACTGAAATCACTGAAATATCACTGAAATCATCACTGAAATCCCTGGAATCACTGCAATCAAATCCCCTCACGCAGCTCTCTGGAGCAGCTCTGAATGGAGAGCTGCAGCGTTTTTGTCACTGAAATCATCACTGAAATATCACTGAAATATCACTGGCATCACCACTGAAATCAGCACTGAAATGTCACTGAAATGTCACTGGAGTCATCACTGAAATTACTGACATATCACTGAAATATCACTGAAATATCACTGAAATATCACTGAAATGTCACTGCAATCATCACTGAAATCATCACTGAAATGTCACTGGAGTCATCACTGAAATCACTGACATATCACTGAAATATCACTGAAATAATCACTGAAATGTCACTGGAGTCATCACTGAAATCACTGACATATCGCTGGAATATCACTGAAATCATCACTGAAAACACTGAAATATCACTGAAATATCACTGAAATATCACTGAAATCATCACTGAAATATCACTGAAATATCCCTGAAATCATCCCTGAAATCCCTGGAATCACTGCAGTCCCCTCCGCGCAGCTCTCGGGAGCAGCTCTGAATGGAGAGCTGCAGAAGGCATGAATGGGGCCCGCTGCTATTTTTTCCTCTTTCTCTTGAGGAAATCTCAGTAGTTACTATAACAACCCTGGCCGGATCCCATCTTGTTTAGAACGGGAACAAACAGCAAACAAAAAAAAAGGCTCGGGCTGGCTTTTAAATTCTCCACCAATTCCCTCTCCCAGCTCCGAGGGGACAGAGGGGAACTTTTGCAGAGAAAGGAGCCCTGGACCAGCAGTGGCAGTGACAAAAGAGCGGCACAGAAAAAGTGAACAAAAAGTGTTTGAAACCGAGCTCAGCAGATCCTTTCACACAGCTCCGAGCTGCTCAGCCAACACCCTCCAGCCTCCAAATTTAGGGAGAAGACTCAATCCCCTTCCTATTCCTTCTGGAAAAGTCAAGCACGTTTTTTTAAATTTAAAAAAAAAAAAAAAAAAAAGTAAAAACCAGGAGCAAACTTTAGCACAGGCAAATGCCAAGCAGCTCCACTCAGCTTTCAGCAGCTCCACTTGATAGCTGCTAATGCCTGAGATTTACACTTCAGCTCCTTTTTAACAGCAGCAACGAGCTCTGTCTGCAAGGTTGTGCCACTGTTTCAATATTTATTGTTGCTTGCTTTCTCTGCTGCTGCCTGTGGGATGAAGTGTCACTCGAGATTTTACAGCATCCCTGATTTAAAAATAAAAAAACAACCCCACAGCCACATTTTTTTCCCCCCCTCCCCCTGAAGTGTCTCGTTCCCCCTTTTTCTCAGGGGAAAAAAAAAAAAACCTCGAGCACTTCTAGTGGTGGCTGCTGGGGTCTCAGCTCTCACAATGGGGTGCCAGACAGACCATCTGCACCCTGGGGATGCTGTGGGAGAGCTCAGCCCTGGCAGCACCCACGGAGCTCCAGCTCCAGCCTGGGCTCCACCGCTGCAGCCCCAGCCCCTCTGCAGGGGCACAGAAAAGCAGGCCCGGGAGGCCCAGGGGTGAGCAGGAAGCACATCCAGCAAATGGCATTTGGAAAAGTTAAAAGATAGAGTGCCAGTGATTTTTCAATGAGTAATGATGTACAAATTCGTTTGAACGCCCTGCAGCAATCACGTGTTTGATCTGAACAAGTAACGCATGGAGTTTTAGCCATAAGTGTATTTATTTCTTTTCGTGATTTAATGTGTCATATGACCAATTCAGTCAGTGTTATTGACACAGAACTGCAGTGCCTACATCCATCAACGCTAAGGACACGGGGAAACTGTGGAGATGTGTAATTGTGGGAGAGGATTGTAGGGTGTGACCTTCTAGGGGATTGTTTATCTTTGCTGTTTATGGGATGGCACAGCCTGGGGGTGGCATGGGATCAAGGGAATTTTCACTGCACGGTAGGGGGCAGTGGCCATGGGGCAGTGGCCATGGGGCAGTGGCCATGGGGCAGTGGGCAGTGGCCATGGGGCAGTAGCCATGGGGCAGTGGCCATGGGGCAGTGGCCATGGGCAGTGGCCATGGGGCAGTGGCCATAAGGGCAGTAGCCATAGGGCAGTGGTCATGGGGCAGTGGGCAGTGGCCATGGGGCAGTGGCCGTGGGGCAGTGGCCATGGGGCAGTAGCCATGGGGCAGTGGCCATGGGGCAGTGGCCATGGGGCAGTGGCCATGGGGCAGTAGCCATAGGGCAGTGGCCATAGGGCAGTAGCCATGGCAGTAGCCACGGCAGCAGCCATAGGAGCAGTGTCAGCAGCAGTCCCAGAGTGCTCTGGAGCAGTCCCAGTCTCTGTGTGTTCAATAATCAGCACAGGCTGGCACAGCAGCCCCTGCCCTGCGCTGGACACCGTCCCCCTCCACCTGACACCTGGGGACAGCTTGGGGACAGCTTGGGGACAGCCCAGGGTTGGGATTGCAGCTGGGAAGGAGCAGGGAAGGGTCAGGGTTGGTCCCTCAGAGTGGTGAATGTGCCATCAGAGCTGGGATGAGTTCCCAGCCATGGGATTTATGGCAAGGGCTGGATCCAGAGCCTCCATCCCTGTATTTGGGATGGATCCTGTATTTCTTCTCCAGGGGCTGAGCCCACTCTGGCAGTGCCACCTCATTCCCAGCCCCGCTGGATTCCGTGTTTTCCATCTCCTGGCAGGGATCAGCAGCTGCCCAGCAGAGCAGAGCCTGTGCAAAGCCAAGGTTTGGCAGCAGCCAGGGACAAACTCAGCAAAAAACTTCGTATTCTGGGCAAAAATCTCCATATTCCGGGCAAAAAAATTCCCTATTCCAGGCAAAAAATACCTTATTCTGGGCAAAAACCTCCCATTCCGGACAAAAAAGTCCCTAATTTGGGCAAAAAACTCCATATAATGGGCAAAAAATTCTATATAATGGGCAAAAACCTCCCTATTTTGGGCAAAAAACTCCCTATTCTAACCAAAAACCTCCCTATTCCAGGCAAAAAATTCCCTATTTTAGGCAAAAATCTCCCTGTTCTGGGCAAAAATCTCCATATTCCAGGCAAAAAAGTCCCTATTTTGGGCAAAAATCTCCCTATTCTGGGCAAAAAATTCCCTATTCCATGCAAAAATCTCCCTGTGAGTTCACTCCAACCATCCCAGCCCTGCCAGGGCCACCACTGCCCCGTGTCCCCAAGTGCCACATCCACAGGGCTCTGAAATCCCCCCAGGGATGGTGGCTCCAAACCTCCCTGGGCACTCCCAAGGCCTGAGCACCCTTTCCATGAGGAAATTCCTGCTGCTGTCCACCCTGAGCCTCCCCTGGCCCAGCCTGAGGCCGTTCCCTCTCCTCCTGTCCCTGGTCCCTGGGAGCAGAGCCCGACCCCCCCTGAGCCCCCTCCTGTCACACAAGGTCCCCCTGAGCCTCCTTTGCTCCAGGCTGGTGCTCAGGAGGAGAAGAACGAGCCCAGCAGGAGCTGAGCCCCATCCCTGGGCTGATGCCACCAGCCCAGCCCTGTGACAGCACGGGGACAGCTGGCCTGGGTCCCTCCACCCAGCCCTGAGCTGTCACCTTGTCCCCCAGCTCCGGGGCTGATCCTGCCTGGCAGATCCATGCCCTGGCTCCTCCTGGGTGCCTGCACATGGCTGGGAGCAGCCTCCAGAGCCCCATCTGTGCCACCCAGACCTTCCCAAGGTCCCCGTGCCAGGAGCAGCACACGTTCCTGCTCAGAACCCACAGCGAGCCCAGGGATGCGTTTGGGGTTCTGGGGGGAGAGCCACACACAGGCCAGGCTCAGGGCATGGTTTGGGTCTCAAACTGGGCTCAAACTGGGATTGTGGGGATAATCCCTGTATGCCCAGGGCAGTGTTTGGAGTTCTGGGAGGAGATCCATGCATAGGCCTGGCACAGGGGATGGTTTGGGTCTCACTTTGGGCTCAAACTGGGCTCAAAATGGGATATCTTGGACAATGTCTGCATGCCCAGGGCTGTGTTTGGGATTTTGGGAGGAGATCCATGGATGGGCTGGGCACAGGGGATGGTCTGGGTCCCACTTTGGGCTCAAACTGGGATATTTTGGACAATCCCTGCATTCCCTGAGCTCCACCATCTCCACCTGCAGCCCAGCCATGCCCTGGGGGGACACTCCCCAAACCAAGGCTCCCGTGGCCCTGGGGATGCAGCTGTGCCCCCCAGCAGCCACACCCCAATTTGGGGGTGATGCCGTTTCCTGTCTGCCTTTTTCCTTTGCCATGCTCTCTGCACTCTTTGCACATGTATTTGTAGCTCTGGAGCCTGTTGTATCCATAGCTGGTTTTTCCAGAGCTTTTCCAGAAAGACAAAACAAATCCCAGAGCTCCAAGCCCTGGGGGTGCCAGGCCCTGTCCTATCTCGGCTCTTCCTGGGAACCAAGGCCGAGAACAACTCTGAGGTTCATTTTCATAAACCAAGCCCAGCCAGTGCTGAGAGGGGCTCCAGAGAAGGGGCTGCACCTGGGGGGAATGGAATCACCACTTGTCCTTCTAATTGCTGCTTTTAATCAATTCTGCTCATTTCCAAACAGCCATAAATATGTCCTCACCCCTGGAGGGGTTTGGGCTTTTATGGACACCTTCCCATAACTGCTCCTGAAGGCACTGAAAATAAAGATCCTCTTTCATATCCCCTCCTTGCTGAAATGATCTTGAGTTTCTTTTCCAGGCTGGGGGAAAAGGCAACAGTCCTGCTAATTGCTGCTTTTAATCAATTCTGCTGATTTCCTAAAAGCCATAAATATGTCCTCACCCCTGGAGGGGTTTGGGCTTTTATGGACACCTTTCCAGAACTGCTCCTGAAGACCTTCCAAAGAAAGCTCCCCTTTTCTATCCCCTCCTTGCTGAAATGATCTCGAGTTGCTTTTCCAGGCTGGGGGAAAGGCAGCAGGGTTTGCCCCCTGCTCCTGGGGATGGCACCCACGGCAGAGCCGGCTCCAGCTGGCCCCATTGTCTCGGATCCACAGCGAGACACCCCAAACAGGAGCCAGGAAGTTTTTTGTTCGGTGGGAGCCAGCAGATGTGACACTGAATAAACACAGACAGGCAATCTGCTGAGTAAGAAGGTACCATTCACATAAATAACATACATCTAATGCTGCTTCCATCTCCCACCCAAATATGGCACTGCAAGATGCTCGGCGGGCTCTGAACAATGAGATAAAGGCAGAGCAGATAAGGCAGCCCCTTAAGGCAGCCCCTTCCCAGCCCTCCTGGTTCTGGTTTCATTGGGAATTGTTATCAGATATCCCTCCAGGATCAGCTTCCCACAGGCTGGTGTCAGGTGGGATGAGCTCACCTCAGCAAAATAGCTGCTGCTCCCCATGGGCCTTAATTACAGAGCAATTAAAAGGATTATTGCAATCACTGGAACCTCACAGGTGCCCTGCACTCCTGAGGTGGTGCCAGGGACAGGGCTGGGTGACACCTGCAATGCCACATTTCTGTCCCTCAATGCCACATCACTGACCCTGCAATGCCACATCTGTGACATCTCCATGCCACATTTCTGTCCCTCAATGCCACATTACTGACCCTGCAATGCCACATCCCTGACCCTGCAATGCCACATCTGTGACATCTCCAATGCCACATTTCTGACCCCTGCAATGTCACATGTCTGTCTGTTGCAGTGCCACATCTCTGACCCTGCAATGCCACATCTCTGACCCCTGCAATGCCACATCTGTGACATCTCCAATGCCACATTTCTGACCCTGCAATGCCACATCTCTGACCCTTCCAATGCCACATCTCTGACTCTGCAGTGCCACATCCCTGACCCCTGCAATGCCACATTTCTGTCCCTGCAATGCCACATCTGTGACACCTCCAATACCACATTTCTGTCCCTGCAATTCCACATTTCTGACCCCTCCAATGCGACATTTCTGACCCCTGCAATGTCACATGTCTGTCCCTGCAATGCCACACGTCTGTCCCTGCAGTGCCACATCTCTGACCCTGCAAGGCCACATCTCCCACTTCTTGCAGAAGTTTGCAGATCTGCAGCTGCCAGGAGATGATTTCATCAGTGATGAGATGAATGAGCAGCCTCAGAATTGATCAGGGCCGTGTTCCAGCCCCTCTGCTGCTGCTGGGTGTGATGGGGGTCATTGCCAGCCCCTCTGCTGCTGCTGGGTGTGATGGGGGTCACTGTCCCCCCACAAAATAAAAACACAGCTCAAAGAACCCAGCTCTCAGTGCCATCCCCAAGGATCTCCCCCTCAAGACCCTCGAACCCACGAGGAAGCTGCTAATTGTGCCAAGAATCTGCTTTATTGGAAAAGAAATGAGTGTCACTGAGCCTGATTATCCCCAGCAGCACTCAATTCCCCTCCATCCCCTCTGCCACCAGCAGGATGTGAGGATGGAGCAGGAAAGGATGGAGAAAAATTCAATATTTCCACATTTCCATGGGATTGACCTCCATCCCCATCACACACTCGTTTATCTACTCCTGTTTCGTTTGTTCCCTGGGAGCCCCAGCCATCTGTCCTGGGAAGGAGCTCCCTGCGCTGGGCTGGGGCTCAGGAACCCTCCCTGGGTCTTCATTTGCCCCCTCAGTTATCAAAGAAAAGCAAAAAACCTTTGAGTTTTATGCCTGCACCCCCCAATTATTGCAAACACACAGAGCAGGGAGGGCAGGAGGAGCAAAAAGCAGATTTTGTGCCCCAAAATGGGAGCCAGGTGTTGGTTTTGCCACGGGATTTCTCCAGGGAATCTCCTGAGGAATCCCTGCCTCAGGAATTCCAACTCCTTCCCTGGAAAGCCCCCAGGCCATTCCTGGAGACCCTGAAGTTCAGCCCCGCCCTCCCCAGCCTCAAAAATGGACACCAAACCTCCCCTGTTCTGTTGGGATTCACTCTGGATCCCAAAACTGCTCCATTTTAACCCAAGATAGAACTGGGCCACTCAGATTTTGCTTTTTCCCCTCCCTGGGTTTCACCTCCTTGAAGGAACCTCATCAAAAGCTGTCTGGAAAATGAAGTTCCAGCAGCTGATCCCTCTGGATCCACACCCTTCCCAAAAACCTGGGAAGGTCTGGAAAGGTGGAGAAGTTTGTGGTTGAGCTCAGAGCAGGAATTGAGCTCAGAGCTCACCCAGGAGCCCAAACTCCCTCTGCATTCCAGCAGGAAAATTCCAGGAGCAGAAGAGATTCAGCCCTTAAAAAGTGCTGGGAAGGGTCTGGAGCACCATGAAAAGCTGAGGGAGCTGGGAAGGGGCTGGAGGATTCCTGAGGGAGCTGGGAAGGGGCTGGAGCACCAGGAAAAGCTGAGGGAGCTGGGAAGGGGCTGGAGGATTCCTGAGGGAGCTGGGAAGGGGCTGGAGAATCCCTGAGGGAGCTGGGAAGGGGCTGGAGAATCCCTGAGGGAGCTGGGAAGGGGCTGGAGAATCCCTGAGGGAGCTGGGAAGGGGCTGGAGAATCCCTGAGGGAGCTGGGAAGAGGCTGAGCCTGGAGCAAAGGAGGATCCACAGGGATCTTTTCCCTCTCTGGAATTCCCTGACAAAGGGGGGAACCAGGTGGGATTTGGGATCTGCTCCCAAGGAACAGGGACAGGAGGAGAGGGAACGGCCTCAAGGGAGCAGGAACCCCAAATCCTGTTTCAAACAGGGCAAAAAATGAGGGAAAATCCACAGCAAAGATCTCCTTTTTTGAGCTGCACCAGCTCAAAAATCAGAGTTTGCTCTCTCATCCCCTCACCTGCAGGAATTTCCCCTCCCGAGAACACAAAACCAGTGGCAATTTTCCCAAAAACCCCAGTTCAGGGCCTGCCCAGCTGGCAGAGGGAGCTGGGGCTGTGCATTCACTGGTGCCTGATTGTGCCAGTTTGTGCTGCTGATTGATTTGCTAATCAATCAATCAATAATCAATAATCAATAATCAATCACCTGAGAGACACAAACCCTCTGTAAAGCCGGGTCCATGGCTGTCTCTGCTCACAGGAGAGGCTGTTTTTAACCTCCAGCTGTTTAATGCCCAACCCTTCCCCAGCCAGAGCAGGGCTCCCGCTCCTTTACCTCGGTCACAAACAGAGTGCGCGGGTCGATGATGTCCAGGAAGTGCCTGAATCTGCCGTAAAACGAGGTCTGGAAAACAGCAGAGGGGAAAAAAACAACTTTGGTCAGTGAGAAAGTGCATTTCAGGGTTCATTCCCTTTGCAGGGTGAAGTTGTCAGCTGAAATAAATAGTGTAGTGTATAGTAAATAATAATAATAATAATAATAAGAAGAAGAAGAAGAAGAAGAAGAAGAGGAAGAAGAAGAGGAAGAAGAAGAAGAAATAGAAGAAGAAGAAATAGAAGAAGAAGAAATAGAAGTACAATAAACAATAAATAGGATAGTACAGTAAATAATAAATAGTATAATATATAATAAATAATAATAATAATAAATGGGATAGTAAATAATAAATAGGAAAGTACAGTAAATAATAGTATAGTATCTAATCATAATAATAATAACGATAATAATAATAATAAGAAGAAGAAGTATAGTAAATGATAAATAGGATAGTACAGTAAATAAATAGTATATTATTATTATTAATAAATAATAATAATGAATAGTATAGTAAATAATAAATAGGATAGCACAGTAAATAATAAATAGGATAGTATATAATAAATAATAATAATAAATAGGATAGTAAATAAATAGGAAAGTACAGTAAATAATAAATAGTATAGTATATAATAAATAATAATAAATAGTATAGCAAATAATAAATAGGATAGTTCAGTAAATAATAAATAATATAATAAATAATACATAGTATCACATATAGAGTAACTATATATGTAGTAAATAAATATCATCTATATAGTAAATGTAGTAAATAAATAGTATTACAGGAGGTCTTCACAGGTAATTTGGGATGGAAAACCCAAACCACTTCAGGATTCTCTGGATCCCTCCTGGATCCCAAAAAAGCCTCTCCAGCAGCTTTTCCATGGATTTATCCCTACACGAACACACCCAGCCTGGATTTTTCCCGATCTGGTACCAAGGATGAGCCCAGCCTGACCAGGCTGCTCAGGGCTCCCAAAGCTGGGCCTGAGCACTTCCAGGAGCAGGAAAAGGGTCTGAAAGGAAGGGAAAGGAAGGGAAACAGGAGGGGAAAGGATCGTGAAAGGGAAAGGGAAAAGGATCCATGAAAGGAGGGGAAATCCATGGGCAGCTCCAGGGGAAAGGAGAAAAGGAGACTCAGCATTCAGACGGTGAAATTAAAAATATCACTGGAATTTGTGCCAACTCCAAGCACCAGAGCACGAAAAACTGAGGGATCAGAAGCCCCTGGGATACAGGAACATCATCACTAAAGGATTCTCTGGATCCCTCCTGGATCTCAGCAAAAGCCTCTCCAGCAGCTTTTCCCTGGAATTATCCCTACACAAACACACCCAGCCTGGATTTTTGTGCCACCAAGGACACAAAACCAAACCAGACCAGGCTGCTCAGGGCTCCCAAAGCTGGGCCTGAGCACCTCCAGAAGCAGGAAAAGGGTCTGAAAGGAAGGGGAAAGGAAAGGAAAAAGGGAAGGAAAAAGGGAAGGAAAAAGGAGAAAGGAGAAAGGAAAAGGGGAAGTCCAGGAGAAAAGGAGACTCAGCATTCAGACACTGAAAATAAAAATATCAGTGGAATTTGTGCCAACTCCAAGCACCAGACCATGAAATACTGAGGGGTCAGGAGCCCCTGGGATACAGGAACATCATCACTCCAACACCAGCTGCATTCCAGGATCCAGAGGCAGGAGAATGCCAGACCCTCAGGCCAGCCCAGTGTCCAGTGGCTTCTCCAGAGAGCCCATCAGGGACATGGATCGTGGCAGGGACCCCAGGGAGCTCTGGGATCCTGGGAATTCTCCATGCTCCCGTGGCCCATCTCCTGCTGCTGGCTCTGCCCTGCAGGAGTGGGCTGTGAATTATAAATGCAGGCCTGGAGTGTGGAGTGGTTCCATCCCTGCTGCTCCCGGCTCATCCCAGGAATTCCGCCCCATTCCAGCAGCAATCCCAACCCAAGGGCCACTGACCACCCCACCCCACCCATCCTCACAGAACTCCTCTCTTCCCACGTTCTGCACTAAAATCCAACCCCCCAGTGGAACCAAACAGCTCCGCTCAACTCCAGGGTAAAAAAGCACAGTGGTTTTTAATTAGCAGGGATCTAATTAAGGCCAGTTCTGGTTTGAGATTGGCATTTTGCTGCTGCCTCCCTTTTGTTTTGGGTTTGGGGCTCCCCAGCTCCGCTGCCCTGCACGTGCCAGGGGGGCAACTCCTGACTCAGCCCAGCCACCCTCAGCCATCCCACGGCTCATCCCACGGCATTCCAGAGCCTTTGGAATCGCTGCTGAGCAGTTGGAATCGCTGCCTTAAACAACAGCAGGACAGGGGGAGTTTAAATGTGAGTGGCCTTGACTTGCCCACTGCCTCCATCACTGTGACACACTGAGAAAAACAATAATAAATAGAATTAATTGGAATTAAATGGAATTAAATGGAATTAAATGGTATTAAATGGAATTAAATTGAATTAAATTGAATTAAATGGAATTAAGTGGAACATCAGTGTTTTACACCCACTTGACCAAGCAGTAAATGCCAAGGGAGGGGGAAGGACAGCTCAAGTTCCAAAGGGCAGGATAGAAATGTCATCCAGAATTCCCAATTCCCACATTCCCCAGCTGCCCAGGCTCTCGGGAAGCCAGGCCCAGCCAAGCTGGGCTTGGGCTGGCGCTGAGCTCCTGCCCTGATCCTGCCCAGACAAGCCCAGCCAGGCCCAGCTCAGGACAGGTCTGAGCAGCTCAGCCCCATCCTGGGGTTATCCCAGCCCCACATTCCCTGGGGTTATCCCAGCCCCACATTCCCTGCTCCTCTCCTGCCCTGTGCTGGTGCTGAGCTGGGAAGCTG
This sequence comes from Eopsaltria australis, assembly GCA_034509425.1. Taxonomy (NCBI): domain Eukaryota; kingdom Metazoa; phylum Chordata; class Aves; order Passeriformes; family Petroicidae; genus Eopsaltria; species Eopsaltria australis. The sequence continues at coordinate 5,670 of JAVTVJ010001363.1, read as the reverse complement.
AGAGTGCCCCAATCCTGAAATCAGGGAATGTTTGGGATGGAAGTGACCTTGAAGATGATCCCATCCCATCCATGGGCAGGGACGGCTCCCACTGTCCCAGGGGGATCCAGCCTGGCCTTGGGCACTGCCAGGGATCCAGGAGCTCCTCTGGGAATTCCATTCCCAGCAATTCCTTGCCAAGATCCCAGCCCAATCTCCCCTTTCCCACTGGGAAGCCATTCCCTGTGTCCTGTCCCTCCAGGCCTTGTCCCCAGTCCCTCTCCAGCTCTCCTGGAGCCCCTTCAGGCCCTGCAAGGGGCTCTGAGCTCTGCCTGGAGCCTTCCCTTCTGCAGGGGAACATTCCCAGCTCTCCCAGCCTGGCTCCAGAGCAGAGGGGCTCCAGAATCCTGGAATGGTTTGGATTGGAAGGAACCTTAAATCCCATCCCATTCTATCCCAATTCCATGGGCAGGGACACCTCCCACTGTCCCAGGCTGCTCCAACCTGGCCTTGGGCACTGCCAGGGATCCAGGGGCAGCCACAGCAAATCTGGGAATTCCTGTGCCAGTGCAGGAAGAAGGAATGAAGGATTTATTTGGAACTCGTCCATGCTGTGCTCAGAGAGCCCCAAACCCATCAGGGGATCTGGGTCTGGGCAGGTTCTCCCTGTTTTGACTCTGCTGAGTCAGGATCACACCAAAAACCCAGCTCAAACAGAGCCAGGCTCAGCCCCAGAGCCCCAGGGCTCCTGCAGGGCCTCTCCAGGACGGAGCAATCCCTCAACACCAAATATCCCTGGTTTTCCTCACCCCAGCCATGGGACTCCGTGTTCTTCCCTTCGGGATGGTGTGGGAAGCTCCCTCACTGCTTGGCTTCCCATCACCCAGCTCAGTCCCTGCTCCCCACTTTGTTCTCCTGACCAGGAGCCAAAGGAACTTTTCTAATTCAAGGTTGGTTTTTCACAGAGCTGCACCCAGAACACAAGGCAAAAAAACCCTCAAAAAAAAAAGAAAACCAAAAGAAAAAAAAAACAACCAACAAAAACCCCAAAAAATCAACAAAAAAACCCAAAAAACAACAACAACAAAAAAAAACCAACCAAAAAAAATCTCCAAAAAACCAAACCAAAAAAATCCCCCAAAACAAACAAAAAACCCTCCCAAAAAAAACCCAAAATAACCAACACAAAAAAACCCCAACGATTCCCAATAATTCGGAGATTTGGGGGAAATTCTTCCCTGGGAGGGTGGGGAGGGGCTGGGCTGGAATTCCCAGATTTGCTGTGGCTGCCCCTGGATCCCTGGCAGTGCCCAAGGCCAGGCTGGACACTGGGGCTTGGAGCAGCCTGGGACAGTGGGAGGTGTCCCTGCCATGGCAGGGGTGGAATGGGATGGGATGGGATGGGATGGGATGGGATGGGATGGGATGGGATGGGATGGGATGGGATCTGAGTCCCTCCCAACCCAACCCACTCCAGGATTCCCTGATCCAGCAAACCCAAAGCTGTCGGGAGATGGAAATGGGATGAGAGGATGCAGCCCCCGGACACAGGAACAGCTCAGTGCCCTCCCTGCCAACCCAGCCCTGAATTCCATGGGAATTTGGGATGGTTCCCTTCTCCCAGGCTCCTCTCCAGCCCTGCCAGGCACGGAGCTCCTGAGATGCCCACGAGTTCGACCTTCCCTCCCAAAAATCCATCCCTGGGCTCCTTCCCCCTTGAATTCCTGGAGCAGCTGCTGCTGTAAACCGGGAGCAGAGTGAATATCCCGAATTTCCTGTGATTAATCGGGGCTATTTTGGGAGCACTTTTGAGCAGCAGGAGGTGCTTGGGAATATTAATTCCCTTCCAGGGCGAGTGCCATGGATCGGGATCTGAGATCTGGGCTGGGAAGGTCCAGCTGATCCCAAGGAAACACTCCTGGAAAGCTCCAGGGATGAGAGGAAAGGTGATTAGCGAGGTGTTAATCACCCTGAGGAGGGACAGGATTCCAAGGCTGGGAAGAGCAGGAGGCACCAACAACTTCACCACTTTAATTACAGCCTGCTTTTAACAAGGCTTTAATTAAGCCAGAGCCAAAAGCACGCAGGCTTGGGGTGGGGCTGAGCTCAAAACCGGGCTCAGGTCAGCTTTGAATTAATTAGGAGAGATTTAAACCGAAGCAAAATGAAGACAATTGAAGCCATTGGGGACAGTGACGAGGCACGGCCAGGGTTGTGCCATTTGTGGATTTGTCCAGCCCTCTGCAAGACTGGGCTAAAACTGTGGATTCTCAGCCCTTTGATGTCCTTAGTTTGGTTTTCCAGTGTTCGAGAGCCAAGATTCCAACGGGAGAAGCTCCTGCAGCTCAGAGCCAGCGCCAGGGGCAGGGCCAGGAGCGCTCCTGGGGTCCCAGCTCCCAGCAGAGCCACAAGCAACCAAATCCCCCTTTAAATCCACTCCTGGGTGCTGGGAATGTTAAAAAAGCCAAGGCAGCAGCACAAGGTGGAGCTGGAGCCAGGCTGGGGGAGCTGGGAATGTTCCCCTGGAGAAGGGAAAAATCCAGGGAATCCTGAGAGTCCCTAAAGGGGCTCCAGGAGAGCTGGAGAGAGACTGGGGACAAGGCCTGGAGGGACAGGACACAGGGAATGGCTTCCCAGTGGGAAAGGGGAGATTGGGCTGGGATCTTGGCAAGGAATTGCTGTGTGGGAGGGTGGGGAGGGGCTGGGCTGGAATTCCCAGATTTGCTGTGGCTGCCCCTGAATCCCTGGCAGTGCCCAAGGCCAGGTTGGACACTGGGGCTTGGATCCACCTGGGACAGTGGGAGCTGTCCCTGCCCATGGCAGGGGTGGGAATTGTTGGGATTTAAGGTCCTTTCTAATCCAAACCAGGCTGGGATTCCATAATTTCTGTCCCCCTTTTAGGACAATCCCTTCTCCACAGTGGAGATTCCCTTTAGAATCCCATTTATTTGGGATCCCATTTATTGCAGTGAACAGGAAGCTCACAGGGAGCAGCAGCTGAGGCATCTTCACCTCACTGCAAGGTGATCCTGGACATGGAATCCTGGAATGCTTGGGGTGGGAAGGGACCTTAAAGCTCCTCCAGTGCCACCCCTGGATGAGTGCCAGCTCCCACTGGATTCTGGCCAGGAGAAATGTCAGGGAATGACCCCGGAGCAGTGGGAACACACAGCTGGCTTTGGCAGAGGGAGCACTCAGCAAATCCTCCAAGGAAAAGGAATAAAAAAAAAGGAAATAAAGATGTGGAAAAAAAAAAAGAAAGAAAGAAAAAAAGGAGTGTTTCTAACAAATTAGCCCTACTTGTCAGAAAATTAAGTCCTGATCACACATTCTGGAGCAAAACGTCCTCGTTTCTGCTTTCACCTAAAAATAGCCCCGTTTGCAGCAGGAGGGACGGAGCCGTTCCTGCAGGGAGCTGGGAAAGGTGACTCTGGAGAGGGGAGAGCAGGGCAGGCAGGAAAAGGGGATCTTGTTGGGTTCCACTGTGCGTGTTACAGAACAGCAGCCTGGAATGGCCAGAGGGAGCCTCTTCCCTGGCCCAGAGGTGCCCAGGAAGCACATCCAGGGCACCAGGGATGGGCATGGCAAAGAGGATCATGGCTTTGTGGCCCCTGCACCCATTGTGGGAGAGGATTGTAGGGTGTGACCTTCGAGGGGATTGTTTATCTTTGCTGTTTATGGGATGGCACAGCCTGGGGGTGGGATGGGATCAAGGGAATTTTCACTGCGTGGTAGAGGGCAGTGGCCATAAAAAAATAGCCATAGTAGGAGTCATAAGAGTAGTCTTAACAAGCAATCACAGAGTGATCTGTAGTAGTCTCAGTCTCTGTCTGGATAATAAAAAATTCTGTACAACAACATCACAGTTTCCTCAAAGAAGTCCCTGACCCTGTGTTGGATTCTGCAGGATCTCACTGCCCCACAGGGCGAACTCCTGGGTGTGTGGAGTATCTCCATCCAGTTCTGCTGAATTTACCTTCTGATGATTTGTAGGGCTCCACCATGGGAGTTAGAGAAAAGCAGCCTGGAAGGCCCAGAATTGGCCTTTCCCTGGGCCCAGAGGTGACCATGGAAACACATCCAGCTCACCTGAGATGGGCTGGGATAAAGAATGCTGGGTTTGTGACCTTCTGGAGCAATTGTGTGGGAATATTGTGGTTTGTGCCCTTCCAGGGCATTGTTTGCCTGTTCCCATCACAGGGAACATCTGGGCAATGCTGCAGGGGATTGGGGACACTCTGGGTGCATCTTTGCTGTTTGGGTGAGGTTCTGTCCTGGTTGTGTGCTGGGATTGAAGGGATTGTCACTGAGCAGTGAAGGTCTCTGCCCTTCTCCATCTCGTGTGGAGTCCATGCCCTTGTGTGAACTCTGCAATGATTCTCCCTTCCTTTGGGATCAATCAGACCCTGCTTCCCTTTCCTTCCACCTCACCCTCATCAGCAGCCAGTGTGAAATGGAGCAGGTCTGTAAATCCCATACACACCCAGCATAGAACACCTGGCAGGGAAGGTCTGGGGAATCACTGATCCCTCGGGAATGTGCTGGGGCTCCTCTCCAGCAGAAAAATTTGGGAGGAAAAACCATGGGGGAAATAATGATGTTTGCTGGGATGGTGTGACCCCAACACACCCTGGCTGGCATTAGAGGAGTTTATATGGCAGAAATGTGGAGAGGAGCGCTGTGGATCCCCTGCTGGGGTGAATTTGTGCAACTCCAGTGGAATTTGAGGCGTAAATAGCGATGAACACCCCTGGTAAGTATGGAAATAATAATAAATACATTTCCCAGTGTGGAAAGCTGGTGGGAGGATTCTGGTGCCCTGAGCCTGGGGGACAAGGCAGAGCTCCCTGTGCTGGGTGTGAGAAGCACATCCAGGGCACCAGGATAGGCATGGCAAAGAGGTTCATTGGCTTTGTGACCCCATCTACTGCCCATTGTGGGAGGGATTGTAGGGGTGTGTGACCTTCCAGGGATTGTTTATCACTTTGCACTGTTTTGTAGGATGGCACAACCTGGGGTGGCATGGGATCCAGGGAATTTTCCTGCCTGGCAGGAGGGCAGTAGCCATGGGGCAGTGGCCATGGGGCAGTGACTATGGGGGCAGTGGCCATGGGGCAGTAGCCATAGGGCAGTGACCATGGGGCAGTAGCCATAGGGCAGTAGCCATGGGGCAGTAGCCACGGGGCAGTAGCCATGGGGCAGTGGCCATGGGGCAGTGGCCATAGAGCAGTGGCCATGGGGCAGTAGCCATGGGGCAGTGGCCATGGGGCAGTGGCCATAGAGCAGTGGCCATGGGGCAGTGACCATGGGGCAGTAGCCATGGGGCAGTGGCCATGGGGCAGTGGCCATGGGGCAGTGGCCATAGAGCAGTGGCCATGGGGCAGTGACCATGGGGCAGTGGCCATGGGGCAGTGGCCATGGGGCAGTGGCCATGGGGCAGTAGCCATAGAGCAGTAGCCATGGGGCAGTGGCCATGGGGCAGTGACCATGGGGCAGTGACCATGGGGCAGTAGCCATGGCAGTGGCCATGGGGCAGTGGCCATAGGGCAGTGGTCATGGGGCAGTGGCCATGGGGCAGTGACCATGGGGCAGTAGCCATGGGGCAGTAGCCATGGCAGTAGCCACAGCAGCAGCCATAGGAGCAGTGTCAGCAGCAGTCCCAGAGTGATCTGGAGCAGTCTCAGTCTCTGT
>JAVTVJ010001361.1:0-96754 GCA_034509425.1 Eopsaltria australis | reverse complement strand
ACATGTCTCGATGGAATTAAGGTACACTGCGCACCAGTATCAACTAACGCTTCATATTTTTGTGGTTCTGATGTGCCAGGCCATCGGATCCACACTGTCCAAAAGACCCGATTTTCCCGTGCCTCTTCCTGGCTAGAGGCAGGGCCCCTCTAGCTCTGGTTGTCATTTCTTTCTTGAGCATACATGGTAGAGGTCCCCTCGAGGGGATCTAAGAGATCGTCCTCTATTCTGTAATATCTGGCATCTCGGTCACAGGAGGCTGAGGCTACCTTCACTTTAGTAGACCCCCCGCCTCGGTTAGTATTTCCCTCCTTGAGTTGCTGTACCCGTGCTGCCAGGGCAGCAGTGGGTTTCCTATCCCACTTCCTCATGTGTTCTCCGTGATCACACAGGAAGAACCACAGCTCAGATCGTGGGGTGTACCCTCTCTCCCTGGCTGGGGGGCGCTGGGCTCTGACTTTGGGGCTTGTGACTCGCACTGGTGCTGCACTCATCAACCTCATCTCCTCCCTCACCTCCCTCATCATCTCCTCTCTGAGGTCTTTGACCACAGCAGAGACTTGAGTATGTATTGGGCTACTGATCATACTATCATAATTCCTGAGTTTGGTGGCTATGGAGCCCACTGTCTCTCGGTTGTCATCAGCATTAATTGTTGCAATGAAGATGGTGTATTGGGAGGGCCCTAGCTTTGCCAGGTTCCACATTTGCCCTGTACACTTGACCTTGTCGGGGTCATTATCATGTTGTCCATCCCTCCCAAAGAGTACCTCCAATATTGCCACCTCCCTCAGCTGTTGGATTCCCTCCTCAAGGGTCTTCCATGGTCTTCTATGATGATATTCCTGCATTCTCTCCCTGCTGACAAACCTCTCTCTTACACTTATTAAAAGCCGTTCCCAGAGAGACAGAGGCCCGTCATCTCTTCCAAATACCTGATCAACCCCTGAGTCCTGGGACAAGGGTCCCAGCTGCCTTGCCTCAATACTATCCAGCTGCACGCCCATACCCATAAGGTCCCAGACCCGAAGTAACCAGGGTGTAAAAGGCTCACGACCCCGTCGCACAATGTCTTTTCGTAGATTACGGAGACTGTCATACCCCAGGGACTCAGTAGTGATTTCAATCCTTGGCCTCCCGACTGGTTGAGAGGGCCCTGCTTCCCCATCATTACTCACTGGCTGCTCTGGTTTGACCTTAGTCTTCCTCTTTTCCACAGGGGCAACTGCTACTGGCTGTGGCTGCCCCTCTGATCTGACTGGAGCCTGAGCGGTGATAGCGCCCCTGGGTTCCTCTGCTGCCTCATTAGACTCTCCCTCTTTGGGGTAGGGGAAGGGTTTCCCACCAGCTGGGCAAGTGTATTCCTTCAGCACTTGGCCCATCTCGCGTATCTCTTTCACCAGGACTCCCACCCAATCCGGGTGGGTTGTTTTTGAGGTGGGTTGTGGGACCGGGTCAGACTCTGTAGCAACATCCCTAGTGTCTGGGGCAATGTCAGGTTCTGGGATGGTGTCCCTAGTTTCTGGGGCCATGTCAGGTTCTGTGGCTACGTCCCTAGTCTCTGGGGCCGTGTCAGGTTCTGTGGCTACATCCCTAGTCTCTGGGGCCGTGTCAGGTTCTGTGGCAGCATCCCTAGTTTCCGGGGCCAGGTCAGTTTCTGTGGCAGCATCCCTAGTCTTTGGGGCCATGTCAGGTTCTGGGGCCCCATCTCTATTGTCTGGGGTAGATGTCAGAGTGGCTATCCAAGTCAGAGCCCCCTTATCCCTGAATGCTAAATAGAGCAGGCCTATCAGCAACACCAGCCACTGTATGGTATCATTAGCATCTAGAGAAGATTTGAAACCCTCAAAGATTGGCGGGATAGGCCCAAAGAGCTGGGTGAAGGGTTGTGAGAACATTTCTTTTGGTGTCACTTCCTCGCAGTAGGTACCATTATTAAAGTAACCCTCAAAACATGTCATTAATGTGTGGTATCTGTGAATCCACATGCCTGCCTTCCAGAGGAAGTTGAAAATCCATGAATTCCTCACCTTATTGACCCATGACACAAACTGTATAACAGCCACTGTAGCCTTAGTTATAGGGCCCATGTTTAGATGTGGGGCTGCAAATGGGAGAGAAACAGCTGTGACCACTTGCCATACGAACCGGAATAAGCTAGACCACATGGTGCAACCTAATGAGGTTCTTATATCCAGCACACAAAACTGCGTTACTCAAGAACTGTTATCCTTCTTCCCCTCGATGCCCTCGTGCCCCACCGTTGGGCGCCAAAATCTGTCCTGGTTTGAAGGACAGGTGTCTGTTGAGGAAGGCAGGAGCCTCCCTTGGAATGGGAAACTGTAACCCCTCTCCCTCCGAATTATTATAAAGGCTCTCAGGCAAAGATATGGGAATAGGAATAACAGTTCTTTACTACTATCTAAAACAAAGGATAACAAATAACAACAACTATAATGTTAACCAACAAACAGAACCAGAAACCCAGTGGCAGCCTGCTCGGCTTCAGGCACCTTTTTCCTTTGGTGCAGTTCCAGTCACAGCCTGCAGGGGCGCTCTGGGTGCGGTGATTCTCCGGTGCCTGCAGGGGCGCTCCGGCGTGAGCTCAGGTAGCACACGGCAATGGCGACTGCCCGAAGCACGGAGGGATGGAGGAGAGCCCTTGCTCCACAGACTCTCGGCAGCGGGGCGGGGGGGGGCAGCTGGTGTCGGTGCCGCAGCAGGATCCCCGGACACAGGGAGCTGGGACGGTAAGGGGTCTCCACGTGCAGGGAAAAACCCCGCTACGATGTAGCGGAGAAAAACTCAGAGCGGGCTGGTGGCAGGCCGGTCGGCTCCGGTTGGAGTAGAGGGTAGAGACTCACAGCAGACAGAATGGCAGCTCCGCGCTGGCTTCTCAGGGGCCGTGGGTTCAGCAGACAGCAGCTCTGACCGTCCAGCTCCGAGGGTCCCGAGCAAGAGAGCGTGACCTCCCCCCTGCCCTTGCTTTTCAGTCTCTCCAAATCTCATGTTACCAGGCTCTGCTTCCATGAGGGGCAATTTTGCCCCACCCTGCCACGGAGAAAGGCTCTAGCCTTGTGCTTTGTTTCTCTTAAGTACCCAGTCATTTGTGTCCTAGCAACCCATGGGAGAAAAATTCCTGAGGAAAAGAACTAGATCCAACCTTCAACACTCAGTCAGTCTCAGTCTCTCCAGGCCTCAGGCCCGGTGCCCAAGGCCCAGTGGCAACTTGTGGTGGGGGACCTGGGCAAGTGTCCTGTTGTCCTGGACCGGAGAGATGCTGAACAGTCCCAGAAGAAAAGCCACAGTTCAGGTAAAGCTCTTCTTGCTTCAGCTAACAAGGAAAACCAGCGGAGTAAAACAAAGAAAAACTCCCTCTCTGCAGAAGCAGAGAACTCTGAAAGCACTGTTGCGAGCTCTGAGAGAGCACTCCTTATCTCTAATGTTTTGCGTTCAGGCGCCTTCAAGCATTCCACCGCTCTCCCCCCTCTCTTCGCTCTTGGGTCTAGTCTTAAAAACACAGAACTCAATATCCAGCATAAGCAGAACAGATGACTGGGGATACAAGCATCATAAAGTCACCCTAGGACAGTCTTCTGGGCAACAAATGGGAAGAAAACTCCCTGAGAGAAAGAAAAAAAAGGTAAAACCTAGCCCTCTACATTATCCACCCCGATTTTTTTCCCATACCAACTTTACATCAAACTTAGACCTTTAAACTATATACATACATGCATTACCCTAATTATATACATCTAGATCTAGATACAGGCACAGTATTAGGGACAGTTCACCCAAAATAAGGTCCCCTTGTGGTATACATTGTGTCTCTCCATCCTTCTGCATCACCTACCAGGTGCAACCTGATCCCTGAGCAAAGACAAACCCATCCATGGGGTTGTCTTTGCTTGAGGTAGAATTCATCCAAACAGTGTTTCCTAACATACCTCTCATATGCACCACCAGAACCTTATCTCCGTCTGTCGTATGCAGCAGTTCAGATCAGGCAGGGCCAGCTCAATTAGTGGAACCTCTGGTGTTAACTAACCATGTAGCCTTTGCTAAATGAAGATCCCATTGCTTGAAGTCGGGCACCCCCAACTGCCTTCAGTGTTGTTTTTAAGAGTCCGTTGCACTGCTCAACTTTCCCAGCAGCTGGTGCATAACAAGGGATGTGGTGCACCCACTCAATACCATGTTCCCTAGACCAGGTGTTTTTAAGGCTGTTCTTGAAATGAGTCCTGTTGTCTGACTCAATTCTCTCGGGGGTACCATGCCTCCAAAGGACTTGCTTTTCAAGGCCCAGGATGGTGTTATGGGCAGTGGCGTGAGGCACAGGGTAGGTCTACAACCATCCAGTGGTGGCCTCTACCATTGTGAGCATGTAATGCTTGCATTGGCAGGTTTGAGGCAGTCTCATGTAGTCAATCTGCCAGGCCTCCACATACATAAATTTGGACCACCACCCACTGTACCATAGGGGCTTACCGGCTTGGCCTGCTTGATCACAGCACACGTCGCACAGTCATGGATAACATGGGAGATGCTGTCCATGGTTAAATCCACCCCTCAGTCTTGTGCCCACTTATAGGTGGCATTTCTGTGCTGGTATCCTGAGGCATCATGGGCCCATGAAGCCATAAAGAACTTCCCCTTGTGTGGCCAATCCAAATCTATCTGTGACACCTCGATTTTCGCAGCCTGATCTACCTGTTCATTGTTCCAGTGCTCCTCATTACCCCAACACTCGGGCACATGGGCATCCACATAATGGACTTTCACAGGTAGCTTCTCTACCTGAGTGGCAATGTCTTGCCATTCTTTAGCATCCCAAATTGGTCTTCCTCTACCCTGTCAATTGGCCTTTTTCCACCTTTCCAGCCACCCCCACAGAGCACTGGCTACCATCCATGAGTCAGTGTAGTGGTAGAGCTTTGGCCACTTCTCTCATTCAGCAATGTCCAGGGCCAACTGGACAGCTCTGAGTTCTTCAAGTTGGTTTGATCCACCTTCTCCTTTGGTAGCTTCTGCAACTTGATTCATGGGGCTCCATACGGCTGCTTTCCACTTTTGTTTCATGCCTACAATATGACAGGAACCATCAGTGAAAAGAGTGTAGCGTGTTTCTTCTGCTGGCAGTTGGTTGTATGGTGAAGCTTCCTCAGCATGCATCACCTTTTCCTGCTCCTCTTTGTCAGTCAGACCAAAGATCTCACCTTCAGGCAAATTTATAATTATCTCCAAAATTCCAGGGCAATTCAGGTTTCCAATACGGGCATGCTGTGTAATCAAGGCAACCCACTTACTCCATGTAGTATCGGTGGCATTATGTGTAGAGGGAACCTTTCTTTTGAACATCCACCCCAGCACCAGTAGGTAGGGTGCCAGGAGAAGTTGTGCCTCTGTGTCAATTACCTCTGAGGCAGTTTGAACTCCTTCATAGGCTGCCAGGATTTCCTTCTCTGTTGGGGTGTAGTTAACTTCAGACCCTCTATAGCTTCGGCTCCAGAATCCAAGTGGTCGGCCCCGAGTCTCACCAGGCATCTTCTGCCACAGGCTCCAGGAAAGACCATTGTTCCCAGCTGCAGAGTAGAACATGTTCTTCACCTCCGGTCTTGTCATGACCGGGCCAAGGGCTACTGCATGAGCAATCTCCTGCTTGATCTGGGCAAAGGCTTGGTGCTGTTTAGGGCCCCAATGGAAATCATTCTTCTTGCATGTTACCAGGTAGAGAGGGCTCACAATCTGGCTATACTCAGGGATGTGCACCCTCCACAAACCTATGGTGACTAGGAAAGCTTGCGTTTCCTTCTTGCTGGTTGGTGGAGACATTGCTGTGATCTTATTGATGACATTGGTGGATATCTGACATCGTCCATCTTGCCATTTCACTCCCAGAAACTGGATACCTCAGGCAAGTCCTTTGACTTTACTCCATTTGATGGCAAAACCAGCTTCCAGAAGAATCTGGATCATCTTGTCTCCTTTCTCAAATACTTCCGTTGCCATGTTCCCCCACACAGTGATGTTGTCTATGTCCTGCAAATGCTCTGGAGCTTCACCCTTCTCCAGTGCAGTCTGGATCAGCAAATAGTGGGACTGTGCTTCCACCCCTGGGGCAGCGGGTTCCAGGTGTACTGCACTCCCCTCCAGGTGAAGGCAAACTGCGGCCTACCCTCTGCTGCCAGAGGAATGGAGTGTGGTAGATAGGGACAGGCGGACGGAAGATCTCGCGATGTGACGGAAAGCAGAGAGCAGCATGGAATCTTCCTCCCTTCATTCCTGCATGATAAGAGATCACCCAAAGTATGCAACCCCTCCTGAACCCAGTAGTTTTCCACTCCTTACTAACCCTAGCTATCCCACCATCCCCTTTCTGACGTAGTGAAGCCCCCCTAGACTATTTAACCTCATGAGATAAGATAATAAAGGCCATTTGACCATCCACCACATTGGTGTCTGTGCGTCGTGGACCGAGTAGCTCGGGTGAGGCCGGGCTGCCGTGCTGTCGTTCTTGAACCAGGTCGCCTTGCCTTCATAGCAAGAAGGCAACATAGTGGTGCCGAAACCCGGGAAGAAGAGCTCGGGCTACGGGATTCACCTGGACAAGAGGCAGCGGCCAGGGCAGCCAAGCTGACTTCAGGCGGGGGAGACGTCCCCAAAGGACCCTCGGTCTTCATGGAGACCGTTGCAAAGGTAGTGAGTCTACTTTATAAGCAGTGGGGTATTAAGTGTAAGCTCAAGGATTTTTATATTGCTATTGCAAAACTCCTGGAGCTTGGGGCGATTGAGCGTCCAGCAGAAATATTACACCCAGAGGTGTGGGGGAAATGTACCAATGTTTTAGCAGAGGACACAAAGTCCTCGAGCAGCGGAAAAAGTCTCAAAGCGTGGGGGAAAGTAGAAACGGCTTTACGCCAAGCGCTGGAACAACAGGAGACTTGGAAAGCTGCACGTGCATGTTTATTAGCTACTCCTAAGCTGGGGGTAGGAGCAATGACACAGACAGACCCCGAGACTGGTCTATCTGAGAGCGGGGGTTCGCGGGGACCGGGCGCGCTTCCCTCCTCCCCGGACCCGAATCCAAACCCAGAAAACCTCCTGACCCTTCTGCCGAGCCCGCCGGATCCACCCCCTGCCGCGGAAACTTCCCAAACGTCCGCGGTTTCCCCATCCGTCCCTCCGCCACTGGTTAGCGATCCAACGCTGGAAGCACAGCAATACGCGCGATCTTTTTGGGAGGGATTGGCAACCGAAGCCAGGGAAACCGAGAGGGCAGCTAGAGAGGGAGCGCGGGTGAACCCCTCTCCCCCGCCCTATGCAGTTCAAAATGGCGCGGGCGACCAAGGAGATGGGCGGGGCCAGGGTTTCAGCGGTGGGAACGAACAAAGATTGCGAGTGTTCGCTGCTGCGCATGTGTGGGAAGAGAGAGCTGCAAACGCGCGGGCACGGGAGAGCGGCAGAGAGCGCATGCCCAGTCAAGAGCCGTGCTCAATGCCATTACCATTTAAAGGAGAGCCCTCCCCTTACGGGAGGCAAGGCAAGCCCAGGGGGTGGGACCGGCACCACCCCCGGGGGGAGGAGCGGGGCCGGAGCCGCGAGAAAAGGCACGGAATCCCGGAAGTGCTCTGGCAGTCGACTTCCGGCTCTGAGTCCGACAACAGCTCCGCTAGCTCTGCTGAGTTACCGGAAACTGACAGGGACACAGAGTCGGAAGAAGCAGAGCTATCACAATTTGAAATGAAAACGAATAAAGTTTTAAATTACGCCGGAAAGCAATTACAATACAAATTCACCGACTGGGGAAAGATAAAAATAGCTTGTGCAGAATGGGTGCCCTCAGCTACAGTCCATGCTTTCCCGGTGAGAACCACCGGGCAAAATGGAAACCAACAACAAGTATATGACCCAATAAACCCCAAAGATATACAAACGATTGTCAAAGCAATCTCAGAAAAGGGGATGGATTCCATCATTGTTTCTGCTCTCATAGACGGCCTTTTTAGCAATGAGAACCTGCTCCCCTTTGATATTAGACAAATAGGTCACATGATTTTTGATGGGGCAGGAATGATTGTTTTTAAACAGGAATGGACAGACAATTGTATGAACCTACTAGCCCAGTCCTCTGGGGCGGGGCAACCACTGCATGGCTCGAGCTTGTCCAGGCTGACAGGGAAACATGATGAGATGATTACACCTCAGCAGCAAGCTGCACAACTGCGAGCTGAGGAAGTCAGGGCCACAACCCAAGCTGCCAGAGAAGCCATTCGTGCTGCATCTCGTGTGGTAGCTAAGCCTTCACTGTGGTCCACCATAAAGCAAACAGAGAGTGAAAGCTTCACAAAGTTTGTAGACCGCCTACAGGCAGCCGTAGACGCCTCTACCCTGCCTGCGGCGGCAAAAGCACCCGTTGTAGCAGACTGCTTGCGGCAACAAAGCAACACTATTACCAAAGAAATCTTGCGCTCCGTTCCAATTGGAGCCAGCCTGGCTGATATGATCAAACATGTAGTTAGGGAAGAACAGCTAACCCCTTTCCAGGCTGTCGTACATGAACTAACTAGTGCAATGGCATGCTCCAAATGTGGACAGGCGGGCCACATCGCAACGGGCTGTCCCCACAAATCCCAGCCTCCCCCGGCGGGGCCTCCATCTCAAGCGTGCGTGAGAGGGCTCTGTTGGGGCTGCGGGAAGAAGGGACACTTGCTAAGGAATGCAGATCCCAACCCCGGGGAAACGGGAGGGGGACGGGGCATGTGGGCCGCACCCAGCCTCCTCCCGTTGCGAATGCAAGGCGGCCCATCTATGCCAACCCCCAGTGGGGCAGGGGGCCCTCATTCCCTATGCCCCCGCAGGAGACAGCCAGTCCTGCACCCACACAAACGGTGCAAATGCAGAGTTTCACAGCACCGCCAGCAGCACCATTGCACCCACTACAGCAACAAGCCGCACTTGTGCCACAGAGTCAGCAGGGGGCGCCCCAGAGCGGAACCCCTGGGTGGCCCTGGCCATGAAAGTAGGGAAAGAGCCCCTGATAGTGTGGGGGACATGCCGCCTCTATGGCAGTCAGGATCCCCATGTCATAGGGCTTCAGTTTTGGGCAGACACCGGTTCAGATTGTACAATTATTCCCCAAGCACACTGGCCACAACATTGGCAATTTAAAGAAGCCCCCCCAGTGAATGGTGTGGGAGGGCCATCCCGGGCGTGGAAAAGCACCCAGTTGGTAGCTATAACACTTCACACAAAAAAGGGACCAGAACAGACAGTGGCAATCTACCCCTACATTCTACAGAACTCTCCACCTTTGATAGGAAGAGACATCCTTGCTCTGTTAGGAGTCAGGATGACAAATTTACCATGAGGGCCACTGCAGTTCATCCACCGCTGCCAATTAAATTGACTTGGAAATCATCAGAAATTGTATACGTGGAGCAGTGGCCCCTGTCAGAACCTCGAATGGCAGCTTTGCTGGAGACTGGTACTCACAGGACGAGGGTACGCAGCTGTCAAAAAGGAAAGCAAAATCAAGTGGTGTCCACTGAGGTCAGTAAAGCCAGACCTTCAGAATGAGCAGAATGAGACTAATGAGAACTGTGAGTTTCTATTTACAGGACATGCTCGTGGGACACCCCCGTAAAGCGTACACCCCTGTTCCAGAGGAAAATGACAGACCTCCAAACCGTCAAGCAGCACCCAAGAGTTCTGTACCGGTGAAACCCAGACGTCAACAGTGTTTTTGTGTGATTTTGCTGTTGGGGCTTGTTACCAGAGGACAAGCCAATCCAAACCATTACTCTCATCAGCCATTCAGGTGGGTCATGCAACACCTGTCAAATGACAAGGTGCTCAAAGAAACCACCACACCGAATGCCCCATCCTTTGTGATCCGCATTTCCGATCTGTTCCCTGGAAAACCAAAAGTAAACCCCTATTCCCCTCATGTTACAAGTATGCATCTATCCTATTGGTGCCCAGCCTCAAACCCAGGGAAGAAGTACTGCAATTATCCGGGGTGGGGATATTGTGGGTACTGGGGCTGTGAAACCATTGTTACAAATGCTGGATCATCAAGACCTGGGTGGGAACCTCAAAAGCCCGATGAATTTTTACAGTTCACCTGGGCTCCAACCGGTTGTAAACAACCTGTCGTCCTTCAGGAAAAATACTATCGAAACTATCATAAAATCCCTAAATCTCGGAGGTGCACTGACTATAACATGACCGTTTTGCAGCCAGATCACCCTAGTTGGGCCACAGGCAGGACGTGGACAGTAGTTATTCAAGGATCAAAAGAGTGGGTGAATGTGCGAATTATCAAGCTCCAACCCCCCGCATCCCGGGCGGTTGGGCCAAACAAAGTTATTAAAGATGTACTAGAAGGGAAAAACACAACCCACTCCAAAGCCTTGCCCACAAAAGCCACTGATACCCTGATCGGTCATGCAGATGCCTCCCAGATAAGTAGTTTAGCCGAATCTAACTGTGACCCAATCTTTCGTATGTTAGAAGCTACCTTTCTTTCCCTGAACGAATCCAACCCGAACCTAACTGATTCCTACTGGCTTTGCTATGATGTCAAACCCCCCTTCTACGAAGGAGTTGCTTTAGATATCCCCTTCAGTTACTCCACAGCCGACTCCCCTCACCAGTGCAGGTGGGATACTCCCCGTAGAGGAATCACCCTGAGTCAAGTCACAGGTCAAGGCAGATGTTTTGGCAATGCAACCTTAGCAAAGGAAGGCAACATCTGCACCAAAGTTGTCAAGCCCAACAGAAAGAATAAGTGGGTGGTTCCATCCGCATCTGGGATGTGGGTTTGTCAGCGATCTGGAGTGAGTCCTTGTGTGTCTCTTGCCAAATTCAATTATTCCACTGACTTTTGTGTCCAAGTTCTAATTGTTCCTAGGGTCCTGTACCATACAGACGAAGAGATGTACCACCTTCTTGAGAAACCCGACCGGCTCCACAAAAGAGAACTGTTAACAGGTGTAACTATTGCAATGCTGCTCAGCCTGGGAGCAGCCGGAACGGCCACGGGTGTCTCAGCTCTTGCGACCCGACACCAAGGACTGTCTCAGCTACAAATGACCATCGATGAAGACTTGCAGAGGATCGAGAAATCCATTTCCTTTCTAGAGAAATCAGTTTCTTCACTCTCAGAAGTGGTCTTGCAGAACAGGCAAGGATTAGACCTCTTGTTCATGCAGCAAGGAGGCTTGTGTGCTGCCTTGAAAGAGGAATGCTGCTTTTATGCAGACCACACAGGAGTCGTCAGAGACTCCATGGCAGAGCTCCGAGATAGGCTAGCTCGGAGACAGAAAGACAGGGAAGCCCAACAGAGCTGGTTTGAGTCCTGGTTCAATCAATCACCATGGCTCACCACACTAATTTCCGCCTTGGTAGGTCCATTGGCAATGTTGCTTTTAGTTTTTACCTTTGGACCATGCCTGCTGAACAAACTAGTCTCTTTTATCCAGACCCGTCTGGAACGGGCCAACATTCTGTTTTTAGAACATCAACAAATGCTGTAATCCAAACTGTAAACACTGCCAATCGCAAGACTTTTCTAACTTGCCTTGCGAAATCTACTCAGGTATACCAAACCCCTTTTCCCTTGTCAAGTTACTACCTCATACCTCACTTCAATACATGTATCTATGACTACCTCATTCATTTGTGAAAAAAGGGGGGGGAAGTGTGGTAGATAGGGACAGGCGGACGGAAGATCTCGCGATGTGACGGAAAGCAGAGAGCAGCATGGAATCTTCCTCCCTTCATTCCTGCATGATAAGAGATCACCCAAAGTATGCAACCCCTCCTGAACCCAGTAGTTTTCCACTCCTTACTAACCCTAGCTATCCCACCATCCCCTTTCTGACGTAGTGAAGCCCCCTAGACTATTTAACCTCATGAGATAAGATAATAAAGGCCATTTGACCATCCACCACATTGGTGTCTGTGCGTCGTGGACCGAGTAGCTCGGGTGAGGCCGGGCTGCCGTGCTGTCGTTCTTGAACCAGGTCGCCTTGCCTTCATAGCAAGAAGGCAACAATGGAGAAAAACCCAATAGCAACGTCAAGAGTGTCATACCACTTGGCTGCCTTGGACTCCAGCTCATACTGAAGTTCCAGCATGTGTGGCACAGCAGTGCTCACTGGTGGTGGAACTTTATTCAAGCCTCGATAGTCCACAGTCAATCTCCATTCCCCATCAGACTTGCGCACAGGCCAAATGGGGCAGTTGAAGGATGAGTGGGCCTTGCTGACCTCCCCTTGGCTCTCCAGCTCATGGATCATCGTATGGATGGGGATCACGGCATCTCGATTTGTTCGATGCTGCTGATGATGCACTAAGTGGCAATCGATACTCATTGTTCTTCCACTCTCAGGTGTCCTACTTCAGAAGGATTTTCTGACATTCCAGGAAAGGTATTCAATTGCCTAATGCCCTCTGTCTCCACAGCAGCTATTCCAAAAGCCCACCTGAGTCCTCTTGGGTTTTTGAAATAACTGCTCCAGAGGATGTCTATGCCCACAATACATGGGGCCTCTGGACCGGTCACAATAGGGTGTTTCTGACACTCCTTCCCAGTCAAGCTCACTTAAGCTTCTGATAGGGTCAACTGCTGCCATCCCCCTGTCACCCCAGCAATAGAAACAGGTTCTGCCCCCACATGTCCCGATGGTATTAAAGTACACTGCGTGTCAGTGTCGACCAAAGTCTCATGTTTTTGTGGTTCTGGTGTGCCAGGCTATCGAATCCACACTTTCCAAAAGACCCAATTCTCTCCAGCCTCTACCGGGCTAGAGGCAGGGCCCCTCTAGTCCTGGCTGCCATTCCCTCCCTGGGTGTACATCCTGGAGGTCCCTTCAGGGGGATCGGACATGTCATCCTCCCTTCTGCTATACCTTGCAGCTCGATCACAGTAAGCTGGGGCTACATTCATTTTGGTGTAACTCCCTTTGTTAGTTTCTTCCTCCTTGAGTTTACACATCCGTGCTGCCAGGACAGAAGTGGGCTTTCCATCCCACCTTCTCATATCTTCCTTATGGTCACACAGGAAGAACCACAGGTCAGCTTGTGGGGTGCACCCCCTCTCCCTAGCTGGGAGACATCGGGCTCTGATGTCGGGGCCTCTGGTTCACAGTGGTGCCACATGGAAACTGTTCTCCCTCATCTCCTTCCTCATCCTCTCACTCTTCTCTTTGAGACTCTGTCTTGGTTTGAAAAGACAGGTGTCTGTTAAGGAAGGCAGGGGCCTCCCTTGGAATGGAAAATGTGACTCCCGTCCCTCCAAATTATTAAAATTTGGAAATTAAGGGGCTTTCAGGCAAAGATATGGGAAAAGGAATAACTGTTTTTTACTAGTATGTATAACAAGGCAAACAAAACAACAATGGCAGAAACAACAGAACCAGAAACCCAGTAACAGCCTTCTCGGCCGCAGGCACTTTCCCCTTTGGTGTAGTTATGGTCACAGCCGGCAGGGGCACTGGTGGCTCTTGGTGGGCAAGGCAGGTGTGATGATTCCCCCTCGGCTGCAGGAGGTGCTCTGGTGTGAGCTCGGGGAGCATGTGGTAATGGTGACTTGACCGGGATGGGAAGGGATGGAAGAAAAGGCCTGCTTCACAAACCCCCCCGGGGCAGCCAATCCCAGTGCCCCAGCAGGACTCCCAGAAGCAGCAAGCTGGAATGGCAGGAATAAGCAAAAATCCCGGGGTGGTGGATGAGATGTATCAGAAGCTCCGTGGCTGTAGCTGGAACCGTGGGACATCTCAGCAGGCAGGGGGCGTAGGGGTACACTGTAGCAAAAGCTAGGAGTAGTGCCGAAAAAGTGATGGAGGGGCGCAGGGCACCTGCTCCCAGCAGGGCAGGGAAAAAGTGGGCTTGAGATTACAGGGTTTTTCCTTAAGGCACCCGTGCAGATGGTGAAAAAAAAGTCCCAGTGCAATGGCTGCTCTTAAGAGCAGAGCTCCACTCATGATAGAAGAGTCCTGGGTTAGGCTGGAGGGGTCAAAATCTAGGAAGTGATCTATGCTGCAGGAAAGAATATAACTTCCTTCCTGGGAGAGAGAGCCAATAATCAAGTAGTTTTAAGGATTGATATGTAGGTGAACTAATTAAAAAGTTGATCCGCCTTCAGGGAAAAAACCATATATAAGTAGAGACCCTCTGAAGGTCTTCTTCTTTAGACCTGCTGCTGTGTAGAGAGAAGCATCTCCTGCTTCTCTCGCTGGTAAGGCCCCAGCCCCCCCCACTCCTTCCAAGGGAGGGAGGAGGGGGGGGCAGGGAAGGAAGGTTTATAGCAGCCGTGCCGCTGCAGCCAGGAATGGGGGAGGAAACCAGCTTGAATGTTCAGCAGATACAGCTCAGCCAGTGTGTCAGCTGCACGAGACAGGGCTAAGCCCCTGCTCCAGGCCAGGCAAGGACCGGGCCGGTTCCATCCAGCTCAGGCCAGGCCCTGCCCTGTCACCCCGGGCCCAGATGGCCCCACCAGGCCGAGACAGCTTCGCAGAGCCAGGCACAGAGACTCTGAGAGCTTCTGACATCCAGCTCAGACCTGTTCAAACAGCCCGGCAGAGAGCACGTGATCGTCACGCTGCCAGAGAGAGAGAGACAGAGATTAACTCTGTCTATGCCTGGACTAAACTTACAGACACCCATCCTTCTTTGCAGAGAGAGAGGAACGAGTGAGGACATCTACATAAATGCAGCATAGAGACTTTACAGTCAGTGAGGAAAGCAGGACAGATGCCTAGAGGGAGGTGCATGAGAAGTGCTTTGAGAGTGAAGCTGAAAATTCTTTTGGAGAACCATGGTTGGGGACTGAACTAATAAATTCCCTGTAATATATGAGAAAATAGTCCAAAGGGGGGATGTGAGGTTCTAATTGCAGCCAGTGAACTGAAATACCTGGGTAAAGACAAGTAAGTGTTGAAATAAGTACAGCCTGATGAGAAACTAGAACCAAGAGAGAGGAGAAGCTGTGACCCAGAGCCCTGGTCCCAGGAGGAATGCCAGAGAACTTATGTTGTCAGGAGAACCTGTGTTGCTAAACACAGAAGGAATTTTCTTTGTTGTTGCAATTGAACAGTGCATCCTTAAAACAGGTACTCTGTGGACTGTTCATAACCCACCCAAGTGGCTGTGGGAAGGCTACTGGTGTGGGAGGGATTCATCATTAAGCTGGTCTTTCTTCTGGGCAGCGGCTGATGGTGAGGCAGAAGACCCATAAAATACTGTATTTTTCTTACAGAAAATCCATGGTGTAAACAAGAGACTTCTCTCCCTAAATGAACTGGAACAAGAGCTATTTCAGAGGTGGTAAACTGACTGGAGGTCGAAGTGTTGTCTTTTGTGTGTTGTCAGGGAGAAAGAAATGGAGAGGTGGGGGAAGGAGGGGTGGTCTGAAGAGTTTGTTCTGGTTTTCCTTATTTTTTTTCTTTGTCTTAGGTGTATTAATAAACTTTCTTTATGTTTTATAAAGTTTGAGCCTGCTTTGCCTACTCCTAATCCTCATCTCACAGCAAACATCAGGTAAATTTTGTTAAGTGTGCTGGCATTTGGCCAGAACCTTGAATAGGCGAACTGGAACCACTACAACAGCATAAAAAAATAACAAATGGGACCTTAGCTTACAAAGTATTACCCCCTATGCCTAGAAGGTTAGGCTGATAAAATGTACATATGTTCAGTCTACTACCTGACATTAGAGATTCATCTAAAATTTTGAGGGGGTGAAATCAAGGGCTTTTACAGAAGATTAATTGCTGTGTTCAAAAAATGCTATTTTAATATAAATATGCCATTCTAAGATTTTTAGTTTTTCTTTATATTACAAATGTTAATTTCTGTATTTAAACGGTGTCTTAAGTATAAACAGGGGTTCCATTCCTCAGGTCTTGGTTTAGTAATTTTAAGTGCTATGCTTAAGTACAGCAACAGTGAAACAGAGGTGGTGATAAAATTCGTGCAAACTGCAAAATAGTTCAACAATACAAGTTCCTATAATAAGATCACCTTTTTAGTGAGTCTTCCTTTTGCTGGATCTTCCTTTGGCTTTGATTTAGAGCTGAGTCATGACTTCAGACCAAGAGAAGAGTACCTGAACTGGTGTGCTATGTGCCAGGACATTGTGAGCTCAGTGCCACACTAACACAACTACATGACTTCTGATCTGCTCAGAGTACAGTCTTCCTGCAGCTGCCTGGAAAATACTGAACAGAGATACTTTTTAATTGTTGGCTGACTTTATGCATTTGTTCAGAAAAAATATGTATTTCTTATTTGACATACTGGGCTACTGACGTTTTAACATTTATTTGGGGGAAGAATGAAAACTGGTTATTGCATGGAAATTTTTAGTACCTTTTATTTTCTTAGTTTTATATTGTATTGAAATAAAGCTAACTCACATCCTGCATTTTAAACAGTCTCAAGTTCCCCTATAACTGGGACACTTCAATTTTATAACACCAGAAAAACTTTGAGATGTCACAGAACTACTCCTTTACCCAATGAGATGGGGTTTACAGAACTTTTACTCAATATATCATGGATGTGAAAATCACTTGTTTGTTTGTGTTGATTTGGCACGGCCTGGTTTTTGGTAGTAGGCTTCCCATAGAGGTGACTTCTGTGAGAAGCTGCTAGAAGCTTCCACCATGTCCAGCAGAGCTAATCCCTCATGGCTCTGAAAATGGAAATGCCACTGGCTAAGGCTGGGCCAATTAGAGATGTTGGTAACGCCTCTGTGATAACATATTTAAGAAGAAAATCAAAACAAAGTGGGGCACAGTTTTTTCTTCTAGTCAGAAAAGAGGAGGAGGTGAGAACATGTGAAGGAAACAACATGGAGACACTAAGGTCAGTGGAAGAGGAGGAGGTGGTCTAGGTGCCGGAGCCGAGATTCCTCTGCAGGCCATCGTGATGACCATGGTGAAGCAGGCTGTCCCCCTGCAGCCCATGGGGATTCACAGGGGATGCAGAGATCCACTTGCAGCCAGTGGGGGAGGTGCTCACCCCAGAGTGGGTGGATGCTTGGAGGAGGCTGTGGTCCAGTGAAAGACCTGGTAGAGAGAGGAGGCCCCTGCTTCTAGGCCGGAACAGCCTGTCCTTGGAGGACTACACCCCGTGGAAGAGTGGCCCACGCCACAGCAGTTTTGGCAGGACTGCTGCTCATGAGATTTGGAGCCACACTGGAAAAGTTCATGGAGAACTGTCTCCCGTGGGAAGGACTCCATGGTCTTACAGGGGAAGGACTCCTCTCCCTGAGCAGCAGAAGAAAACCTCGGGTGACCAACTGACCAAACCCCCATATCCTGTCTCCCCGCACTGTCGGTGGGAAGGAGGGAGGATCTGGGGGAAAAAAGATGTTTTTAAGGACTTATTTTGCTTCTCATTATCCTCCTCTAATTTTGTTCGTAATAAATTCTCTTTGTACCTTTAAGTTGAGCCTGTTTTGCCCTTGGAGTATTTTCTCCCAGTCCTTATCTCACTTCATGAACCCTTTGTTAATTTTTCTCTCCTCTCTCCAGCCGTGGCAGGGGAGGGTGAGCAAGCAGCTTTCATGGGTGCCTGGCTTTTGGCCAGCATCAAACCACCACAATGTTGTTTTAACCAATAAACTTAAAACTATTTTTCTGCTATCTGATTGTCTTAGGTTACAATGGTATGTATTCTATCACCATCTTCATGGGATGTTGGGGCCTGGTGGGGCAGTGGTCCTGGCTCATCCTGATGGCTCCGGGACATGTTCTCTAATGGGCCAACCATTGGAGCCTGGTGGGGCTCTTTGCTTTGCTCATCCCTAATGGCTGCAGTTAATGGGCCTTTGAGTCCCACTGATAAACTACATCATCCCATTGTGAGATGCCCCACCCAAGATGAGGAACCAATGTATCCCGATCTGGATATAAACTAGAATTTGAAACACCACAGGCAGCTTTTCCACTGGATTCCCAGAGGAAGACCAGATCCTTCTACACCACCACTAGACCTTCAGAGGAGAACTACACCTTTCACAGGATCACTGCTTCAACAGAACCACATCTATCACTCCCAGAGGACTGCAACCACCTTCTAAGTGGACTACTACCAACACCCTGACCGACAGGGTGTCAGGTTGTATTCTGACTCTGTCAGTGTTTTTATACTATTGCATTTTTCTATTAAATTGTAGTTCTGACTTGGAGTCTCTCACTCATTTGCTTCCAAACTACCACGCTGATGTTAAAGTACATACATACTGAATAATTACGTCAAATATGAATTTCACATCAGCATAGGTACACTTATATGTAAAAAAATAAATGAAGTGGTATTGATAACGAGACAGATTGATTAAGGGATCAGAGGGATCTAGCCAAAGCATGCAAAGAGTCACATGAGATGAGATGCCTCCAGTCACAATAACTGCACATGAATGGCTTCTGAACAGAGTAAGATGAATTACACATACACCTTACCAAGCTCACCAGCTTTATCGCCTGCATGGGGACTGCCCGTTGGACAAGATTCCGGCAGCGTGTCCCAGAAGCGTCCCTCGGGGAGCCGCTCTGGTGATGCTGCTTTATGGTAAGTGTAACTGAAGACAAGCTAAAATAACTAAATGCTGCTGGGCAGTAAAAGTACAGTGCACAGATATACAATATTTTAGTTGATGTCCATTGCAGCGCTGTCTGGAGGATGTATGTAAACATACATGCTGCCATGGTTTGACACTGGCCAAACACTAGGCATCCAAGAAAAACTATTCACTTTTTTCCCTATGCTATAGCTGAGCAGAGAAGGGGTAAAAAATGAAGGGTTCATGCGTTAAGGATTAGGAGAAAGCACTCTAAGGGCAAAACAGGATTAAACTTAAAGGTATAAAGTAAATTTATTATTAACAGAGTCAGAAAAGGATAATGAGGAATAAAATAAGCATTTAAAACAACTTTTTCCTACCCAGCCCCTCATTCCTTCCCACCGACAGTGCAGGGAGATAGGGCATGGGAGTTTTGGTCAGTTTTTCATTCAAAATCTTTCTTCAGTTCGCTTAGGGAGAGGAGTCTTGTCTGCTGTGCCATGGGGTCCTTCTCACAGGAGACAGTTCTCTGAACTTCACCACCATGGTTGTAGTTTCCACAAGTAGCAGTCCCACCAGACCTGCTGTAACATGAGTCCCTCCCACGGGCAAAACAGTCTTCCCAAAACTGTTTTGCGTGTGTCATTAGTTCATGAGGTGTAGTCTTTTAAGGATAAGCTGTTCTAGTTTGGAAGCAAGGGTCCTCTTTCTCTGTTCAGGTCTCCCACTACATTACAGTTTTCTTAGCAACCACCCGCTCTGGCATGAGCACCTTTTCCTATGGGCTGAGTGGATCTCTGCATCCCCCATGAACTTCAGAGATTACAGGGAGATAGTTGATTTTATTGAAGTCCTCACAACGACTTGCAGAGAAATCTCGACTCCAATGCTTGGAGCACCTCCTCCCCCGCTTTCTTTTCCACTGACCCTGATGTTGATGTGTTGGTTTTCTCCACATGTCCTCACTTCCTCCTCTTTCTCTGACTAGGAAGAAAAAAACCTGCTGCTCATAAGTACTATTGCCTACAAATTCCACCAGTTCAAAGATTTCTGTAAGATCTTGCAGCACCAATAATTTGATTTCATCTAGGTTCCATGTTGGGGAATTGCTCACCATGCTTTCGCCTCTGGCCACATGGCCCTCCCGTGGCAGTGGCAGCCGCTGTGGCGCTGGCGCCATTCAGCACTTCTCTTCATGCTGGGCGCCAAAAAGGAGAATCCGCCGCTGCCACCCTTGCTCTTCTGCCCGCAGCACAGCTGGCTAAAAAAAAGCCAAGCAGTCAAAGTTTGCTGTGGGCCGCCCCGAGATGGTGGCAGCCGCACCAATAAAGAGAAGCTGCCACCACTGCCCCTGCCTTTCTGCCCACGACGCGGCTGGTTAGAGGCAGCCATGAGGGCAAAGCCGAAATGGAAGCAGCTTCATGGCCACTCATGGTGCTGGGATGGCCCTGGCAGTGGCTCTTCACCACTCCTTGGAAGAACTGAGAGTGGTTTTGTTTTCCTTTTTAAATGTCATCACAGAGGCATTACTAACTTCTCTAATTGGGCCAGCAGCATGTTCACCTTCAGAGCCATCAGAAATTGGCTCTGTTGGACACAGTGGAAGTTTCTAGCAGCTTTTCACAGAAGCCACCTCTGTGGTTTCCCCTTCATCACCACCAAAAAATCAGACTGTCTTAAACCAACACACTGTCATAGGGTAATTGCTATTAAAAATTCCCGGTGTAGAAAGAGGAGGTAGAGTCGGAAATGAGGTAGCCAGCATAAACTCCGCCTACCTGAAAAAACTCATAAAACCAAGAAAGCACCTGAGGAAACTCTTTTTGAGGCTTCCAGTTCACAGAAGAAAGATGCTGCTCTCCTCCCCTCTGCACCAACTGGGTAAGGTCTCTCCCAGACCACATGGTCTGGGAGTTGCTAGCCCACATGGTGTGGGGGGGAGGGGGAGGGGGAGGAGAGAGAGAAAGAGAAAACTTAAGCTGCTTCATCTTGCTGTCCTTGGCTAAAGAACTTCGCCAGCTCTGTCTGCCTAGCCTGGGCCAGGCTGGTTTCCCCCCTCTCCGCAGCACGGCCCAGCAAAAAGAGGGTTTGGGGTCGGGCCCCATAGACCTCGGGAGCACCCCACCCAGTTAGCCCTACAGCAAACTCAGCACTGGAGACAGACAGAAGGAGCTCAGACTGAACCCCTCCCGCAGCTCGGCTGTGGCTTCATTTACTTCTTGCAACTCTGTGTGGGAGGGAGAAAGGACTTGAATTAAGCCTCTTCCACAGCTCGGGTACAGCTTCTGCCGGGTGGCCCCCATGCACACTTTGGCACGGAAGGGGACTTAGACCAGCCCCCCTGCAGCACGGACGCGGTCCCGCCAGACCCTTGCGATTTAAAGACGGCTTAGATGAGAGCCGGCATGGACGGGCTCCTTTTCTTTCAGTTCAGGCACGGACTTAACAACATTCAAACCACGCGGGCAAAAGCCACGTGACCAGCACCCAGCCGAAAGACAAATTAACTTTTTCTTTCTAATATCAGAATAAGACTTTAAAAACATTCATTTCTCCTTCTCACACAGAAAGAGCATAAAAATAAAGGCACCTACAAAAAGTGCAACATAGAGACTTTAGGTTAATGACTATAACTAAGCTTATTTTTCAAAGAAGGAAGAGATGAGGAGTGCTTCACTGCTGGAAGTTCTTTTGGAAAAACATGTTGATAAAGTTAGCAGTAATACACCCTGTAATATATAAATAATGGTCTAAAAGAGGTGAGAAAAAGGGAATATAATGTTCTAAGTTATAAGCAGTAGACTGAGACTTTTGTGTATTAAGATTTTCCTTTCCTCGTCCCAGGAAAACAGTAGAAGAAGACTTGTGTTGCTGATGATAAAGTAAGGGGATGTCGTTGTCACTGTAATAGAAACATTTGCTCTCAAAAAGAACACCTCAATGACCATCATATGTCCATTGGTGTGGCCCTGGGAAAGATATTGAAATGGGAAGGGCTCTAGAAAAGCAAATAGCTCTCTTTAAAGAGAGAATCGCTTACTAGAAAGCTAATAACCATAGAAACTGTGTTTCCTATGGAAGTCAACATAAAACAAAAGAAAGCTTCTCTCTCTACATAAATTAAGAAAACTGTGAAGTTCCCGAGGTGGTAGATTAACTAGAAGTTGAAGTGTTACGTTTTGTATGGTCAACAAGAAAGAGAATAAGAAAGGTGGGGAAGGGAAAAGAGTGTTCTGAAAAGTTTAGTGTTGATGCCTAATTATTATTCCTGTTTTACATCTGTTAATAAAATTCCTTTTTGTACTCCTTAAAGTATAAACCTGCTTTTGCCTACTATTAATCCTTATCTCACAACAAAATCAAATAATCTAAACTACAAAATTAATGTTTATACCTAATTTTGATTCCCAAACCTCTAAACCACAACACACACATGCACATATCCAGGGTATTTTTGAAGGATCTTTCCTGTCATCCCCACTCTCCCTTTTCATCTGTCTACCAGAAAACATCTGCATTGACAAAACTATCATGCTAAAAGTGGCCACAATGCCACTGATACTGATAAAGTGATCAGCAATAGAGTTTCAAAATGCTACAATCCTTAATTTTCAGATGGTCATGTAATGGTTATGACAGTAACATTTATTAAACTCTGTGTTTTGGCTTAGGTTTTTTCTAGGTTTTGTTTGTTGTTTGGGTTGTGGGTTTTTTTCGGAGGTGGAGTGTTTGGGGTTTTTAAAGAGTTTCCAGCTTCCAAAATCAAAACAGAAACAGTTTAAGAAAGAAAATTAAACCCAAATATTCCTGAGCATAATTCTTCAGCAAACAATGAGAGATCTAGCAAATTCAGGAGATAAGTAATCAGAGCAAAAAAGGTTTTTCATGAAATGTTATTTAAAATTTAATATTTCAATTTATCTCTCTGACCAATACATGTGATGTAAATGGTTCAGAAATATTAATTCAGTGTTTCTAAATGTTATATTGCTGTAGTTATCAAAGTTACAGGCTGTATGGATATGATATAGCAGAGAACCCTCATGCAAATGCTGGCAGTAAGCAGGAAAGTTGGGATGCTCCTTTAGGCAAGTGAGTTGAGTGTTGGTGAAAAGTTACAAATCTTCTGAATTTGTTTTAAACAACCAAGTCTAGAAACTAGGAGCATGCAGCATCTTCCTACCATTTCAGCAATGACGGATTAAAACAGGATGGTAGCAAGAACGGGCTTCTGTGTTATTGTGTCTAGCATGGTAACCTAATTTCAGCACATTATGTAGGCATCTACTTCCTTTGCACAAACTGAGATGAGTTGCTCAAATCTGGGTGACCTTATGGAAATAAGCATCATATAGTTGTTGCTCTCAACAGCTTATGTACACCTATTCACATCTTAATGATGAAGATCAGCACTTGGAAATATCATCTGCTGATGGGAAGTAGAGAACAAAATCTTTTGTTTTCCTTTGCTTCTGTGCATGATCTTTGCTTTTCCTTTACTAACCTGCCTTTATCTTGACCCATGAGTTTTTTCCATCTTATTTTCTTCCACCTGCCCCTTTCCCCCCATCCAGCTGAGGAGGGGAGTGATAGAGTGGCTTTATGGGCACCTGTTGTCCAGTCAAGGTCAACCCACCATATGGTGCATATAAGAGTAGTCAAATTTCCAAGTCAACTCTATTCTTCATTAGTTTACACTGAAAATATGAGGACACAGACAAGGCATATAATCAAGTTCTGAATAGTCAGCCTCAAAACGGGTGAAAATGGTTTAAGTAATTTGGTAACTTCAAAGATAAGTAAACAAGATAAAATTATCAGAAAAGTTGCAATTACAAACTCATTTGTAAAATAAATTTATACCATGATGATTTTTTGCTTTTTTATATACCTTTTATGTATTCTCAGTATTCTTAGCATATATAATTGTAATTCTTTAACCTGATAGCTTAAGGCCCAGTATTCTGCTAGGCAAGAAGACCAAACATCCTAAAGGCCTCACAGCTGGGGGCCAGAAAGCCTTAGGCTGTCTTGAGCAACCAAGGCTATTTCTAGAACATATTTTGTAAACTAGGCTCAAGCCCCATGTGGGGGAAATACTTTCGAATAGGGAGATGTCACGCCATTCATTTAATCTTCTCATTGAGGAATCTTTGTCAGATATGCTAATTTGCAAGGTCTATAAAATTGTATACATGGTATACCGGGTGCATGCATTTCAGTGTATTCCACCTTGACGAGTTTTGCACTTAAGGATCCTTATTAAATACTAAGGTAAAAACCCTTTTATCCCTTAACCATGTCTGACTCATAATTCTAGGACCAGGAAAAAGGCATCAGTTTCTGGTGACCCAGATGGGACATGAAGGACTCCCAAAACCCAGTCATTGGATTGAGAAACATACTTGCTTCACCCCTCCCCTGCTAGCATACTACAGGGGCTGCTGAGGCAGCGGTCCAGGACTGCGTGATCAGGGGCTCCAGGACCTAACACGGAACCATGGAAGGGAGGTGAGATAAAAGGGAACAGTATTGTCGCTTGCGCACGGGCTGGACAGCTGACCGCAAGGGTCCGGTCAGCAGCCCAACGGTGGTTACTGTGAGTGTCCCTGACCAGGTTCACTGCAGTCGAGACCAATGATCTCTGGCCGCAGGTTGTGCCTCCTGCGAAGGCAGTCATGCTGTAGCCACGGATTCGGAGTGCTGCTATAGGGAGGGATCTTTCACCCGGAGTAATAGACACACAGTAACGACGAAGTTAAGAGCAGTCTGGGCGTCCAAGTCAAAAGACCTCGGTGCTCAGTGTGCATCAGACTTTATTCTGAGAGCAACAACCAATCATGAAGGGGCACAGGGGAGTAACCAGTGAGGGACAAAGGGACAGGGGCCAACGGGGAAGGAAGAAGGGATGAGAGGGAGAGATTGACAGGGGAATACTACAATTATGAACCGAATAACAACGAACATTCTGGAACAAGGGGATAACAGGCAGGAGAGTGGCAGATGGCTAGGCAAATGATGAGAGGGCAGCCAGCCCTCTTGAAGCTCAGCCCCTCTTTGGGGCTATCCACTCTGAACTCCACCCCACGGGGTCTTCGTCCTTGGGCTCCTTTATCCAAAGCCTTCTCAGGGGGAAAGGGTTTCACACTGCTTAGGTGCCTGGACCACCACCACACAGTATTGTGCTAGCATTATTTAGGGGAGATCTCCAAGGAATGAGCAAGGCAGGAGTGTGACCAGGGAGCCCCATAAAAGGGGGGATTTAACTCCCATTCCCACAAGGAAGTTGTGGAGAGAGGGGGATGCCCTTCGTTCAATTCACAGAGCCTGAAGGCAGCAACTGTGCAGCTGCAGTGGCTCAGAGGCTTAAGGTGCTGGTTTAATGCAGAGGGGGCATGTGGAGTGGAATAGGCCTCTGCATTTACCAAAAGTGTCTCTATGGCTCAGAGAGATCACTTCGGCCAGTGCAGCTTGGTACTGTGCAGGCATATCCTTCTCTCACCCATGCTGGTGGAAGGCACAAACACATATTCACCCAAAAGCTTTGGATAGCTTGTGCGTTACCAGAGATAAGGAATTCAGTGGGCCCAGACGTGTGGAGTTCAGAAGATGATTTATTCCTGGAGGTGTCCAACAGCGAAAAAGGTTGAATGACTCTGAGTGACCAATGATATAGAGATACAGGGCCAATAGTCTGAGGGCACAGGAGCGGGGAGAAGGCGGGGGGAGGGGGGGATACAACGACCACCAATGGGGAGAAGGGAGGGGCAGAGTGAGGGACCAGGTCAAGGCCAACCAACATAGAAGGATTAACATAGTCTAGGGAGAGACCGTCCAACACTCAGGGGGTAACCTCAAACCTCGGAGCTGTCCCACCACCGTGTCTCTGCTGTCTTGGGACCTATCGGCACCTCGGTAGCTCCCGAGGTGGTCTCAACCACCGCAACACTGGTTGAATTGCTGAGAGGTCAGTGATTTGGATCCCAGCAAGGGAAGGTTTTTTCACGTGTGTGTGAACTTTCACTTTCTTTATAGTCAACTTCTTGCTCGGGTAGTTCTGGCTAAGTGCTGTGGCTTGTACCATAGATAGTTTGCCTGGGCAGTGGGTATTCCAGGTTTGGCTCTCGAGTTGAACTCTGGGGCTAATAGCTCTTTTTCCGGCAGGTTTTTCCTGTTTATAAATAAGACATGGGGTGCACATCTTCAGCTGAAAGTGCACAGATACCCCGTGATTCCCTGTTAGATTTAACATTGGCAGTTTCTATTGGGGACAAGAATCCCCCCATGACACACAAGAATTGATGAGGCTTTTGATGTGGGTATGGCCAATTTTAGAACTTAGGGGAGGGGGAAGGTGGCCTTGATTTGGCAGTCTAGAAAATGAATTAATCACAGGGCTATTATTAGAATTTTGGTCCCTGGGCAGATCTGATGAGTTGAGATATGCGGAACATTTTCTGTATTTCTAAATAGGGAGGAGACATACAAACCAGAAAAAAGCTGTCTGGAAATGGTTTTATGAGGGAGGAAAAGGGAGAGAGATAGGGTGAAACAGCCGTTAGCTGATCCGGTCAGGACAGGGGAGATGGACATGATGGACGTAGATATGGTTCCACCTGCTTTATGGGGGGGGAGAGTCACCCCCTTGCCGCTACCAAATTGGGAGTGGGGGCAGGCCTACCACTGCCCCCTGACTGCCTTGAAGGTAGGGGCAGGGATGGAGCAGGGGGAGGCTACCACTGCCCCCCAACCACCTTGAAAGGCAGAAACAAGGGTGGAGATGGAGGCGAGCTTACCACCCCCCGCCTCGGCTCCTCTGGGGCTGGGGATGGGGGGGGGGGGCAACCATGGCTCCTGCTTTGCTGTGCAACTAGCACTAGGTTTAAGGGCGAAGCAACCCTTGACCAGCGTTTGGCTGAGGCAACCCTGATTAAAAGCGAATAGGATGATTCTGATACAGATGGTTCCTCCAAGGGGGCTGGTAGAAAAAGGGGAAAGGTAGCCCGAGAGGCTATAGGGGAGGCCAGTCCAATCGCCAAAAGCATGAGTTCGAAGCAAGATGAAGTAGAGGGGGAAGGGCCTGACCTAGAGGCACCTCTGAGGCAGGCATTGGGAAATCAATGAATGGTTTATATAAAAGCGCCGTTCTCCCTTGGAGAACTACAGGAGTGGAAGGACTCAGTTAGAAGGTACTGAGACAACCCAGAGAAGGAAGCTATGCGTGTAGAAATGGCTATCAAAGCAAAAAACCCAGACTGGGGTGATCTGAATGTTATGCTATATGAATTATTAGATACCACAGAAAAGGAGATGGTTAATAAGGCTTCTGTATCTGCTATAGAGGCTCAAATTTCAGCTGGAGGTCTTCAAGGGCCAGTTAATGATATTTTCCCTCTAACAGACCCAGGCTGGTATCCCAGTGCACCAGAACAAGTGGCAAAGTTAAAGCAGTACCAGAGATAAGTGGTCCTTGGGTTAAAATGTGCCATTCCTAAAGCAGTGAATTCGTCCAAATTACACAAGGTCAGACAAAACGCAAATAAGACCCCTACAGACTTCCTGAATAGGTTCAAAGAGGCTGCACAAAAATACACAAATCTGGACTTCAACTCACCTGCACAGCAGTCCCACCAAGCTTTCCTGTTTATAGGCCAATATGCAAAGGACATGAGAAAGCTGCAAAAAATGGATGAAACATATGACATAAGAAAGTTGTTTAACACAGCCTGGAAAGTATATCAAAATAGAGATCCAACAGATAGGGATAGAAACAATAAACACCATCACAGGAAAAAGCATGATCAAGGAAAGTCATCTAACACACCAAAAAGGGGTCCCCCTCCTCTTCCTCTAGCGGATGATCAGTGTGCCATCTGCAAGAAAAGGGGACATTGGAAGAAGGAATGTCAGACACGGGTGAAACAGACACACCCAGTTCCTGAACTAGCTGTGAATAAGGACTGGTGGAGACCAAAGGCATCACCCCCAGTGGAGCCTCCGGTTGTAGTTAAGCTAGGGAAAGATGATGTTGAATTTCTGGTGGATATGGGGGCAACATATTCTGTGTTAAATACTTTAAAAGGGAAACTGAGCCAGGATACTGTGGATGTGATGAGAGCCACAGGGTAAGTGAAACAAGGCCTTGTTTCCAACCTTTAAGATTTAAATTGGGAAAATGCTGGGTGACTCACCAATTCCTATATATGCCAAATTCCCCAAAGCCATTACTGGGTAGAGATTTATTGGAGAAATTAGAAGCAGAAAATAAATTTTCCAAAGAAAGGGGGGTGATATTTAAAATTCCTGAATCTAAATTTGTCAAAGCAGCTGCTATTCTCATACAGGAGTGCTATGGGTAAATTCCCAAATAAGCTGAAGATGCTGTCATTCCAATAGTGTGGGCCAATGATTCTCCTGGGAGATCCAAAAGAACTGAACCTGTGAGTATTACGCTCATAGTGGCTACACCGGTAAGGCAGAAACAATACCCTCTGAAATTAGAAGGCCGTAGGGGATTAGCAGCTATAATTGAAAAGTTCTTAAAATTTGGGTTATAAGTTGTCACGATCCGCTAGCAGAAGCGGGGGTCATGATGGTTCGTTACTTTGAATCTCAGAGTGCAAAAGAAAACAGGGACAAGTATTTTTGCTTTAATCAAAATCAAAAGCACCTTTATTGAGTGCCAACAACACGGTTATGCGATAGAGGAGAGAGAGAGAGATGTAGGGTTGAGAGAGAGAGGGAAAGAAAGGGGTTAATAGCTACCACAGCACGACGAAGTCCTCGTTGTCCGGATCCGATGGATTCCGTCTCGTCTGCGGGGAGATCTTGTAGGGGTACCTTTTGAGAGTCTCTTTATAGTCTTTTCGAAAGCGAGGGGCAGGTAACCAAGAGATGAGGCAATCCCTCCAGAGGCGAGGGGCAAATGGCCAGGAGGTGGGGGAGTAGGGCCCATTGTTTCAGGGTGCAGGTGCAGCTGTACAAAACATATAGTCCTTGTGCAGTCCTTTCCGCCCCGTTAGCCGAGCGGCACGGTTCCACAGGCATGTGTCAGCACACCTCTGCAGCACACCTGGGCGCCCGGCAGGCACCCCAGCAGGATCTGGCCGGACTTCATTGTGCAAAAGTCCTTTTTCCCCTTTTAGGGTCTCTGGGTTTTCAGCCTCTGCTTCTGTAGATGGTCATGAGGCAGATAAGGGATTTCCGTCCAGACTCTTACATAAGTGTAATGTGAATCTAGATACAACACACCCATCCTGCCAGTAAAGAACACTGATGGTAAGAGTTATCGATTAGTGCAGGATTTAAGGGAAATTAAGAAAAATAACAGAGGACATACCCCCAGTTGTAGCAGACCTGTACACTCTTTTGACCACACTGACAAATGAGTATTGGAGGTTGGATTTAGTTTTTTTCCTCAGGAATTTTTTCTCCCATGGGTTGCTAAGACACAAATGACTGAGCTAATATCTGAGTACTTAAGAGAACAAAGCACAAGGCTAGGGCCTTTCTCCTTGGCAGGGTGTGGCAGAATCGCCCTCATGGAAGCAGAGCCTGACAATGCGAGATTTGGGAGACTGAAAAGCAAGGGCAGGGGGGAGGTCACGCTCTCTTGCTCGGGACCCTCGGAGCTGGACAGTTGGAGCTGCTGTCTGCTGAACCCACGGCCCCTGAGAAGCCAGCACGGAGCTGCCGGTCTGTCTGCTGTGAGTCTCTGCCCTCTGCCCCATCGGGAGCTGACCTGCCTGCCACCAGCCTGTCTCTGCCTCACTCCTCCTCGCAGCTCTGAGTTTTTCGCTACATTGTAGTGGGGCTCCCCCTGCACGTCGGGACCTCTTCCGTTCCAGCTCCCTGTGTCCGAGGATCCTGCTGCGGCACTGACACCAGCTGCCCCCCGAGGGTCTGTGAAACAAAGGCTCTCCTCCATCCTTCCCTGCCTCGGGCAGCCGCCATTGCCGTGTGCTACCTGAGCTCACGCCAGAGCGCCCCCTGCAGCCACCGGGGAATCATCACACCCAGAGCGCCCCCTGCAGGCTGTGACTAGAACTGCCCCAAAGGGAAAAGTGCCTGAAGCCAAGCAGACTGCCACTAGGTTTCTGGTTCTGTTTGTTAGTTAACGTCATAGTTGTTGTTATTTGTTAGCTTTGTTTTAGATAGTAGTAAAGAACTGTTATTCCTATTCTCATATCTTTGCCTGAGAGCCTCTTGATTTCAAATTTATAATAATTCGGAGGGAGAGGGATTACAGTTTCCCATTCCAAGGGAGGCTCCTGCCTTCCTTAACAGACACCTATCCTTCAAACCAAGACAATGAGTTAGGGTGGTTCACTGTTTTATACCTCAAGGATGCCCTTTTCTGTATTCTAGTGCACAAGAATAGCCAACAACTCTTTGCCTTTGAGTGGGATAATCCTGAGACAGGGAGGAAGACCCAGCTCACCTGGACATTTTTACCCAAGGGATTCAAAAACAGCCCAACAATATTTGGAAACCAGCTAGCCAAGGAACTGGAGGACTGGAGAAGACAAGAACCAGGAGGAGTTATTCTTCAATGTGTTGATGACATCTTAATTGCAGCCAAAACACGAGATCACTGCGTCCAGCTCACTGTAAGTCCGTTAAACTTTTTGGGCCTAAGCGGATATAGTGTCTCGAAAGAGAAGACACAGGTTGCCAGGGAAACAGTAGTCTACTTGGGGTAGAAATTTTCCATGGGCATCGACAACTCTGCAGAGAATGGAAAGAAGCCATCTGCCATCTTCCAGACCCCTATGCTATGAGAGAAATGTAAGCCTTCCTGGAAATGGTAGATTGGTGTCACTTATGGATATCAAACTATGGACTACTGGTAAAACCTCTGTATGGAGCCCTTAAAGCAGCCGAAAAGGGAATCATCATGTAGACAGAGAGCACAGGGGTTGCATTCAAACAGCTGAAACATTCCGTGATGTCAGCCCCAGCTCTGGGGCTGCCAGACTTAACTAAGCCTTTTGAACTCTTAACATATGAGTGACCGAGTGTTGCTTTGGGGGTACTGGTGCAGCACCTTGGAGACCAGCAAAGGGCTGTGACCTACTTTTCAAAACAGCTAGACAATGTTAGCCAAGGACAGCCAAGGTGTTTGAAAGCTGTAGCGGCAACTATCATCCTAATACAGAAGGCCTGTAAATTCACCCTTGGGCAGCACATTGTCATGCATGTGTGCCATGCAGTAATAACTGTACTAGAACAGAAGGGGAGACATTGGCTATCCCCTAGAAGAATGCTTACATGTCAGTCTGTGTTGTTGGATCAGGATGATGGTACCCTAAAAACAGCATCTGATAAACCCTGCAATGTTTTTGTCATCCACATTACTTGACAAGGTGCCTGAACATGATTGTTTACAGACAATAGAGGAGACTTATTCCAGCAGACCAAACCTGAAGGATGTGCCTCTGCAAAACCCAGATTGGGAATTGTATACCAATGGAAGCAGCTCCATGAGAAATGGTAAGAGAACACAGGCTACGCCATAACCACCACAGATAAAGTCATTGAGGCAAAAGACTTGCCATCAGATGTATCACCACAGAAGGCTGAACTCATTGCACTGACGAGAGTTCTAGAACTAAGTGAGGGAAAGAAGGTGAACATACGGACTGTTTCCAAATATGCCTTTGTTGCTGTTGGGGTAGACGCGACTCAACATGGACAGTGCCTCGGACAAGGGCAAAAAATCTGTTTATTCAAGAACACAGCCTCTTTTATACACTTTTGTATGTTATCATTCGTGCTACATATTCATTGGCTACTAAAGTACTACAATAGATGCATTGGCTATTATTTTATTACAATATACTACTATTGGTTGCCTAATAGCATAAGCATTCAAGCATTCTTGCAAAACACCAGGTGCACACTGTTGCTGTATTTTTCTTTCTATTGTTTAAATTCCTTACTTCTGTTGGCACTACATTATCACTGGTAAAAACTGAACATGTCTCTTCTCACAGGCTTTTCTCACGAATAAAAGCTAATCGAATCTAAATTAAACTCTGTGACGCCTTCAGACCAGCTGTCGGCTCCTACATGCCTTCAGTGTTGTTCATGCCCACAGAGCTATTTGGAAGGAATGTGGCCTGTTAACTGCTCAAGGTAATGAGGTTAAGCATGATGAACAGATCCTTGCACTCCTGCAGAGTATTTGCAAGCCTACAGAAGTAGCTATAATGCATTGCAGAGGTTATGAAAAGGGGAAAACAGCCGCCAAACTGGGGAATCGCTTTGCTGACGAAACAGCAAGAGGGGTTGCAGAAAAAGGCATTCTTGCAGTGGTACCACAGAAAGAAATAGATTTGTCAGGATTTACCCCAAAATACGATCAGAGGAACCACAAATTAATTGAGTTTCTTAAGGCTGAGATTAAAGAAGGTGAGTGGTCTGTTACCCCAGTAAGACAGGTTGTAGTTCCACACCTGCTCCTTCAAAAAATAGTGCAGTGGGATGTGTTGATTTGGCACAACCTATTTTCTGGTAGCAGGAGGGCACAGAGTAGCTTCTGTGAAAAGCTGCTAGGAGCTCCCACCACGTCCAGCAGAGCCAATCTCTTAATGGCTCTGAAAATGGACATGTTGCTGGTCCAATTAGAGAAGCTGGTAATGCCTCTGTGATGACATATTTAAGAAGAAAATCAAAACAGTGCATGTACAGTTTTTTTCCTGGAGGGATGAGGAGGCAGCTTGGCCGCCACTGCGGCCACCACCATCTCAACATGGCCCACACTGATCTTTGCCTGCCTGGCCACCTCTAGCTAGCTGTGCCGCAGGCAGAAGGGCAGTGGCCACAGCGACAGCTTCTCCTTCCCAGTGCCCTGACTTAAATAGCGTCAGTGCCGCGGCCGCCAGTGCCTGCATAGCTGACAGCGAAAACGTGGCAGGTGACTCCCCAATGTGGAACCTGGACTAGATCAAACTCTCAGCACTGAGGGATCCTGCAAGAATCTTTGAATTAGTGGAACTTTTTTGCAATTGTACCTATGAGCAGCAGTTTTTCTTCTAGTCAAAGAAGAGGAGGAAGTGAGAAGGTGAGGGAAAACAACATGGCAGCACCAAGGTCAGTGGAAAAGAAGGAGGGGGAAGAGGTGCTCCAAGTGTCAGAGCTGAGATTCTTCTGCAAGCCATAGTGAGAACTATGGTGAAACAAACTGTCCCCCTGTAATGCATGAAGTCTACGGGGGATGCAGAAAGCCTCTCACAGCCCGTGAGAAAAGTGCTCACACTGGAGTGAGAGGATGCCAGAGAAAGCTGTAATCTAGTGGGAGACCTGAATAGAGGAAGAGGACCCCTGCTTCCAGAAATAGAAAAGGGCCTTACTTCCACACTAGAGCAGCCTAGCCTTAAAAGACTGCACTTCCTGGACAAGTGACCCACACCTCAACAGTTTTGGGAAGACTGTTTGCCCGTGGGAGGGACCCCACAGCATAGCAGATAAAAGACTCCTCTCCCTGAGCAAACAGAAAAAGATCTTGAATTATCAACTGACCAAGACCCCCACACCATCTCCCTGCGCTGTCTGTGGGAAAGAGAGAGGGGCTAGGGGGAAAAAAGGTGTTTAAAAGGCTTATTTTACTTCTCATTATCCTCCTCTGGCTCTGTTAATAAATTTACTTTTGACCTTTAAATTTGAACCTGTTTTGCCCTTAGAGTGTTTTTCTCCCAGTACTTAACTCATGAGCCCTTCATTATTTTTTCCCCTCTTCTCTCCTCAAGTGTAGAAGAAGAAGGTAAGTGAACAACTTTTGTGGGTACCTGGTGTTTTGCCGGTGTCAAACCATGACACAGGAGCATGAGAGTACCCACTGGGGAACAGAAAATATTTTAAAACATCTGAGGAAGGTAGTGATAGGGAGACGTATGGCTGATATTGCACAGTCTATAACCAGCAAGTGTGGAAACCTGTTGTAGAAACAACCCTGACACGAGCAAGAGAGTTGTGTTAGGGTTAACAAAAACAGGAGATCTCCTGGGAGATTATTGGCAAATAAATTTTGCTGAGATGCCAAGTAAGGAGGGATACTGGTATATACTGGTATTGGTTGATACCTTCAGTGGATGGCCTGAAGCTTACCCCTGTTGCACCAATACAGCAAAGGAGGTGGTGAAAGCTTTGCCCAATCATATAATTCCAAGGTTTGGGGTTCCTTTGGGAATGTCATCAGATAGGGGACCACATTTAGTTGCGACGGTGATCGGGGAAGTCAGCAGGGTTCTGGGACTTAGCTGGGACCTGCACACACCATACAGGCCCCAGGCAAGCGGCAAAGTTGAACACATGAATGGAACCCTTAAAACCCAGATTAGTAAGATTTGTCAAGAAACATCCATGACATGGGTCAAGGCCTTGCCTATAGCCTTGCTGAGGGTCTGCCTACAACCAAGGCAAAGGGACAACATAAGTCCCTATGAAATATTATATGTCAGGCCATATCAGGGTCCACATATCCCGGGAGAAATTCATACGAAGGGTCAAAACAATTTACGGGAGTACTTAATGGCTTTAAGT
The DNA here is from genome assembly GCA_034509425.1 of Eopsaltria australis. Lineage (NCBI taxonomy): Eukaryota > Metazoa > Chordata > Aves > Passeriformes > Petroicidae > Eopsaltria > Eopsaltria australis. Next base: position 62,637 of record JAVTVJ010001361.1, on the reverse strand, counting down.
TCCACTTCACAGAAGCTCCAACAGATTCATTGTGTTATCCAAACCCATAGGATTGGACACACCTGCTCATCTGTTCCAGCCTGAAGATTGGGTCTACATCAAGTGGTGGGACAGTGACCCCTTGCAAGCTAAGCGGAAGGGACCATTCCAAGTTTTGCTGACCACCCTTACTGCAGTCAAAGTTGCTGGCAAGGGACTGTGGATCCACTACTCCAGAGGAAGGAAAGCTTCTCCTGAAACCACCAAGAAAATAGACTGATACAAATCAGAAGGATGTGGTTTAAACTGTTCTTTTCATGTCTGTTTTCTGCACAATTGGTAACCATGACTCATGGTAGGCCCCATGATTTGCATGCGAATTTAGTGCAAAATGTATTCAAAGTTCTCAGTAAGAACAATTGCTGGATCTGTACCCAGTTACCACCTCTAGATGGGGGTGGTAACTGGCCATTCATTGATATTTTAATGGAAGAGAACTGTACTCAAAGGTGGGAACCAATCAATAGAAGCCTTCTGCCTCCTATACCTCTGAGCGGCCTAATGGAACATGGGAATTATACAGTTCCCTGCGCAGTTGTAAATGCCACAAGAAAGGCCATTCTTCCTTCATATTGCCATAAGACCAACTTCAGGGAAATAATAAGCCCAAAAGTTGTGACAAAGATGAAATTGACAGGATGGAGGCTAGCTCTACCACTTGGGACAGGGTTGTACTGGATATGTGACGATAAGGCCTGGAAAGTCCTGCCCATAAATAAAGATCAGGCTTGTGCCCTTGGAGCTGTGGTTCCAAATATAACAATATTTGATCATATTGAAAGACCAAATGGGAGGAAGAAAAGATCTCTTAATCCCTTCATTGAACATCCCACACTTTTCCACAGTATAGTCAGAGCTCTCCTTCCCTCTTACGGAGTAGTTGAACTGGAGAGGGCAGTTATGAACATCTAAGCCATCATTGAATGTATTGAACAGCATACTGCAGATGCAATTTCAGCCTTACAGAAGGAAGTCAACAGTCTGTCTCATGCAGATATGCAGAACAGGATAGCTCTCAATTTCATACTTGCCGCACAGGGAGGTGTATGTGCTATTGTTAATACCACTTGTTCTTATGTGGACCAGAGTGGGAGAATTAGGAAGGATCTGGATGAAATTTGGAAGGGGACTCAAATTTTACATGAAGCAGTTGAGAGGGAGCAATCTCATTTTTATTTATGCCTCAACATATGTTATATTCTTATAGGGGCTGTATATGTGCTTGCAGCCCTGTCCCCAGGGAGGCATCTCCTAGCAGCCAATCAGGGCAGAGAAAGCTTCCACGACTGGACTGTGAGTGATCTTCCCCCTCCCCACTTGCCAGTGGGGCAAATGCATGGATGCCCATGAAGAATGTCTGCAAAAAATGCCTGCAAAGTGGGGCCGTAGGAGGAGCCTTAGCACGTAAAAGCAGCTAACTGCGACACAACAGGAGCCATTTTTGCTTTGGGTTGCTTGGAGGGAGAGAGGTCTTGCTTGTAGGGTCTGCTCAGCCCCCCTCCCCCCCTTGCCTTTTCCTCCCTGTGGTCATGCTTCCCTGCTTCATCGTTCCCACAAACCAGCTTGTCATGGTGTGGCGGCCATTGAGGCTACCACTGAGGCCCAGGAAGATTCAGAAGATCTCACACAAAGGTTTCACACGGGATTTTCTCTATTTTAATTAGAGCACTAAGTTAGTATCAGAAGGCTACAATAGCAGTTTCATCTGCCAAGTTTCTCATTAGACACCTGGAGCTTATTTACAGTTTTCGCATCTCCCTTTCTCACAGGTGTCTCGAATAACCTTGAACAGAGGTCCATTTCTCATCTAAAGAGCCTGGATTGCTCACTTATACTAATGTCCATGCAGGTGGAGACAGTTCTTCTCCACGGGGGAGGGGAGGGGAATTATACATTAGAGGGGGGTCTTAGGTATTAGGCGTTCTGGGAAGTCTGTACCTCTCTAATACCTAGCCAATGGGGAAAGAGAGAAGGGCCTGCAGTTGGGAAATTAGGATAAAAGGGAGGCTGCATCCTCTAAAATTTGAGAGACCCCATGGGGAATGCCCCTTGACCTCTCCCTTTATTAGAATAAATTTACAGGACTCCTCTCTCCTTTTTGGACATAAACCTCTGGTGTTTGTGGATTAATTTTCCTCGCAAAATGGGGGCTCGGTCCAGGTTATTTCCACCATCCAGGGAAAGCGGGCAGTGAGTGGAGCTGAAGGTGCGCCTCACCCAGTTTTGGTGATCAGCTCCCCTTGGTGCTGGCCAGCACCGGGCGATTGATTGGGGTCCTGAGACAGTCCAGGAGACAGATGAGTGGCGGACCAGGGGGGTCCGTGAAGAGTCCGCAGGGAAGGACCATGGAAAATCTCACTGGTGAGTAAAGTGACATCCTCAGGGAGTAAGCCTGGGAGGGCCCCCATGGAGGGTAAGCGCAGGTAAAACAGGGCACCCATGGAAGGTTGCAAAGATAAAGCCAGGAAGGGGCCCCAGCAAAAGGGATGACGATCCCAAAATATCTCCAAAGAATCCCTTGGAAGGATGTTGAGTTAGTTTACACATTCTTCCAGAGGTAATTAAAGAGATAGATTCCCAGGTAGGGCAATAAGAAGGAGTCGAGAAGGGGTCTTGACAATTTGTGCCCAGGGAGGGCAATAAGGGGAGTGTGGAGAGATATGGTTGAGGGAAGGAGTGGCAGGACCGGGTGTGGAGGTGCGGGACTGGGAGCACAGGCTGGGGGCCTGTGGGGGCTGTGGGGCAGCTGGGGCTCAGCGCTGGGCAGTGCTTGACCCCAACACCTCCGGGCAGGGGGGAGCAGTGGACGCCCTGGCCCCGTGAGGCTGCGGGACACTCCGGCCGCCTGTGGTGCTGCTGGCTGTGCCCGCCAAGAGCGCCGGTAGAGGGGGAGCTGCATTTTAACACTGTGGCAAGACAGGGACTGGCTCTGATATATGGTGTGTGATAAAGAGAGTGAGCACAAGGAGGAAGGAATATCCGGAAAATGCAAATTGTACGTAGAAAGATTAGGATTTTCTTTTAAGGATTTTTTTGTTCACTAAGAAAACAAATGGTTTTGAGTTGTAGCAAAACTGTCAAAAATATCTTTGATTGTTCAAGGAGTTGTAAAAATTGTGGTTTCTTCTGTAGGCTTAAAAATTTGAACGCATCTTTCTCTGAGGGAATTATGGAAATTGTGGTAAATTAATCTGGAAATTTAATTCCTTTGTTTACATGGGGTTTTGTGCAGAGCCGGAAGGCTCTGTTTGGAGGGAACCCATTCCCCCCTGATTTTTATGTATTTTGTTGTGAAAAGCCAGAGTTGGCAGGTTTTGGTCCTGAAGCCAACTCTGCTGCTGCTGCCTTGCGGGGATGGTGCTGTCCCTATGCAGGCCTAGGTATTTATCATGCAGTGATGCAGTGAGCCGTGGTCAGATGGACCCGTGCTGCGCCTGTTCCTGCAGTATCCCACGTAGAGCCACTCAGGCGGTGCCCCAATAACACCTACGCCAACACAGAACCCACTCCTGTAGGTGGACACAGGCAGCCACAAACACACCCTTGTGTGCCCTTGGAGACGGAGAGGCAGGGAGGGACCATCCAGCTTGCAGTTCCAGGGAGTTTATTGTGGTCCGAAGGAGGACTGAAGACAATCCTCCTCAAAGGGGAGGAAGAGGCGGAATGGCAGGGAAGCACAGGAAGTAGGTCTGTTTTATAGGGGGCATGTAGGGGGGGTGAAGGGGGGGGCAGAGCATCATTGGCCAATGGTCTGGGGGCTAGGGGGTGCAGACAAGGTTCACTGACATTAACATGGGACAGTGGGGAGAGGGGAGGGGAGAGGGGACCAGGGGCCAATGGGGAGTGAACTACAACAATGCAGCTTCCTCTATGGGGGCAATAAAAAAACTTTAGGAGAAAATATTTTGTTATCCTTCCTTGGTTCGTTTGTTAGTCACCTCCCTACCCCTAGGGTAGACTTGATGCAAAAATTGGGATAGGGAGCAATTGGTTTAGTAAAAAAAAAGAAAAAGGTTAAATATTTAGAACACATTTTGACTGGAGGGTTAAGGTGTATTGATCCAGAAAGAATACAAGGAATTTAACAAGTACCATTACTCCAGACAAAAAAGGAGCTACAGCAGTTTTTGGGATTGGTGGGATACTGCAGAACATGGATTGAGGATTTTTCTGTTTTGGCCAGACCTTTACATGGCTTTGTAACCCAGGACAGTCCTAATGTTGTAGCATAGACACCAGAAGGAGAGCAAAGCATAAAAAAATTAAAAGACAAATTGTTTAATGCCCCAGTCTTATCTCTTCCAGAATCCAAAAAGGAATTTGAGTTATATGTGCATGTGAAACAGGGCCACGCTAAAGGAATTGTGGTACAGGAACATGGGGGTACACGGCGGCCTGTTGCTTATTTTTCTAAGCTGTTAGATCCTGTGGCCAGAGGTTGGCCTCATTGTCTGCAAAATTGTGCAGCCACAGCCTTGATAGTAACTGAAGCCCAAAAACTGACAATGGGAGGGTATTTACTGTTAAAGTTTCACATCAGGTTAAAGCTTTGCTAACTGAAAGAGCCTCTAAGTGGTTGACCAGAGCTCCGTTATTACAGTATGAATTTTGTTTAATAGAACAGGAAGATTTAGAACTGAAAAGTGAGGAAGGGTTTGACCCAGCCTCCTGTCTGAACATCCCTGGAGAGGGGGGCCGGGAAGAACCCCATGACTGCATTCAAGTGATAGATCTCCAGACTCGGGCTAGGGAAGACTTGCAAGACACCCCCTGGCCTGAGGGAGAAAACTTGTTTATTGATGGGTCTTCAAGGGTGATAGAAGGGAAGCAATTCTCAGTATATGCTATTGTCAATGGAAGGGAATTAAAAGAAGGGGGGAGGTTGCTGCCCACATGGTCAGCTCAAACAGCAGAGCTGTATGCACTTGTGAGAGCCTGTGAATTATACTGGGACAAGATAGTGTATGTTTTTACTGATTCTAAATATGCATATGGAGTGATACATGCATTTAGGAAAGTATGGGAAGAAAGGGGTTTCTTTTAACCTGCAGGGGGAAAATGTTAGCTCATGAGAACTTAATTTCTCGCCTATTGGAAGTGGTGAATTTACCAAAAAGGGTGGCAATAATCCACGTTAGGGGACACCAGGCAGGGTGCTCAGAAGAAGCAATAGGTAACCGCCTGACTGATGAAGAAGCTCAGAAAGTGGCACTATTGCCAGAAATCTCTAAGATCCTCCCCTTGCTCCCAGTAACCCCACCGCTGCCAGAAAAACCTGTCTTTTCCACCAGAGGAGCTTGAGATAATTTTAAAAAGTGGGGCAGAAGAAGAGGGGATAATTGGTTTACAAGGAATGATAAACAGTGGATACCAAAAACTCTGGCCTTACAGATGTTAAAACAACTCCATGAAGTGAGTCACTGAGGCTCCCGAGGACTGGCAGAAGCCTTCATCAAAATGTATGTTGCTGTGGGTCTTTTTACTTCGGCAAAGCGAGCTATTGAAGGTTGTTTGATTTGTGCTGAAACCAATAACAGGACTAAAAAGAAAACCACCAGGGGAGAGAGGCCTTGGGCTGTACATCCCTTCCAGAGATGCCAGGTGGATTTTACTGAAATGCCTCAAGTAGCAATATTTAAATATCTTCTGGTAATAGTATGTCAGCTAACTGGGTGGCCAGAAGCGTTTCCAAATGTTTCAGCAACTACAGGATCAGTTATTAAAGTATTTTCGGAACAAATAATTCCAAAATATTTGATTGTGGAAGCAATTGCCTCAGATAGGGGAACTCATTTCACGGGAAAAATTCTTCAAGGAGTTATGGCTGCTTTAGGAATTCAATGGAACCTCCATACCCCCTGGCACCCCCTAGAGCTCAGGTCGGGTGGAAAGAATGAATGGGGAAATAAAGAAACACCTTCAGAAGCTGGTGATAGAAACTAAGATGCCATGGGTATAGCTCTTGTCCCTGGCTTTAGCAAGAATAAGGGCCAGACCCAAGGAAGCTATTCAGTCATCTCCTTTTGAATTGACATTTGGAATTCCTTACCCTTGTAATTCTCAGCCTAGTGGAGGGGTAGAGATAAGTGATGAATATTTAAAACAATATGTGGCCAGGATACTGTCTCTTGTGAAATCTCTTCGATGGGAAGCTCAGCTGGCACAGACCCTGCCTTTGGACTTTGCTGTTCACAAGATCCAACTGATACAAGAAAATTAAGGATTAAGAAATAGCTTAAGGATCTGCTTGCTGAAACACTATGGGCCACCTGCTTAACATTTATCATGCCTATTATAGTAAGGTAGAAGGATGAAAGACTATTGTGAAAAGGAAGAAACTGTAACTTCGTTCCTGATTTCTGGACCCCTAAACTGGCCGAAACTAGCCTTGGAGTTTGGACTAAGACCAATACACCAGAGAGCATGTGCAAAGGACCAAGCTGAAGAGTTCATCCTGAGGAAGACTGGCCTTACTTCATCTCAACCCTCACTCAAGACCACCACCAAGCGGCCAGAGGCGGAACTGAGGCTGTACAAGCATATGAAAATGACTTTTTAACTCATTATAATACTAAGCAGGGATATGTCATGAATATGTATAGGGGTATTGGGAAATCTAATGCATATGTAATACTTTAGGAAATAAATGTAGAAGAGCAGCTGACAACATGTGTGTCCTCAGGGCACACGTCTCAGCACTGATTACCAATTAAATGTACCTACCTCTAAACCTCCATGCAACACAACCAGGAGATTGGATCCTAGTTAAGGAGTGGAAAGAAGCACCACTGGTGGTGAGGTGGCATGGACCTTTCCAAGTGTTGCTGACCACGGAAACAGCCGTCAAGACAGCTGAACACGGGTGGACCCATCACACTCGGGTCAAGGTCTCTGAAGCCCGAGAGATTTGGACATCTCAGCTGGAGGAGAAGGATGGGAAGCCATGACTGACACTCTGCAGGAGTGGACCAGAGCAGCAGCCAGTGCATGGACATCAGGGGAAGTCCTGTGTGCTACCCACAGACTGCTGAAATAGTCTGTCTGGGCATCCCTCCTCTCAGATCTCCAGTCACTGGGGGTCTAATCTTTGCTGTCATTTTAAGCTGTTTTCTTTACCTTCACTTGCTACAGATGGTGCAGAAGACAACGTGAAAATTAGATTAGAAAATTACATTGCAACATTAGAATTTTTTTCTTGATAATCTTACATTTATACTGTCAATTATGTTTGGGCCAAAAGTGGAAGAGTAATTTTTTAGTTTTAGGAGAAAAAGTAGCAAAAACCTTTAACCTTAGCAATTGCTGAGTCTGCGGTGGGCCAGGAGAATCTTAAAACTGGCCGTGGGTTGCCAGCCCAGTTGAACCTAAATGGTGGGTCAGTACCCTGAGTGATGTCCATAATGGGACAGGGTTTGGGGATGAGGAAGGAAGTCCATGGTATCTTAATTCTTCTCAAAGAGACATTTATTGCCTAAATAGAACAGGAGACATATATGTAAGAAAAAGTGTTTGTGACTGGACTTTATTTTTGGGTTTAGACTGTTGGACCCCCAACTGCTCTCCTTACAATTGTTCCAAATATTGAGGCAGATGGAAACAAACACATGTTAAGCTGACTAATGGTAGCTGGGTAAGGTGTTCCTACCATAATTACCAAAGGGATTTTGAAGGCTGTAAAGCTGTGGGGAAAGACAAGTTTTTTGACCACTTATTTTTAAGCTGCCACCAAGATAATTCCACAAATAGGACACATGTTGTCCGTGACTATCAGTGGAAGTGGCAACACTGGAGTGGAACTCAAACCCTTTTTAATACGTTCTGGTCCAGATCTAACAAAACAGATCTAGGATGTAACTGCAGGTGGAAACCTCATCTGGGAGCTTGGAAATGCAAATATTGTGATTCTTATGGTGGGGCAACTGTTGTTGGGGGACCATTAAGCCCAGGAAACAAGCCATATTTTGACCCACCAATTGATGATGAAAATTGGAAAGGCCCCTTTGCTAACGGGACCTGGACTTTGAAAGGGCATTACTGGATTTGTGGTCAAAAGGCCTACTACAAGTTACCTCCAAACTGGTCAGGGATATGTTATGTGGAGTATATTAGACTGTTGTTCTTTTTGCTACCACAAGTTCAGGGAAACCAGTTAGGAATCCAGGTATATGATGATCTAATTAGGGAAAAGCAGTCAATTGATGCAGCCCTGGCTGGAGGAAGTACCCAATAGTGGGGAAAAGATGAATGGCCCCCTGAAAGAATTATAAAGCACTATGGACCAGCCACTTGGAATCCTAATGAATTCATATCAGGTGCCAGAGAATCTATTTATAATTTAAATCGGATTATTAGGTTACAAGCTGTCTTTGAAATAATAAGTAACCAGAGAGCTACAGCCCTTGACCTACTGGCAGACCAGTCCACTCAGATGAGGAATGTGATATTTCAACATTGGATGGTATTAGATTATCTATTACCAGAAGAAGGAGGGGTGTGTGGCAAATTAAATGACTCTAACTGCTGTTTGCAAATAGATGACAGTGGGAAAGTGGTGAGAAAAATAACAAAGGGAATAAGAAAGTTAGCTCATGTACCAGTCCAAACGTGGAAAGGATGGGAATGGGACATGTTTTCGTGGTTACCTGGTGGACCATGGGCTAAACAAATGCTTTTTTTCCTCTTATATGCTGTAGCAACTCTCATCTTTTTACCATGCATGATCCCTTGCTTAGTGCAACTTATTCAACATGTCATCAAAGGGATGCAAGTAGTAGCCAGGCCTACCGATCCTGAGATGGCTACAAAAGGACAAAAAATTATGTCACTGCAAATAACAGCAAAACCAAAAAGGACCCAGGAACAGAAAATTAAGTCAATGATAAATAAAGTTTGTAATGACAATTATTAAAATGAAAGAGGAAGGATTGAAAGGAATGAGAAACCTGTCTTTACAAACAAACTGTGAGTTTCCTGGTAGATAAGACTGGCACCCAGAGATAAAAGAAACAATGGGAAGGATTCAATTGATTGATGAATGGAATGAGGGAGATTTGCATTTACAAACAAACCACAGGGTTGCTGATAAATAAAACTGAATATTGGAAGATGAAAGAAACAATGAGAAGAACCATACAACTCCATAAGGAATTCCACTGAGTGACACGAGAAGGACAAAGGGGGAGGGGGATTACACATTAGAGGGGGTCTTAGGTATTAGGCGTTCCGGGAAGTCTGTACCTCTCAAATACCTCAGCCAATGAAGAAAGAGATAAGGGCCTGGGGTCGGGAAATTAGGATAAAAGGGAGGCTGTGTCCTCCAAAAATTTGAGAGACCTCATAGGGAATGCCCCATGACCTCTCCCTTTATTCAAATAAAGTTACAGGACTCCTTTGTTTCCTTTCTGGACATAAACCTCTGGTGTCCGTGGATTAATTTCCTCACACACACAAATTGAACCAAAAATTTTCTTTTGTCAGAGCTTAATCAATACATTTGTTGTCCAGACAAAATAATTTAGCTTATAGTTTATAATGTCCCTTTCAAATATCATAGACTGAAAGTTGTAATTTATGTTTGTCTGTATACCAAACCACTCTCTCATGACAAAATTCAAATATTTTTATATAATATTGTCATATTTTGTGGCACAGATTTTTTTACTCTTTGCCTTCAAACTGTTGCAGAAGTGATGTTTACTTGCCTTTAACACTAACAAACTTGAGTGCCGTACAGATTAGAACATACAGTGAAGGCAGTTGTTACATGGCAAGAAGACCATTAATGGAAATATGCAACAAATCAAACAGGTGGCAAGAAGATCATGATGCAGTAACTCAGACAGATGGTTCCACTCAATAGGGTAAACTTTGTGCAGCGATACTAGTTTTAAGGATTTTTACACAAGAAGCAGTTAATATGATTAGTGATTCAGAATATATTAATACATAGAGAGATCTAGCCATAAGATATTATTTGATGTTACTAATATGCATTCCTTTGGTTGCCTGTAGGTTGTTCACGGTAAGAAACTTTCTCAGCAGATATTAATAGAAATTTGTTTGTAAGCTATGTTAGGAAAACCCTTCCAGTTAAGGTCATGGCTCTGGCCAAGCCCTGGCTGGTTGGGGAGGTATGCCATCAGACCCAGGTGTTTCTGTGTGTCCTAGTTTAGGGCAAATGTTAGGAGAAAACCTCAGAGGAGGTCTCCTCTAGAAAAGCCAATTCCAGCTGCCCCTCCCCCAAACTGGCTCGGGAAAAGATTTCCTTAGAGAAAAAGTGGAAAAAACTATTTATTTAACAAGCAGAATATTCACAAGCATGGAAAACAAAATTGAATTATATAAAACAATGAAACCTCTCCTTTCTCTGAAGAGATGGTAGATCCAGAGAGTCCTTCTGTGGGTGTAGCTGTGTCAGCCTCAGTCCCTCCAGAGGCTGGGGCCGATGGCCAGGCCCAGCTGCAGAGTCGGGGGGCCCCTGGGGGATTGTCCTGATATCTTGGACCACAGAGATGCTGACCAGTCCCAGAAGAAAAAAAAAAAAACCAGCAAAAGTAACAAAGTCTCTCTCTCCCTGCAAAAGCTGAGAGATCTCCGAGAGCACTCCGCTGCAAACTCCGAGAGCACACAGAGAGCTTATGGCTCTTTTTCTGTCCCCGCTTCGAGTGCAGTCTCCGAAGGAATTTCCGGGGGAGTAAGGTGTAACTCCTGTAGACAAACAGTGCGTGTTTTCTCTCTCCCCCTTCACTCTCTTCACTCTCTCTGTCTCTCTGGGCCTAACTTAAAGCTACAGAACTTAATATCTGGCATAAGCAGGACAGACGATTGGGGATACAAGCATCATACAGTCAACCCAGGACATTGTGCTAAAAATGAAATCAAGTCACTTTGACTTGTGGATTTTGTCTTATAAAAGCTGGACTCCCTTTCAAGGTAAACTTGGAAACCTTGCCTGGAAAAGGCTCTCCAGGTCCTTGCTGTGAAATGGGGCTCTCCAGCAGTTGCAGACTCTGGGTGATGGTAAAGTATTTAGGCAGTTGAAGATTGTTTTATTAGATGTACTGTATACTGTTCTTAGTAAGACAAGTGAATGCTATCAAAAAACAAAAAAGGGGGAATATGGCTCCTCAAGAACATGTAGGTTACACTAAATTTTTGAGTGCAGATCATCAATTTGATCCTTGGCAGGGTGATACTGCCCTGAAGATTTGCGTGCGCAGAGCCAATTTCCAGAAAGTTTGTGTAGACATCCACAATTAGGTGTGCAATGGCAAGGCCCAGCTGATGTACTAACCTGGGGGAGAAGGTACGCATGTGTTCTATCACAAACAGGTCCAAAGTGGTTACCTGCTCATCTGGACAAACACTGATCACCTCCGAGGATACAAAGCCCAGTTAGAGGAACATTCAGTACAGTCAGCATTTTTAGCTAATGGACTCCCTCCTGCCTCAACAGCACAGTCTCTGAGCTCCGGCCATAAGAGCACTGGAACAGTATTTCCAAATGCAGAAGAAGCAACTCTCTTCCTGAGGAAATTGGACACCATCTTTTTGCTTTCCTATGCTATGGGTCTCTTTGTCAGTGTCATAGTTGTCTTTGGTGTTTTCATTGATTAAAAAATAAGAGGGAGATGTGTGAGACTAGAAATCCTGTTCACTCTTGCTCAACAGAAAGCACTCTGGAAAAAGTTCAGCTAACAGTGAGGTACAAACCAGGTCCTGTAACCAGAGATCGAGCTATATGGCTGGTGTATGCTTGCCTCATGCATGAGGCAGCAGTGATTGGTTGGAGAGGTGCATGGACACCACATGATTAGAGAGCTATATGAGTAAAGGGATGCATGAACAGCAAGACTGCAGTGGCAGGCAGCCAATGGAGTGCTTGTTTTGGGTTAAGTTTAGAACACAAAAGCGCTCAGTTTGTTACAATAAACAATCTTCGGAACAAGCAAGGAGACCCATGTGTCTTTGTTACCCATTGCTACATATTTTAATTATGGTACTTTATTGGACAAGAATATCTTCATTTAGACAAAAAGGAGTGGCTGAATTGTGACTGATTTAGGAAAAAATGTTAAATACGGAAAGGCATACGTAAGCACTGACTGCACTGTTACCAAGTGTTATGGGAGAACCTGGGGGCTGTAAATGCAGAATATGTCATTAACTTATAGAGAGGGCATTTTTGTGCAAGATGGGGTGTAGCTACAATGAGGGAATGTCCATACTGCCAAGGATGTTTATTGCACCAGCTCTTCCAAGCTGTTATGGGTTAACCTTAGTAGGCAGTTAAGCATCCCACAACCAGTCCTTCACTGCTCCTTCCCATCCACAGTGGAATGAAGGAAGAGCAAAGGAGAAGTAAATGCAAGAAAATTCATGGGTTGGGATAAAAATGTCTTGATAAATGGAGACAGGGAAGAAGAGAGAGACAAAACAAAGCAAGTGATGCAAAGACAATAACTCACCATCTCCCATGTGTAGACCAAAGCCCACTCAGTTCTGTCAGGAAACTTAATCCACAAGCAGCGGAGGTTTATGTCCAAAAAGGAGACAAAGGAGTCCTGTGACTTTATTCGAATAAAGAGAGAGGTCATGGGCATTTCCCACAAGGTCTCTCAAATTGTTAGAGGATGCAGCCTCCTTTTTATCCTAATTTCCCAGCTGCATTTCCCTCTCTCTTTCCCCATTGGCTGAGATACTTGAGAGGTACAGACTTCACGAATCGCCTAATACAGATCCCCTTCTAATGTATACCCCCCCGCCTTTGTCTTTCCCTTGTGTCACTCAGTGGAATTCCTATGGAATTTATGGTTCTTCCCATTGTTTCTTTCATCTCTCAGTATCTAGCTTTATCTACCAGGGGACCCACAGTTTGTTTGTAAAGACAAATCCCACTCATTCCTTTCATTGATGCCTTTTCCTTGGTCTTAAAATTAAGAGCCAGATACGGTTATGGGATAAAGGGTTTTTACCTCGGTATTTAATAAGGATCCTTATGGTGCAACACTTCGCCAAGATGAAGCACGCTGAAATGCACACCCCTGATAGATTACATATACAGTTTTATAGACCTTGCAAATTAGCATGTCTAACAAAAATGCCCCAATGAGAGGCTTGAATGAATAGCATGATATTCTCCCATCCCAAAGTATTCGCCCCTGGATGGGCCTAATCTTAGTTTACAGGATGTCTTCTAGAGGAGCCTTGGTTTCTCAAGATAGCATAGGGCTTTCTGGCCTCCAACTGTGAGGCCTTTAGGATGTTTGGTCTTCTGGCCTAACAGAATACAAGGACTATGCTAAGTTATCAGACTTAAGGAATTACAAGTATGCATGCTAAGAGCACTGAGAATACGTAAAAGGTATATGAAAAAAAGGCAAAAAAATCATAATGGCATCATCATCAATCAGTGGAATTCTTCACATTGTTTCTTTTATCTCTCAGTATCTACCTTTATCTACCAGCGGACTCACTGTTTGTAAAGACAAATCCCTCTCATTCCTTTTGGTTCCCGAGCAGAAGATGACCTGCTCAGGCCTCCCACCTCTGTTTTACTGCTGAGCATGACGCTATAAAGCATGGAATAGCTCACTGGTTAGTTTGGGTCATTTGCCTGGTTGTTTCCCCTCCCAGCTCCTGCTCACCCCTGACCTGGTTTCAGCCAGGACAGAGTTAATTTTCTCACAGTAGCCATGAGGGGATGGAGCCCTGAGCCATATCCGTGTGTCTATCTTGTTATTCTATACTATCCATTCACCCCCAGGGGACGGAAGTAAGGGATTCTCACTTCTGAGAAGGAAGGGGACCTGGCTTGCAGTCAGGAAGAAAAGGTGCCACCTGAGGGGTCCAGGGGCCATTTTTTTCTTTGTCTCAGAGATTGCTGTGGCATCAGGTTAGTCAGGGAGCATTTTTTGTCATGTAAATCACCCTCTTTTTGTACACTTCTGTTATTACTATTGTTACTGTCTATTTTCTTAACTCATTGCTACTTCCAGTAAATTGTTCTTATCTCAACTTGAGATCTCTGCTTTTTGTCTCTCTCACCTGAGAGGGTGGGTTGAGGGGAACAGCTCATAGTTTTTCATTTTAGTGGGAACACTAAATTAGGGTATAGAATTCCTAAACCATGATAACCCCCAATCTATTAAGTGGGGGGAGAGAAGGATGGAAGGGGGGGGGGGGGGAAGAGTGAGAAACAGATGACCTTGATGCTCTATAAATACTGTTCAGCAATAGCTAAAGCATTTTAGTGTGTTATCAGTGCCATTTTGCATTTTGGTCACAAATCTAAAGCAGCACCATACAAGCTGCTATGAAGAAAATAACTCCATCCCAACCAGACCCAGCACACAGACCTTTTCCTGCCTGCAGGGTATCTGTCATTGAGATCCTGGAGCTCTACATTTACAAATCCCACTTGAAAAGAATGAGAAGGATGTGTCTTTACAAACAAACTTTGGGCCTGATGGTAGATAAGGCCAGATAGGGTGAGGTGAAAGAAGCAATGGGGGTGATGTCTGAAGGACTTTTGCCTTTTCTCTTAAATACCTCTTACACAGTTCCCTATATCCACAAGTATTAGCATGTATACTTGTGATGCTATGGGTGTGATACTTTAGCCTGGTTTCTTGGTGTCCAGTAGGCCAGGAGATTAAACACCCCAGAAACTGTAGAGTTAGAAGACCAAACACTCTATTGTCGTAAGCACTCAAGGTCCCCTAGCAGGACAGATTCTGTAAACTAGAAGTTAACCCACCCCAGCCCCCTTATTGGGCCCTCTTGTTAGATATGCTAATGTGTAAGGTCCTTAATTGTATACTCAATTGGGGGATGGGAGGACATTGCAACGCGTGTCACCTGGGTGAAGCAATGCATCGAATGGGATCCTATTAAAATACCAAGGTAAACAACCCCCAACCCTCTAACCGTGGTGTCTGAGCTTTTATTTCCTAAGACCAGGAAAAAGGCATCAGGGGGAACCATAAATTCCATAGGAATTCCACTAATAGACACAGACTGTTACTCAAGACTGCTAAATCTCTGGATTTAGAGAAAAAGAACAGAGACACAAGGAAAAAGAAAAAAAGGGGGGGGGGGGGAAGGTACACATTAGAAAGGAGATCTATTAGGCAATTCGAGAAGTCTGTACCTCTCAAGTATCTCAGCCAATGGGGAAAGAGAGAGGGAAATGCAGCTGGGAAATTAGGATAAAAAGGAGGCTGCATCCTCTAACAATTTGAGAGACCCCGTGGGAAATGCCCATGACCTCTCTCTTTATTCGAATAAAGTCACAGGACTCCTTTGTCTCCTTTTTGGACATAAACCTCTGCTGTTTATGGATTAAGTTTCCTGACACATTTAGCATCAAGCAATGCTGGCATTTGGTTCACTTTAGAGAAGGTCCCTGGTTGTGAGACATTGCCGGAACAACAGAGGAAATAAAAGAGGTACCAGTTAAGCATAGCAGATTGAATTCCTTTCACCTAACTTAAGACAACATAGATATGCAAACTTGGCATTTTAAGCCCTTGCTAGAATCAGTGGTGAATGGTGGGCAATTTTAGCACATAATTCCTCTAAATAAATTCTTCTAAATTATTTTAGATAGATAAACACCTACCTTTAGCTAGATAAAGTCAAGTGAGGAAAAGCTCCCAACCAATGTGTCCACCTGTCCAGCTTGAGGATGGATATACATTTGACTTGACAATAAAGGTAGTACAGGATATGTTTTCTCCTGAAGGTCACACCTCATTTTTTATGAAAAGTATGGGTCAACATGAGACAGGTTTGGACTTCAGCATGATCCATGTACAGAAATGGAGGACTGAAGTGACAACAGAACTGAAGCACTGTGTTGAAATTTTAACAATCCAAACTTGAAGGCTTCTATATACACACCTACTTTGATTATATCTACACTAGCAAATTAAACAGTGCCAGGGGATATTCCCAGATCTTTTGAAACTTAATATTGTTTAATAGTACAAAGATAGCTAATCTCATGCCACTCAGCTTTAGATTGAATAGAGGATCCTTGATGCTGTAAAATTATGACTGTGATTACCAAACCCTACGAGATGTCCCTGTGGTTTAGTTACAGGTTCATCATCTAGAGCAGCATTGATCAGATGTACCTGAGCTAGCTCCAGATCAGTCAGGTTGTTTAGACAACCCAAGCTTTCACTTCTGAGGTCTGTTGCACAATTATCCAACATATGTCAGTCTTTATGGTCCAGTAGTATTCAGAGCCTAGGAGTTTCATTGCTTATGTTACCTACAGAGCCTTGTCCTACTGTAATTCTCAGAACCTACTTCCAGTCTGGGGCCAGCACAACACTCATCTGTGTGCATATGTTTAGGGGAAGCAGGAGAAGGTAGCAAGCTGTCTTCAGTACAGAACAGATGTAGTTGTGATTCAACCCACAGTCAGGGGTCTCAGCAATATGGAATATTGTACATTTGTCACTTTAGAGTACAGAAAAGGATGGGAAATGGCATTCCCCTGATCCATCAACCTGGATGATCAGGGACCAGGAACTTTGGGCATACTGCTCAACTCACTCTCTGCAATGTAGGCACATTGGTGTCTGTGTATGGTTTTGCCTTTGAAACCCAGTGCTTGCAACACTCATTTAGAATGTAAGAAGTCCAGATTCACTGTCTGTTTTACATTAAAACAGAGACAAAATCTTTGTGTGTTGTTTTTTTAAATAATTACCATTCCTGGGACCTGGAAGGCAACTAGGAAGTAAGACATCTCTAGCAAAGCAGACACAGAAAAAATTACTGCTCTAGATATACTCGGTAGAATAATTCTCAGAACCATAAGAATAAAAGCAATCAATGTTTTAACATTTTATAGATAATGGAATAACTTTGAAAGAAGAAACTTAAGAAGAGTCTTGGTAGCTTGTAGGTCACTCACTAGCTGTACTATGTGAAATCAAGGCTGCCTAACTCCAGGTCATCAATTTCTTTATGGTCAGGGTACCAACCACTTAGAAACAGTAATTTTAAACTACTTTTCAGTAATCTAGTTTTACACACTTTAATAATCCTAACAGTGTCATGCAGAAGTCTGTGGCATGATGGAAAATGCTGGTTCAGTATCAAAAATAGTGTCTTTTTTCCTATCATATTGATGGCAAGATGATTTTTGCTTTTTCTTTTATATACCTTTTACACAGTTGTATGTACCAAAAGGATTAGCATGCATACTTGTAATTCTTTAAGTCTGATAACTTAGCATAGTTTCAGTGTCCTGTAGGCCAAGGGACTAAATACCCCAGAACTGCATAGGCAGGAGACCAAACATTCTACTATCTTGAGGAGCCAAGGTCCCCTAGTAGAACATATCCTATAAACTAGTGGTTAGCCCACCCCAGCCCCCTTATTAGGCCCCCTTGTTAGATATGCTAATATGTAAAGTCTATAATTGTATACGCAATTGACGGTGCAGGGTGCATTGTAATGTGTTCCACCTTGGTGAAGTGATGCATCAAATGAGATCCTATTAAAATACTGAGGTAAATGATCACCGACCCTCTAACCATGTCTGGCTTTCATTTCCTAAGACCAGGAAAAGGCATGCATATATATATATATATATATATATAACTTCAGGTACACCTGAATACTATGTTGATTCCAAATTTAAGCTGATAATACCTTTTACTAATCAGCCATTTATTTGAGAACTTTTGAAAGTCTTTATCTTGTGGTACCAGGCACTAAGTTTATGAGAAACTTGAAACATGGTGAAAAAATAATTTAATTAGTTGTTGGAGAAAAAACAACCAACAAAACCTCCCCCCCGAACCCCCCAAACCCTAAATTGCCCACTGTTTTGCTTATATTTCATTCTAATCTCCTGAGTTTTTTCTTTCGGCCCTCTTTTGTTATTGGAATTTCTTTTTGGTAAAATCGTTTTTTGAAAACTTCCAGCGACAGATTAGCATAGTGCACTGTTTTGACATGTTGCAATTTTCCCTTTTTTACAAAACAGCCTGTCCACAGCCACTCAACATCAGCCATTACATATACATAGTCTACACTCTGGCTTTGCGCTTCAAAAGTTTCTGGGCCTTTTCTATTCCAGAGCAAGCCTCGACTCATGTTTATTATTGTTTGTAGTGGGTTGACCCTGGCTGGGTGCCAAGCACCCACCAAAGCTGCTCTGTCACTCCCCTCTGCAACTGAACAGGAGAGAGAAAATTTAATGAAGGGTTCATGAGTTGAGATAAGGACTAGGAGAAATCACTCCCCAAATACCATGACAGGCAAAACAAACTTGAATTAGAGATATTAATTGAATTTATTACTAAAAAAATCAGAACAGGATAATGAGAAGCAAAATAAGACCTTAAAAACACCTTCCCCCACGTCTTCCTTCTTCCCAGTAGTGCAGGGAGACAAGGGATGTGGGTTATGATTACTTCACCACATGTTGTTTCTGCTTCTGCTCAGGGAGAGTCATCCTTCCCCTGCTCCAGTGTGGAGTTCCTCCCATGGAAGAGAAGTTCTCCACGAACTTCTCCAATGTGAGCCCATCCCATAGGCAATGGTCCTCCACAAACTGCTGAAATGTGGGTCACTTCCATGGGGTGCAGTCCTTCAAGGATAGGCTGCTCCGGCATGGGTCCCCCATGGGGTCACAAATAATACCAGGAAACCTGCTCCAGCATGGGCTCCTCTCTCCATAGGTCTGCAGGTCCCTGCCAGGAGCCTGCTCCAGCACAGTTCTCCCACAGTTTCACAGCCTCCTCTCAGGTATCCACCTGCTCCTGCATAGGTCTCCTCCATGGGCTGCAGGTGGTTGTCTGCATCCCTGTTAACCTCCATGGGTTGCAGGGTGTAGTAGTTTCAATTTGCCTTTTTGAGTTTCTGGCTAAATGCCAGCACACTTACTAAAATTGACCTAATTTTTGTTGTGAGATAAGGATTAATAGTAGGCAAAGTAGGCTCAAACTTTAAGGAATATAAAGAGAATTTATTAACAGACTAAAGAAAGGAATAATAAAAATCAGGAATCAAAACAAAACCCTCAGAACACCCTTCTTTCCCCCCACCTCTCCATTTCTTTCCCACTGACAATACAAAAAGATAACACTTTGACTTTTAGTCAGTTTGCCACCTCTAGAATAGGCTTTTCTTAGTTGATTTAGGGAGAGAAGTTTTCTCTTGCTTTACCATGTTGACTCCTCCATAAAAATACAGTTCTTATAGTTTCCAGACTCACAACAAGCAGCTGCCCAGAAGGAAAAAAGATCTGCATGTTGTGGAAGATCCCTCCCACACTAGTAGCTTTCTCATAGCTACTACAGTGGGTTATGGTGGTCCATGAGGTACTCTTTTGAGGATGAGTAGTTCTACTATAGTGGCAAAGAAATCACCTACTTTCATTATTGACAACATAAGTCTTCTATTATTCCCAGGGCAAGGAATCTTTACACAGGTGCCTTAGTCCACTGGCTGTAGCAAGAATATTACATCCCCCCCCTTTTCACTCTTTTAGGCCATTGCTCATATATTGCAGGGCATATTATAGCTGAGTTTATCAACATGTCTTTACAAGAGAAGTTTCAGCCTCAAAGTTGGGAAACTCCACATCTCCTCCCTCTCTGGATATAGGCTTTGTTGCATTCATTAACTTGGAGTCTTTATGTTGCACCTTTTACAGGTGTCTTCACTCTTTCTGTGCAGTAAAAACAGATGCTTGTAAGTTCCACCCTGACACTGAAAAGGTTAATTTGTCTCTCAGCTGGGCGATGGTCACATGACCTCTACCCGCTTTGTTTGAGTGTAACATTCTCAGCGTTTGAGCTGAGGGAGAGGAGTTGGTCTGTGCCGTTCTCCATCCAAGCCAGGTCTGAGCTGCAGGGGGCCAGCCTGAACTTTCTCCCGCAATGGGCTGTGCATAAAGTCGGCCTGGCCAGGCCAAGTGGGGTGGGACCAGCAAGGCTGAGTCACCTTGGCCTGGGGCAGCAGAATGAACCTTTTCTTGGTTTAGCTGGAGCCGAGCGGAGCCCCCCCAGATGTCTTGCAAGGAGCCGCCATGAGGGACTGAAAGGCCAGCCCGAGTCCTCCACTCCCCCTTCCCCTCCACACCATCTCAGATGACAGCCATGCTGTGCGGCCTGGGCGGACCTCACCAGATGGCGCGGAGGGGCTGAGTGACCTGTTGTCTCTGTAAGCCGGAAGTCTAAAAGAGGATGTCTTTAGCTTCTCTCTTGGTTTTATGAGTTCTGGAGGCAGAAACTGTAATACATCCTTTTGGATAGGTCATGTCCGACTCTACCTCCTTCCTTCTGCACCGGAAATCCCAACTCTGGTTACCCCACAACACAGGGGGACAGGTGCTTCATCATGGTCTTCACCATGGGCTGCAGAAGAATCTCAGCTCTGGGCCTGGAGTATCTCCTCCTCCTTCTCCACTGAACTTGGGATCTGCATAGTTATTCCTCTCACATATCCTCATTCCACTTTTGTCCTGAGTAACCCCAGAAATTTGTATTGTATTCCCTATCTGTGCTACATGATATACTCAAAAAATTATAACTGTCCCTTTAGAGATCTGGGTGCTGGAGACAGAACCGGAGTGTCTGGTCACGGGTTCGGGAGGTCAGGTGGTGCCAGGGTCTCTTTAAGGGTTGGGGACACTCAGGTAGAAGCTGTTGCCCTTTTTCTCTTTTGTTCTCAATGGGAAACTAAGCGCAAGGCAGAAGCCTTCTTTTGTTTTTCTCCAAACTCCTTACTTGTCTTAGGTCTCCAAGGAACTGTATTTCACAATCCTAGGTTACTTCATGGCAAATTCTGCAAATACCTGTCTGTAGTGGGAGCTGCCGTCGCCAGACCTACTGAGGTAGGAGCTGCCGTTTTTTGGTGCTTGGCAGGACCACTTCTTCCCCCACAACGCACAATTGACTCGGATCTGTGGTACCAGTGCCAACCGGGTCCAGCCGACGGAGGAAAAGGCAGAGAAATTAACACCTCAGGTTCACCGCTGCCACAGTTCCTGAGTTTTTTGCAGCTGCCATTTTCGACTGAGCTGCTGCCACTGGGAGAGTGAAACACAGACCTCACTTGGCATAAGCACCTAAGCATAAGTTAGCAAAAGAATTGTGTGACTGCTGTGCATAACTGTAACCACTTCTGCAAAACAGAGGCCCAGCCCTAGTGAGCTAAGGAGATAAGAAGGGAAGGGTATTGAGGCAAGGAATAAGACCCCAAAACTTAAATCATGTAAGTTATGAGGTAGGTACCTTTTATTTTTCAGCGCTGAGACGCGTGGGGGGGATGCTCCTCCAAAAACCATGCATGGGGCCAGCTGCTCTTATCTCTGTATTCTTCTCCTAAAGTACTACATATGCATTAGATTTCCCAATACCTCTATACATATTCATGACCTGTTCTCACTTCATGTTATGAGTTCAAAAGTCATTTCCATATGCTCACGCAGGTGCAGTGCTGCCTGGTGGTACCTGGTGGTGGTCTTGGGCAGGGGTTGAGATGAAGTAAAGTGAGTCTTCCTCAGGATGAACTCTTCACCCTGCCTCCTTATGCATGGTCCCTGGGGTCTTGGTCTTAGTCCAAACTCTAAGGCTGGTTTCGGCCGGTTTAGGGGTCTGGAGAGCAGGAACCAGGTTATGGTTTCTTCCTTTTTACAATAGTCTTGCATCCTCCTATCTTACTGTGGTAAGCATGATAAATGTTAAGCAAGCAGTACACATTGTTTTAGGAAGCAGCTCCTTAAACCATTTCTTAACCCTTAATTCCCTTGTATCAGTATGAATGTAACTGCTGCTGCTTCTGCAAAACAGAGGTCTATCCCCAGTGGGTTAATGTGATAAACAGCCATTATAACATTGGCCTTCGCAGGTAGTGAAATGTAAGAAATATTATGTATTAGACTATGTTAGGAAATATTATGCACATGTTAAGAATAACTTTGCTATGCAGACATTTATTAGTAAACATTATAAGTAAGGTCAAAGTTACAAGATGGTTATATAGCTTGAGTTATAAGATACCTATATGATTATAACTTTCTATACAATTTAACAGTTAGCACATGGTTAACTGACTGTTTAATGCTTAAATAAATGGAGACCCAGGTAGACAATCTCAAAATTAGACAAGTAGAGCCTGATAAGAGAAACTGCAAAGATGTGCTAATGAGAAAGGAATTCAAACAGACAAGACTCAGAACTGCACAGGCACCAAAGGCAGAGTGGAAAAGTTCAAGATGTGAGGAAGACTAAAGCCTTAATATCAGAAGACCCTCAAAGACCCTCACAAACATAATGAGCATGCGCTAAAAGGCAGATCAGGGGAGAGACTATGTAAATCCTTTAAAAACAAATTATAAATCAGTTTACAGAGAAACTATGCATATGTATTGTGGTTTACTACTATGCATGATAGTAATGCATATAAACAAGAAGTTTGTGTAAGTGTGGGTACCTCTGGCTATGAGCTAAGCACCAAGTGCTGTCCATTTGCTTTAAGTGACTTTTTTCCCCTATTGTCCCTTATTAAAACTTGTAATATTCCAAAAGAGGAGTAGGTTTCATTTTTCACAGTTAAGAAGGTAAGAAGAGGCTTAAGTGTGATTGCTGTGTCTAACTGTCACCAAAACTACGGGAAGAACAAAAACTCTCCAACATTTTTTTTAGTGTTAGAGAATCAAGGCATTACTTTATTCTGGCCAGGATGTTGTTCTGGACAGGATGTGCAACAGAAATAGTTTAATCCACACATTGCCAGGGCTGTGCATGAGAAAATCATTCCATCACACATGATTTTTACTAGATTTTTCTCATACTTATACAGTCAAAACCCTGAGAAATTCATTGGTTCAATGTTCATTGGTCCCAAGTTACACAGGTCTTAGTATTTGGTTTCTTATTGGTTATTGATCCCTTTGCCTTCAATGTTAATTAGGTTCTCATTCTTCGTTCTCTTATCTATCTTTTCCCAGACCATATGTCTCCAACCGTGTCGGGGGTGATGTTTGGAGTTGATGTTCATAAATGGTTGTTATTTTTTGTATATCTTCTGTGCTACTCCCAGTTTGTTGAGATGTCAAGCTCATCAGGCCTTGAGTGGTGAAACAGTCCTTTGAAAAGAAACTTCAATTCCTTTCCTCCAGGGCAAAGGAAAACAAAACCCTTGATTAAGTTATATAAAAAGTTTTAAACTTGGTATTGAATTCTAAGTGGTATGTAACAAAAGGTTAACCACAAGTAACACTGTAAGATGATGTGCAGGTAAAGCAAGCAACATAACAAAGAAAGCAAGATAGCAGAGCAAGTGAGATAAGAAACACCATCAAGAGCAAGATAGCAAGTTTTAATGGAACTTGCAAACTGAAAAATTAGCTAAAAACAAGTTAGACTGAAAAAACAAGAAGCACCAGGCATGCACTGAAGATAGAGGTAAAAAGTTCAAACGTGAGGAAGACTACAGAAACCTTCATCAAAAGACCACCAGAAGAATGATGACCACAACAAAAGGAACTGACACATGTGCAAAAGCACTGTTGTAAAACCATGACAGTGTTATGCAAATATGAGTATGCTAATGATATGTTGTAATCGTGTCGTTGCATGGAGAGACTTTTAAAATTTAACTAAAGGCTAAAGAAGACTGAGTTTTTGGTGGAAAGATCCCCCTCACTCCCAGCGCTGAAAAAACAAATACCTGCTCTGTAGCTGTCTGACTATAGAGTTTTACTTTCTTGCCCAGTTTTGGGTTTCCATCTGGCCAGCCAGTCAGGAGAGAATTCTCTGCCCAGCTGCAAGGTCCACTGGAGCTACAGACTCCCTTGGCGTGGCCCCAGAATTTCTCAGATGGACTCCTCGCTTCACCAGCTCTCTGCAGGGGTAGGCAAGGACCGACTGGAGGAAATTTAGGGTATTTCTCGATCGTTTTGAATTTTCTTTCTGGTCTTGGTTAAGTAACTCCCATAAGACGTGTGACAAATCACGCAGGGCGCTGTATCACTGGTGAAATACCCAGCGTTGATACATAAAGGGTTAGAGTCCCCTAAAAGGAAGTCTGATGACTTTAAGTATTGGCCTAGGCCTTGGAATTTTGGGTTTTATTGTTGTATGTGTCATTTTGTGTCTTCTGTATAAGACTAGTGTTTCTTGTCCATGTGTCTGTTAAGAAGTGTTCATTTCTTGCCTGTGTGTCTATTAAAAGGTTTTTGGCTTATGTCACATTGTACTCTGTTACTTTGTTTGTTGTGCGTATCATGACAGTGTAGATTGTGTGGGAGTGGACCGTGTGATCCTTTCATGTTAATTGCTTGTCAACATTGTAAATGCGACCACTGGTGCAGGTCAAAACTAAGATTCCCAATTTGTGGTAGGTACACTATCCGCAGAATAAGAGTAAAGAAAGGAACACAAGTGATAATTTTTGCTGTAACGTGCAGGCATCTGGATAGGACCAGGAATGGGTAGCACCGACAGTAAGGAGATGGTCAAAAAAAGTCCATTGGGGTGTGTTTTGGCTCATTGGAAGGATTTTGGAACGATCCCTGGAGGCAAATTAAAGAAAAGTGGTTCAATTAAATATTGTAATCAGTGGTGGCCACTATATAAATTAGGAAATGAAGAGAAGTGTCCTGTAAATGGGACCTTACAATAAAATACTCTATTGCAGGTAATGTTATTTTTAGGAAAAGAAATGGTATAAAGTTATTTACCTGGATATGTTTTTCACTCTGAGAAACAAGCCTGAGTGGAAAAGAGGGTGTGGTATTAATTTACCTCCACAAGATCCCTTAGTTTCAGTCCTAGAAAAGGACAGAGGTAAAATAAAAATGAGAAGGTGTTGTTCTGCATGTAGTATAGGTCAGAGATGTCTTAAGCTGAGAGAGAGAAGAAGATAGTGAGACTGATCTTTTAGAATTACAGTCTAATGTCCTCAGGAGAGTCCCAGGGGCCCCTCAGTTATCACCTAGTGGTAGCAGATTAGAAAGTGAGAAAGGAGATGACTCAGACGACCCAGATGAGGGAACGAGCCCAGGGACTCCAGTAACGGCTTGCTCTAGAAGCAAGATTAAAAATGTTTTACCAGTTATTGCTTCTTTGAGACAAGTGATAGGTCCCGTAGGAAATGCCATGAGAGTATAAGTACCTTTTTCCACTAGTGATTTGAATAGTTGGAGACAAGAGGTTAAAATTTCAGGGAAGACCCCAGAAAAGTGGCAAAATTATTTGAGTTGATAGTCAAGAACCAGGAGCCAGATTTAGGTGATGTCAATTTAATGCTGACAGAATTACCAGAAACTGAAAAAGAATTAGTGATTAAAACAGCTAAAGCATATGTGCCGGGACAAATTGCTAGTGGAGCCCGTCAGGGTAATGTGGATATGCTATTCCCTACCACCTCTGTGAGATCCGAATGATCCAGGAGACTATGCCTCACTAACCAGATACCGGGAGTTAGTCAAATTTGGATTAGAGAATGCCATTCCGAGAGCAGTAAATTGGGCATTAATGTATAATGTTAAACAGGGACAGCAGGAGTCTCCTACCAGCTTTATAGATAGGCTCCGAGTGACAATGCAAAAGTTTGCAACCCTTGATCCTGCTTCAGAAATGGGGAAGCAGCAGTTAGTCTCCTTGATACTAGGACAGTCCAGCCCAGACATCAGACAAAAACTACAGAGATTAAAAGAGCCAGATAATAGAAATTTAGAAGCATTAATGGGAGAAGCCTGGAGGGTATATAACGACCGAGACAAGCAAGAGAAGAAAAACCTCGCAGGGCAGCTTCAGAGCAACATCAAAGAGGAGGATGTGGTCAGGGACAAGGCAGAGGCAGAGGTAAAGGTGGAAATAGTAGAGGTGGCTCAAATCAATCCCAAGGGAGGTTAAAGCCAAATCAGTGTGCTTACTGTAAGGAAGAAGGGCATTAGAAGCACCAGTGCCCAGAGTTACTGAATGTTTCACAGGAAGCTGTTATTGCAGCAATAGATAACAGTGAGTGACGGGGACCGGCAGATCTTTCCCTAGCAGACCTGCTGGTTAAGGTACAGCAAAGGAATGATAAAGAAATTGAATTCTTAATAGGTACAGGGGCTACATTTTCAGTTTTAAATCAAGCTTTAATGACTAAAAGTGAAAAACATACCCAGGTAATGGGAGTCACAGGCCAACCAGAGAATGCCTTTTTCTTAAAACTGTTAGAATACAAAATTGGGAAAAGAATGGGACTACATCAATTCCTCTATCTGCCAAATTTGCCTAAATCCCTATTAGGCAGGGATCTCCTTTGTAGAGTTTGGGGGTCGGTTTCAGACAGCTGGGACAGACGAGAGATCTCTGCAGTTGGTTTGTAGAGCATGAGGTTTATTGTAAAAGAGCGTTAATGTAAGAGACCTGCTGAGAGCTGCCAGACGCAGCCCGGAGCAGGTCAGAGAGACAAGAGAAGAGCTAAGAGAGCTAAGAGAGGTTGAAGAAGAAGAGAGAAGAGAGAGCTTGTCGCTTACAATACAATAAATCATCTTCTGTGTTGAATATTCTAATTTTCATTAACCAATCTAGAACAAACTACAAATCTTATAACATTTGCATACAGCCTATGAGAACTGTTGCATTACCATACAGTGTTATATTTTAAACTCTAAAAGCTGCTTTTTAGACCCTCTGCTAGGTTGGTAGGGTCTGCTCTGACCCTTGGACCTGTCTGCAAGCAGAGGGGATTGTTTAATCAAAGGGGGGATTACTGCAGGCAGCCATGCCATTGTTTTCCAGTTGTTCAGTAACTGCGGTTTGGCATCTCAAAGCTTGTCTTCATTTCAATCTTACTTATAGTTTCTACGTTCTCAGCATCTTTTACTAGGTAATCATATTTATAAGGTTTTCTTATTTCATCTTCCCCAACACTCCTTGAAAATTTAGAGGCAACAATTGAGTTTAGAGAGGGGAAAAGGGATTTAAAGTACCTGAAGGCAAATTGATTTTAGCATTATGATTGGCAATTGATACAGGACCAGTGAACAATAAAAACTACTTGGAGCAAATGAATCAGGTATACCCAGGAGTATGGAATACTGATGCTCCTGGGAGATCTAACTTGACTGACCCTATTAAGATTGAATTACAGACAGGAGCCAGGCCAGTGGTTAGGATACAATATCCCTTGAGACTAGAGGACAGAAAAGGGATTGAACCAATTACTAGCAAATTTTTGACACTAGGATTGTTGAAAAAATGTGAATCTGAATTTAATACTCCTATACTACCAGTGGAAAAAAACTAATGGAACTTATAGATTAGTGCAAGACTTGCGAGCAGTCAATGGGATTGCTAAAAGTATCCAGCAAGTGGTTGCAAATCCCTACACTGTGCTAACTAAACTCTGAGATGATCTCGATTGGTTCTCAGAGATAGATCTCAAAGATGCTTTCTTCTGCCTGCCACTTGCAAAAGAAAGTCAAAACATATTTGCTTTTGAATGGGAGAACCCTAGCACAGGCAGGAAAAAACAGCTCAGCTGGATGGTGTTACCTCAGGAGTTCAAAAACAGTCCCACAATTTTTGGGACTCACTTGGCCAAAGAATTGGAACAATGGCAATCTCTGCCTGGGGAGGGAACACTCCTACAATATGTAGATGATCTACTAATTGCTACAAAAACTATCGAAGAGTGCCTTGAATGGACAATAAGTCTGTTGAATTTTCTTGGACTAAATGGTTATTGAGTGTCTCAACAGAAATTTCAGCTAGTGCAACAACAGGTGACCTACCTCGGATATGAAGTCTCTGGAGGTCAACGATCCCCGGGAACTGCACGAAAGCAGGCAATATGCCAAGCACCTAAGCCACAAACTGTAAGAGAACTCCGCACTTTTCTTGTAATGGCAGGTTGGTGCCAGTTGGGGATATAAAACTATGGACTGATTGTGAAACCTTTTTATGAGCTAGTGAAAGTTACTAAAAATATTGTGGTGTGGACCCCTGAAACAAATCACACCTCTGAAGAGTTAAAGCATGAGCTCATGAGGGCCCATGGCCTTGGGACTTGCTGACATGAGTAAATCATTTTGGTTATTCTCACATGAGAGACAAGGAATAGTCTTAGGGGTTCTGGCACAACACCTGGGTCCTTACAAAAGGGCAGTAGCTCATTTTTCTAAACAACTCGATACTGTGAGCAAAGGCTGGCCCGCCTGTCTTAGGGCAGTAGCAGCAGTGATCATGAACACTGAAGAGGCATGGAAGTTTACACGAGGACAAAAGATGACTGTCTTAGTGTCAGACATGGTGTCTGCCATTTTAGAACAGAAAGGGAACCATTGGCTGTCTCCTTTGAGGTTCCTGAAATACCAAGCAGTCCTGGTTGAATCTGACAATATTGAAATTCAAGTCACCAATATCATTAACCCTGCCTCTTTTCTGCAGGGAAAGCCTGAAACTGAACCTGTAGTACTCAATTGCCTAGACACCATGGAAGCTGTGTACTCCAGCCGCCCAGATCTAAAAGAGGAGCTCCTCCCAGATGCCATGCACTGGTTCTCTGATGGCAGCAGTTTTGTGAGACAGGAAGTGTGAATGGCAGGGTACACTATGACTACAGTCTTGGAGGTAATCAAGCCAAACCCATTATCAGCAGGAACCTCAGCACAAAAGGCTGAGCTGATAGCCCTCACTAGAGCATTAGAACTGGCAAAAGGAAAGAAAGTTAATCTTTGGACTGATTCCAAATATGCTTATGGAATTGCTCATGACCACGGAGCCATGTGGAAGGAAAGAGGACTCCTGACTGCGCAAAAGAATATGCGGGATTGAGCAGGTCACGGATTTCACACAAGATGACAGTATGTAAAGACTTTGTGTAAAGACTTTTTCTTTTAATTAGTATAATATTGTTTATGGCAATGATGCCTTAGGTTTTAACTTTTATATTTTCTAGATCAAGACTGCTCTAGTATATGACTCTAAGACTCCATAAATTGTCAGCTAGCGTTCTGCTAGTGTTATTTAGATGAAACAATTTCTCTCTAAGCCGGAGTTTCAAGGACATACTGTTTCTCCAAAAGCCCAAAATGTAAACAACCATGGACAACAGCGGAGAGAAGAAGGGGACAAACTAGGGATGGGACTTCAGGACCTGAAACTGTAATTGGACAATGGGTTTCTGATATGCAGATGGACCGAAAGTATATCTGTCCAAAAAGCATGTGCTAGGTGTCCATTTTGGGTGTAGTCTCTGCGAGACTCCTGCATGGCCCAAAGTGTACTTTGTTTTAATAAATACTTCTTTTATTCTTTTAACTCTGTCCAGCTTCTCTTTCAGGTCAGCCTTTTGTAAGGCATCACCAGGACAGGAGGCTTCTGAAAAACCCCTGGACCCAGAGAAAATCCAGCCCTTGCCTCCTCTCTTCACTGGCATGGGGAGGGGAGACCATGACCACAGTCCAGACGGTATCAGAGCCTAGGTATCAGAGCCTAGCGGTGGTGGCAAATTCTTCCCACAAGGATAGTAGCTTGTCTCCCATCCGATTGTGAAAGTGAGACAGAGAAGCTGAGCTCAGCCCCTTTCCCCCCAGCCAAAATCTCCCGATATCTCTGCCCCTCCCAAGAGAAAGCCCCCCAGCTACAATAGTGCAGCCAGCTGCACTTCTCCCCCTCTCCCTTGGCTACACCTTTTGTCTCTCTTAAGTACCGGTCATTGTTGTGTCTTAGCAACAAATGGGATAAAATTCCATGAAAGAAAAAAAAGGAAAAATCCTAACCTCTAATAGCTCCCCATCTGGTTTAACTGCAGCCTGAGTGACTGGGATGTCTGCTGATTCATCATCCCGCCCCTCTGGCTGTATCTGCTGCACTACAATATCTAGCAGTTGTGGAGTAAGCATTAGCCATGGCCCAGCACATGGCAATGAACTCTTGTTAGAGTTGTCATTGCAGTTTTCTTTCAGATATTTCCCCACCTCAGCTGGATTCTGAATTTGTTCAGGGGGAAGGTTCCAAGCCATCGGGGCAGAGAACTCCTTCAGGGTTTGGCCTATGTCCTCCCACACCCCACACCACTCAGGATTTTCCATGACTGGAGCAGGTTTCTGGACAGCCTCTCTGGAAATCTCAGCCCTGATTCTAGACAAGCTGCAGACCATATAGAAGAAACCTACCAGAGAAAACAACAGAAAGGTGGTATCTTTACCATCCTGGGGAAACTGAACATTCTCAAAAGGTGATGTGCCAGATCTGAAGGGGAAGAAGGCGAAAAAGGACTGGGAAAAATCATTCCCTACTTTTTATTCTAACAGAGTGGGTGTAGTTCTTAATAAACTCCCAAAAAAGGCTACCAAGACCAGGACAGAGAAACAACAGAGCATACACATCCTCAATAGCTCCCAGTAACTCTGTTAAACTTCCATAAATTATTAGCACCGGGCACATAAATATGGCAATCCTGATTTGTGTTGCTGATATAAAAGACATGCCAGGGACAAAATTGCCCCAGTATGTGGAGAGCTAAATATGCCTAGGTGCCAGAGAGCCATTGCTGAAGCAAGAAGCATGGTGACCACTGGTAGCTGTACCCCAATACAAAGTGTTTCAAACCAGAATGTAATTTTTTTTTTTTCCACTTTCTCTTACCCCTTAAGTTGAGCACTGAATTTTGTCTCAGTTTAGAGACAATTTTAGGATAAGAACACTCTGGAAAGCATGTTTCTTCCAACAAAAAAGGCTTAAAACAATCCCTTTCTTCCAATAAGAGATTAATATTAGTGGATGAAAGTGAAAAAACCCAACCGTTTATTGACAGACTGCCCACACAGCATGAAAAATAAAAGAACAAATGCTAAATATTGAATTGTCAGACCTTACCCTCCCCCTCCACTACACTGGAACAAAAAACCCCAAAATGCCAGGGAAAGAAAAGAAATAAAAAGGCACAACGGCTGCAATGTGGTGAGGAAAAGAAAAATGGCACTGGTTCCTGTCTCAGGGAAGGAAAAAACCCAAAAGGTTCACACAGCAGCTCGGGAAAAACAGATGGGAACCTGGTGAATCTCTAGTGTTTGTCCACTCTTCACAGCAGATGAAGCTGGTGGATTTGGTATCCTTTCTCTTGTTGATTTGGCTGTTCCAAGGTCTGGGGCCAGGACAGAGCGGCCCCTTGCCATCCCACTGGTCCCCAGCCAATTAATCTCCTGTCGATTGTTCTCTCTGATCTCAGACCAAAACCAAACTGAACAGTTCACTTCACAAAAAGCCGCCGAAGGATTGCTGCCGCAGTCTCCAAGGACAGGGAAAAGAAAAAAACCAACTTCTTGCCTAAGCTAACAAAAACCAAGCTACCTAAAAAAAACCCAACAAAACTACCCAGTCTGCATGGCACGACAGACGCCAGGGCAGTGAGGCTTTGAAAAAGCCCACCGAAGAGCCCCAAGGCTCCCCACTTCCCTGGACCCACCTTAAAGCTACAGCACCCATTTCTGGGGATAGAGCAGATGATCAGGGAATAGAAAACCACCCCAAGACATGTCCCCTCCCAGGATATTGCCCAGTCCCAGCCCTTTGATGGGGGAATGTTAATACAATATCTTTTAAAGAAATAATACAACTTGGGAAAAAATGCATATCAAATACTCAATGATGGTGCACACATATATATGAAAGCAGATGCTTTTATAGCATGGAGGCAAGAGATACCTGCACTACCACTCTGTGAGGTAAAACCACTGCCTCTAGTCACAGGCATAGAATGTGGCAGGACGTGTCCTCCCCCACTCTACTACAGATGTCTGGTGCATATGGAAAAAATAACTCAGGTGAAAGGCCCAGCAAGGAGTCATCTCTGGCACCAAAAGGGTTCAGGCCTGTCCTGGGTTGGCCCAAGGGATGCCAATCTTGAAAGTGACCTATGCTGCAGGAGGTAGTACAACTTCCTTCCTGGGACAGAGAACCAATAACCAGGTAGTATTAACCATTGATATTTGGCCCAACCACTTAAAAGTTGATCTGCCTTCGAGGAAAAAATCATATATAAGCAGAGAACCTCTGAGCCTCTTCCTCTTTTGGCCTGCTGTTTAGAGAGAAGCATCTCCCTGCTTCTCTCTCTGGCAAGGGTGGGCACTCCCCCCTTCCTCCAAAGGGAGGGGGGAAGGGAGGTTTGGAATGGCACTGCAGCTGCAGCTGGGCGTGGGGGAGGAACCGGCCTTAACTCTCAGCAGAGGCAGTTCAGCCGGGCCAACATGCCAGCTACAGTGGGCAGCGTTGGGCCCTCCTGCTTCAGGCCCTGCTCTCCAGGCCCTACCAGGCCAAGCCAGCTTTGCAGAGCCAGGCCACAGAGACTCTGAGTACTTCTGCCATCTTGCTCAGACTTTTGAAACAGCCCGGTAAAGACCATGTGATCGTCATGTTCCCGGGGAGAGAGAGAGAGAGAGAGAGATATTAACTCTCTCCATGCCTGGACTAAACTTTCAGACACCCATCCTTCCCTGCAGAGAGAGAGGAATGAGTGAGGACATCTGCATAAATGCAGCATAGAGACTTGACAGTCAGTGAGGAAAGCAGAACTGATACCTAGAGGGAGGTGTATGAGAAGTGCTTCGAGAGTGAAGCTGAAAATTCTTTTGGAGAACCATGGTTGGGGACTGAGCTAATAAATTCCCTGTAATATATGAAGAAATAGTCCAAAGGGGGGATGTGAGGTTCTAATTGCAGCCAGTGAACTGAAATACCTGGGTAAAGACAAGTAGGTGTTGAAGTAAATACAGCCTGATGAGAAACTTGAACCAAGACAGAGGAGAGGCTATAACCCAGAGCCCTGGTCCCGGGGGGAATGCCAGAGAACTTATGTTGTCAGGAGAACCTGTGTTGCTAAACACAGACGAAGGGATTTTCTTTGTTGATACAATTGAACTGTTCATCCTTGAAAAGGTACCCTGTGGACTGTTCATGACCCACCATAGTGGCTGTGGGAAGGCTACTGGTGTGGGAGGCGTCCACCACAAACAGATCTTTCCTCCCAGGCAGCTGCTGGTGGTGAGGCTGAAGACCCATAAAAAACTGTATTTTTCTTACAGGAAATCCATGGTATAAACAAAAGTGACTTCTCTTCCTAAATGAACTGAGACAAAGACTATTTCAGAGGTGGTAAAGTGACTGGAGGTCGAAGTGTTGTCTTTTTGTGTGTTGTCAGGGAGAAAGAAATGGAGAGGTGGGGGGAGGAGGGGTGGTCTGAGGAGTTTGTTCTGGTTCTTCTTAGATTTTTTCCTCTTTGTCTTAGGTTTATTAATAAACTTTCCTTATATTCTTAAAGTTTAAACCTGCTTTGCCTATTCCTAATCCTTACCTCACAGCAAAATCAGGTAAATTTTGTTAAGTGTGCTGGCATTTGGCCAGAAACTCGAATTGGTGAATTGAAACCACTACACAATTGGTGTTTCTGCCCAGTTTCCCGAACCTCAAAACGCAACATGGCCCCAGCTAAGAATCAACATCTTAGTCTGGACAGGAAATGTGGGAAGAGATAAAAGAAATATTCCTGACTGAGAGACACTGTTTTACGAACTATAAAAGACACACAAATTGTCACAGAGGCAGAAGTCTCCCACACACGCACCCTGACAAGTGTTCAGGACTTCTCCCTGGAGTTTGGATGCAGATTCTGTGGTTACTTTCCTGGGAATTGAGGGAAAGGATTTCGATGTGCACCCCACCAACAAGTGGATGGTAAGATACATTGCATCCTAATCTCTACTATTTCTTCGCTAGCTGTAAAAAAAGGTACCTTATAGTGCAATGTATATTTACCTACTAGTAGTCCTTTTTGTTCTAGTCCTATGTAGTAGTTTGCCCAAAGTCTTATGTCTGTTAGTTTTGTGTCTATTTAATAAATAATTCATTCTATAATAGACAGAATCAGCCATTATTAAAGAACTTGCAAACGAGAGTGGATTTTAGGGTGCTGGCCACCTCACTAAAGCTACTGCCTGTTGCCAGAGGCCTGGGCAAAAGGCAGGGACTTATCTAAACCTCAACATCTATTCGTAACCAAGCCACTCACAAAATGTTGCTCCTGAAACTTACCTGGCTTAGCAATAAGCCTGTGTAGATCGAACAAGACCTCTCTTCCCCTAGGCAATTGACAAATACTGCCCAAAAGGCTTAGGGACTGTAAGTAATACAATCGACAGGTCCTTTGCCGCACATCGAAACCCAGATTTGCCTTTGCGGCTGTTCCTGATTTTGCAGTCTTTTTAACCCTGTGCTCTTATTGGCCAACCTGATGTGCAAGAACGCCATCTCTGGTTATTAGAATGGATTTTCTTGCCACTCATCTTTTCAAAAACTATAACCACTCAGCTCGAAATGATTATTTGACTGCTGTCAATGGGACAACTCTGATGTCAGAACCTGACAGGATATGATCCAGCAATGATACATCTCCCTATTACTGCAGTAGAATTAGAGAATCTATTCAGGAATTCATTGTCATTTCAAATTGCTCTTGTGGACTATAATGGACAGTTTATTCACACAATGCCTCAACATGCTTTGTTGCAGTCCTTCAAAGAACTTCCCTTGCAACCAAGATGTTTACAGTCAAAACTACCTATTCCTGATGCAAAAACTGTTTTCACTGATGGATCAGGGAAGACACAAAATACTGTGACCCTGTGGAAAAATGGTATGGGATAATGGGAATACTCAATAACTTTCCAACCTGGGTCTACCCAACTAGTCGAACTGGCAGCTGTGGTAGAAGCATTTAATCTTTTTTCACAGGAATTCATTAACGCTGTTTGTGACTCTCTTTATGTTAAAGGAATCATCAAGAGAATAGAGCATTCATTCCCAAAGGAAGTCTCCAATAAAGATCTTTTTGTGTTATTAACCACTTTGTATAACCTTTTACTTCACAGGTCTCATGAATACTACATCCTGCACCTTAGGTCACACACCACTCTGCCCAGACCTATAGTGGAAGGTATTGCGAGAGCAGATGCTCTCACCATGACAGTCACTATACCACAGAAGTTAGGGCAGGCAGAACTTTCTCATGATTTCTATCATCAAAATGCCTGAGCACTGGCAAAACAATTTGACTTGACCTTTCCACAAGCTCGAGAGATAGTGAATGCTTGTTCACAATGCCAGCAAACCTTTTCCTTACCACAAGCATTAGGTACAAACCCACGAGGGTTGAAACCTAATGATATTTGTCAAACAGATATTACCAACATATCAAGTTTTGGGAATTTTAAATATGTGCATGTTTCCATTGATACCTTTTCAGGTTTCATAGTAGCAACAGCTCACAAAGGTGAGAAATCCAGAGATACCACCTGACATTGGCTATATGCCTTTGCAACTATGGGCATTCCTCAACAGATAAAAACAGGTAATGGACCTGCATATCCATCTCAAAAAACACAAGATTTTTTCCATACTTGGGGAATCAAACATGTTACAGGTATTGCCCATTCTCCAACAGGCCAAGCCATAGTGGAGAGGGCACATTATACATTGAAAAACATGCTACAGAAACAAAAAAGGGGGAATCCGATAGGTATACTCCCTCAGGAGCAGCTTGGTAAAGTAACCTAGGTTTTAAATTTTTTGCATCTTTCTGCTAGGGATGACTTCACGGCACATCAAAGGCGCCTGGGTCAGACCGCTGATGGAGAAGGAGTTCACCCAGAAGTTAAATATCAGGATATACACAGTGGTCAGTGGAAAGGTCCAGTTCCACTGTTAGCTTGGGGAAGAGGTTATGGATGTGTTTCTTTGCCCACAGGACCATATTGGCTTCCAGTGAAATACATCAAACCCAGCCACGGATGACAACAATGAATCTTGTTGTCTTTCTTCTGCTATATTGCCATCAAATAGTGGAAGGAAGAATCTACTGGGCACACATTTTTCACCCACCACTGTTTTGGCCTCTGACCTGCTGGGATCCAGAACCTCCCCTCAGCAACAATGGAATGGAATGGGTAGGAGGAACACCTTCCTCCCCTAGATCAGGATGTTGCAAATATGTATGCTACCAATGCATCTTATGTTACTGATTTACCAGCTATTTGCTTAATGTGGAATCTAATCAGTACCTTTTCACCTTTCCCTTGTGCCAATTTTTCTATGCAATTGCACTTGATATGTGAATCCTCAGGAACGGTAAAGAATTTGACTGCTATTACATTGCAGACTATTATGTCTATCTCCAACAATCCTGTGGATGCCACCCCACCTCATTATCCCAAATGTCGTTTTATGTCCATTTCCAATTTATGACGTTTGGAATGGACATTATGTTTAGGATAACAAGCACAACAAGAATTCTTACAGTATGGGAAAATAATTGACTGGGGACCACATAGTATCCTTAGAGAAAAGGGGACAAATAAAACCATTCTTCCATTCCAAAAGGCAAACTGCAGCATTTTTTGGCCTGATGGTGGAATGGCCAGATCACTGATTCAGTATTATCTAGGTAGTAATCAAGCACGTGTTCCTAAGCATCTGTGGAAAATGCTGTTACCTGCCTTTGGTAATACCATATACCAGGTGAACTTGAACTAGAATACTACCCTCAAAAATTTGACATTGCTAAAGAAACAATCACTAATGACTTGTACTTCACACTCGTATGTTTTTACTTTATCTAATGATTTTTCAATTACTTGTAAGAATGGCTTGTATTTTCTGTCTGCTAATTCTTTTGCTTTCAAATCATGTGTAACCAATGAAGATATGAATAACTCTTTTGTTCTTCTACCATTTAAGAGAAGACCAGAAATTTGGGTACCTGTAAATCTGACTCAGACTTGGGAAGGACAAGACAGGCTCTCACAATTGGCTCTACTATTCCAGGAGGAAATCCAGAAGAGTAAGAAACGAGTTTGCAAATTTCTCCATTGGTTGATCTTTGACATCTTTTCTGCTGTAATAGTTTTAACCACAGTCTCTGCAGCTGTTGCAACTTTAGCTGACTCCGTTCAAACTGCCCACAGTGTGGGACAAGATCTAACCAATATTATGAAAGAGTTACAAATACAGGAGCAAATTGACAAGGAAATAATGACCAGATTAGATGCCTTGGAAAGTGCTCTTTTGTGGATTGACGAAAGAGTTGAGGCTCAAAAAACCCACATATCTTTACACTGTGATTGGGAACACACATAACTCTCTATGTGTCACATCTCTTCCATGGAATGAAATGGAACAAAATTGAGAAACAATCAAAAACCACCTCCAAGGAGTCTTTGATGAAACCTTAAGACAAGATATCCATTCACTTCACATTCAGTTAAAATATCAACTCAGAGATTTCCAAACTCTGGAGGAACAAAAGGTGCTGACAGACTTAAAAAATTATCTTACTTGGTGTATTGGGTCTGACTGGGGTAAAGCTCACAGGCCTTACACTGCTGTACTTTGCTTTGGTAGCTGGTGTTGATAACAGAGCAGTGTTTTGGCTACTGCCAAGCTGTGCTGTCCCTGTGACATTCCTTCCCCCACTGAAGGGGATGGGGGGGCAAGATCCTGGGAGGGGACACCAGCAGGCCAGCTGACCCCAGTCAGCCAAAGAGATATTCCATACCATATGACATCAGCTCAGATATATAAGGGAAGGAAGAGAGGAGGAGGGAGAGGCATTCAGGACTTGTCCATGTTTGCCTCCTCGAGCAACCATCACGTGTGCTGGAGCCCTGCTTCCCAGAAAGTGTCCGGACATCGCTGCTGATGGGAAGTAGAGATTGATTGTTTTCTCTTCTTGCTCTTGCGCGCGCAACTTTCAACTTGCTTGTTCTATTTTTTTCCTCCACTGTAATAAAACTGCCTTTACTCACCCTGATAGTCTTTTTCAATATTATCCTCTCCCCTCTCCCAGTGGGAGGGGGAGTGATAGAGTGACTGAGTGGGCACCTGGCCCCTGGCCGGGGTCAACCCACGACACTTGGCTAAAGCCAAAAACTTGCTTTTCAGGAATAAATTTACGAGTTTGGGTTTTTTATTGGATTAGGTTGCCTGCCAGTAATAAATTTTTAAATTTTCTGTCTTGTCCTTTTCAACATAATTAAAGCTGTTAAAGGTACACAAAATGGTACACAAGCTATGATTGCACTTGCTTTGTCCATGACCCCAAAATATAGAAAAGGGGGAAATGTTGGGGTAACAGGTGTTGGTGTAAAGAAAGAGTTAAACAAAGACAAGCGCCAGTAGCAGCAGTGTCTGTCTGGACAGCATGTGCCTGGGACAGAACTGGACGAATGGGTTTCTACTTGAACATAGAACTGCACACTCTTCATGCTCCTTTACCATTGCTTTGGAGAGAACAAGAGAAGATGTCAAAAGGACAGATTTATTGTAGAACTGTGATTAAGCCTGTTATCTGTAACCAAAAAAAAAGCTCTTAATAGAGAGATATATACTGATGCTTCCAAATAAAACCTTAGATTCACTTGCATCTCCGCTGGTATCTCTCATCCCTTCATGAATCACAGCCATCAGTTTCTTAAGTGATAGTGCATCAACCATTTTCAATGGGACATTGCTTTGATGATGCCATGATGAATTTTTTGCCTTTTTTTCATATGCCTTTTATATATCTTTTATGTATTTTCAGTGCTCTTAGCATGCATACTTGTAATTCCTTAAGTCTGATAACTTAGCATAGTCCTTGTATTCTGTTAGGCCAGAAGGCCAAACATCCTAAAGGCCTCACAGCTGGAGGTCAGAAAGCTCTATGCTATCTTGAGAAACCAAGGTTCCTCTAGAATACATCCTGTAAGTTAAGATTAGGCCCATCCAGGAGCGAACACTTTGGGATGGGGGAATACCATGCTATTCATTCAAGCCTCTCATTGGGGCATTTTTGTTAGACATGCTAATTTGCAAGGTCTATAAAACTGTATATGTAATCTATCAGTGGTGCGCATTTCAGCGTGCTCCATCTTGGCGAAGTGTTGCACCATAAGGATTCTTATTAAATACTGAGGTAAAAACCATTTATCCCTTATTTGTGTCTGGCTCTTAATTTTAGGACCAAGAAAAAGGCAGCAGTTTTAACATGTCATGCATATATATGCCGGACTGACTTGGAATTTCTGAGTCCCTGAATCCAGGTACACATCTTGTCTGCATCCTCATTCCATCCCAGAGAGATACCCAGGAGTACAGTAGCTCCTTTGCTGTGGTTTCGGAATAAAGGTCAGATGAACGTCCTAGCAGAGAACCACAGGGCAATCATTAGCACATTGGTCTGGGTCTTTTTACACCTGAAGACAATACTACCCAAATCAGAAATAGACAGACTCTGCTTGCTGCTCTTACCTTTGTCTAAATCAGATATTTTCCAGTTTCAAGTACATGTGTGAAGCCATTATAAGTCACCTCCTTGCTCTTCTTTCAGCCTACTGAATAAGTTTAGTCCTTGATGGTCATACTGTAGATTTCCCGTCAACCCCATCAAGAAGAAGAGGTGGACAACTTATTCTATAAGCAGCTGGAGAATATTTCAGGATCACCAGCCCTTGTTCTTGTAGGTGACTTTAACCTACCAGACATCTGCTGGGAGCTTAATACAGCAGAAAAGAGGCAGTCCAAGAGGTTTTTAGAGTTTGTGGAGGACAACTTTTTGTCACAGTTGGTGAGTGAGCCCACCAGGGGAGGGACTGTGTTAGACCTGTTATTTGCAAATAGCGATGGGCTGGTGGGAGATGTGGTGGTTGGCGGCCGCTTGGGGCATAGTGATCATGAAATTATAGAGTCCTCGATATTTGGCGAAATGAGAAGGAATTTCAATAAGACTTTGACTTTGGACTTTCAGAGGGCAGACTTTGGCCTATTTAGACTTATTTAGAGAGTTCCTTGGGAAGCTGCCCTTAAAAACAAGGGAGTCCAGGAAAGGTGGACGTGCTTCAAAACAGATCTTGAGGGCACAGGAGCAGACAATCCCTGTGTGCTGAAAGAGGAGTCGATGAGGCAAACATCCAGCCTGGATGGGCAGTGAGGTTTTGAAGGAACTCAGGAATAAAAAGAGGATATATCATCTTTGGAAGGAGGGTCAGGTCTCCCAGGAAGTGTTTAAGGGGGTTGCTAGGGCATGTAGGAAAAAAACTAGGCAGGCCAAAGCTCAGTTTGAACTTAATTTGGCAGCTTTTGCAAAGGATAATAAAAAAATCTTTTTAAAAATACATTAACGGCAAAAGGAAGGATAAGGCCAACCTTTGTTCTTTCCTGGATGTGGGAGGGAACTTAGTAACTGCACATGAGGAGAAGGCGGAAGTGCTTAATGCCTTCTTCGCCTCAGTCTTTAGTGGGAAGATGGCTTGTCCTCAGGACAAATGTCCTCCTGGGTTGGTAGAGGGTGTCTGAGAGCTAAGTGGTGTCCCTGTTATCCAGGAGGAGGCAGTCAGAGAACTGCTCAGCTGCTTGGATGTTCATAAATCTATGGGACTAGATGGGATTGATCCCAGGGTGATGAGGGAGCTGGCAGACGAGCTTGCAAAGCCGCTCTCCATTATTTACTAACAGTCCTGGCTCACCGGTGAGGTTCCAGATGACTGGAAGCTTGCCAATGTGATGCCCATCCACAAGAAGGGTAGGAAGGAGGAGCCTGGAAATTACAGGCCAGTTAGTCTGACCTCAGTACCTGGTAAGGTAATGGAGCAGTTTGTACTGAGTGTCATTAGGCAGCACTTAGAGGATGGCCAGGGTATTAGACCCAGCCAGCATGGATTTAGGAGGGGACAGGTCATGTTTGAGCAACCTGGTCTCCTTTTATGACCTGGTGACCTGCCTGGTGGATGCAGGAAAGGCTGAGGATGTTGTCTATTTGGACTTCAGCAAGGCCTTTGACACCATCTCCCACAGCATACTCCTGGAAAAGCTGACAGCCCACAGCTTGGACAGGAGCACGCTTAGCTGTGTTAAGAACTGGCTGGATGGCTGGGCCCAGAGAGTGGTGGCAAACGGTGCTGCATCCAGCTGGTGGCCAGTCACTAGTGGTGTCCCTCAGGGGTCTGTGCTGGGGCCAGTTCTGTTCAATATTTTCATTGATGACATGGATAAGGGTACTGAGTCCTTCATTAGTAAATTTGCACATGACACTAAGCTGGGAGCGTGTGTCAATCTGTTGGAAGGTAGAAGGGCTCTGCAGAGAGACCTGGAAGTGTTGTATGGATGGGCAGAGTCGAACAGGATGAAGTTTAATAAGTCCAAGTGCCGAGTCCTACATTTTGGCCACAATAACTCCCTGCAGCGTTATGGGCTGGAGACGGTGTGGCTGGACAGTGCTGAGGCAGAAAGGGACCTGGGGGTACTGGTCGACAGACGATTGAACATGAGCCAGCAGTGTGCCCTGGTGGCCAAGAAGGCCAACGGCATCCTGGCGTCCAGAGGAGGGCAACAAGGCCTGTGAGGGGCTTGGAACACAAGCCCTTTGAGGAATGATTGAGGGAGCTTGGGTTGTTTAACCTGGAGAAAAGGAGACTCAGAGGTGACCTTATCACTCTCTACAACTTCCTGAAGGGTGGTTGTAGTCAGGTGGGGGCTGGTCTCATTCTCCAGGCAGCAACTGACAGAACGAGAAGACACAGTCTTAAGCTGCGCCAGGGGAAATATAGGTTGGATGTTAGGAAAAAGGTTTTTACAGAAAGAGTGGTTAAATACTGGAATTGTCTGCCCGGGGAGGTGGTGGAATCACCATCCCTGGATGCATTTAAAAAAAGATTGGACGTGGCACTCAGTGCCATGGTTTAGTGGAGTTGTTAGGGCATGGGTTGGACTCAATGATCTTGAAGGTCTCTTCCAACCCAGTGGTTCTGTGAATTCTGTGATTCTGTTATTTCATTTTCCGATCTGATGATCACTATAATTTTTTTTGTGTATATGCATTTCTGAAATATTTTCAAGAGTTCAAAATCCTGAATCATGAACGCTAAAAGTAGTCATATTCTAATGTCAACCCTTTAAAAAATCTTATCCTAAAAAGACAGGTCACTGTCTTGCCCGTACTTGGCAGAAAATACTTTCCATTCACATTAAAAAAAAAATTTCACTGACTTAGAGCTTACATCTTGCTTTGTAAGTAGTGTGACCCCAACCAAAGGAGGTACCTTAAGGTAGTATATAAAAATGAAGCAAACGAACATGATACTGCCACTGAAAATTCTCACAGCAACGAAGAACTTGTGGTGATGCCTTGGAGTGGCTACCTAGAAGAGAGGTTAGACAGAGTTAGAGAATAAAGTGGGTATTTATTAATGGCCTTTAACAGATACACCTTGGGCAGTGCGGGAGCCTCACAGAGGCTACACCCAAGCGGATGACCATCATGAGTTTTTCAGACAGATATAATTTTGGTCTATTTGCATATCAGAGATTATTTGACCAATTACAGCTTCATGTAATGAAGTCACATTCCCCCAGTTTAGTCCCCGCAATTCGCTTTTCTTTATACTTTTCAGGGCCTGAGGGTGTGATGATGACCTTGGTTCTCAGGCCTGGAATGATTTTTTTGTCTGACCAAATTGTGAAGAGAACTTACTAACACTCTATATGAAGTTCAGAGTTATACATTAATGCAGTACAGTGTTCGCTAGCTGTCGGTGTCCAGCCCGGATTTCGGACAGCCTCCAGCTGGCCATGTTCCAGAGGTGTCCTTGTCCAAAGGGGCACTCTGGTGGCATCGCTTAGACACCTGCCAGTGAAGCTGCTCGCCCGGCAGGGTGACGCACCGGGAGCGAGGAGCTGCGATCGCTAGCTGCTGAAGTAGAAATAAGGAGAGAGGGACTTCTGGTATGGATGAATTTTGTGTGGCTTTATTGCAGGAAGTCCAGCACAGAGGGAATCCAGGGACCAAAAGCCCCGAATACTCTCTGCGACCACCTTATGAGGGATACATACTAACCAATCATCTGAGGGTCCCAGGGAGGTACAAAGGCAGGGTCAGGGAAGCAGTCCAATGGACAGGAGAGAGGGGAGGAGGTAAGGAGTAACATCCAGTAACAGGTAACCTTCTAGAAGGGGAGAGATGATAGAGACAACCAGTAACCAAGTAAGTTTGCCCTGGGCTAAACCATGGTCACTTCAGTCCCCGGGGGAAGCTTAGCAGTCTTGGAAGCCCTCCACCAAAATCCTTTCTTCTCTTCTTGGGCTTCTGCTACCCCTGGAGTCTCAGAGGTAACTTCCATGGCTGCCACAGTACAGGATCTGAAAAAT
This sequence comes from Eopsaltria australis, assembly GCA_034509425.1. Classification (NCBI taxonomy): domain Eukaryota; kingdom Metazoa; phylum Chordata; class Aves; order Passeriformes; family Petroicidae; genus Eopsaltria; species Eopsaltria australis. Next base: position 19,390 of record JAVTVJ010001361.1, on the reverse strand, counting down.
ATAAAAGCTAAAACTTAAGGCATCAGTGGCACAGGGACTTCCGGACCCACAGATGGTTTCTAGGTATTTGTTAATCTCGAACAGAATTATCTGCTGGAAACTTTTCCAGTTTTCCCTTGAATCTGTGGAAACTTAAGGATTTTATGTCAGAGAAATCCATCATTAAATTTAATGCTGTATGAGGAACCATGTCTTTTATGTTTTGCACCCAATTCTTAACTTTTTTTTTAAGAGTGCCTAGACTATAGACTATTTCCCTTTTAAAGCTAATGTGTGAAACCAGCATGAAACCTTGATCTTAAGATCTACAAGCTATATTTTATTTATAAAACATTGTTTTAAACAGTGCCCAGTAAAACTGTGATTATTTATAAGATGTAAAACTAATGAGAACACATGTACAGCTTCATATTTCCTTTTATGAAAACAATGGATGAAAAAGTCATTTGCTTATCTTTGTTGGTACTGTCAATGCTCTTAGGAAAGGGGAAAGTGGCATATTAAAATTGCACACATATTTCTTCAACTGGTAGAAGCAGGTCTCTGAGACATTGATATTTTATGAACTGGTTTGCCATGTAATTGGGAATGCTAGTGTTTTAAAAGTGAAATGACAATCAAGCAGCCAATGTGAGAAATTAGGCAATGTCCATTATATCAGAGATGTGCATCATTTATGTACTCTGAATTTCAGCAATGGAAGTATAAAGTCTGATTGTTGTCTTAGTCTGATTGAATCTAGCTGAAGTGTTTTTACTGATGCCTTTTTCTGGTCTTAGGAAATAAAGGCTCAGACACGGTTAGAGGGTTGGGGGGGTTGTTTACCTCGGTATTTTAATAGGATCCCATTCGATGGCTTCTGCCGTCTAGGTAGAACGCGTCACAAAAGCCCCGCCCCCCCCAATCGAGTATACAATTAAAGACTCTACACATTAGCATATCTACCAGGAGGGCCCAATAAGGGGCCTGGGTGGGCTAACTTCTAGTTTACAAAATCTGTCCTACTAGGAGACCTTGAGGGCTCACGAAAACAGGGTGTTTGGTCTTCTAACTCTACGTAGTTTCGGGGGTGTTTAGTCTACCAGCCTACTAAACACCATGAAACCGGGCTAAACTATCACTTAAAGCATCACAAGTATGCATGCTAATACTTGTGAATATAGGGAACAGTGTAAGAAGTATTCAGAAGAAAAGCAGAAAAATCCTTCAGGCATCATTACAGTGATAATAGTAGGTTGCGGATCAGACCCTTTCTGTTAAAATCAGTAATTACCTGGACCTGTTGTTTGTGAACAGAGAAAGTGTGGCCGTTGGCGTGGGCCAGCCAGCTGTCCACCAGGGTCTCAGACTGCAGCCCCACGGTGTTTACAAGCCAGCGTCCCCGACCTGAGCAGGTTCACTGCTGTCGGGTCTCAAGCCCCCTGCCACAGGCCACGCCTCCCTTTAAGGTGGACACTGTAACCGAAGAGCCGGAGTGTCGCGGGAGGGTTCTTTCGCTCGGAATAATAGAGACACTGTAACGCAGTGTTACCAGCTCCATGGGCATCCAGGCGAAAGACCTGGGGTGCCTTCTGCATCAGACTTTTATTGAGGGATTACAAACCAATCACTGATGGGCTCGGGGGAGGAACCAGGGAGGGATCAGGGGACTGGAACCAACTGGGAAGGGAAGGGGGAGGAGAAGGGAAGACTGGCAAGGAGATGATACAATTGGGAACAGGGTAGCCAGCCCCCGGGAAGCCCGGCCCATCCACAGGGCAAACCACCCTGGGCTCTGCCCCAGGGGAGTCCCCAGCCCCGGGCTTCCTAGTGGGGGGAAAAAAGGGTTTTTTGGGGACTTGGAACCACCACAACAAGAAAGGACTTGTGAGTGATGTGATGCTTGGAGACTATTTTGGGCATAGCAATCACAAAATGGTAGTTTTCAATTATCAGACAAGTAAGGAGAGGTGCCAGAAGAATTTCCACTTTGGACATCTAGAGGGCAGACTTTGGCCTGTTTAGGAGACTGGTTGACCGAGTCCCTTGGGAGGCAGTCCTGAAAGGCAAAGGAGACCAGGAAGGCTGGACTTTCTACAAGAAGGATATCTTAAAGGTACAGGAGCAGGATGTCCCTGTGAGCTGAAAGGCAAGCTGTCGGGGAAGACAACTGATCTGGATGAATGGAGATCTTTGGCTGGAACTCAGAGTTCCTTTGGAAGAAGCAGCAGGCAACTCAAGAGGACTACAAGGATGTCATGAGGTCGTTGTGGTGGTGCATTCCCCCTTAACTCCTTTCCAGGCTGCAGTGTTCTCTGAGAAAATGCTTGTTAGGCCTCATCATTGGAAACGCCACTTGGCCTCATCTCTTTCTGAGCTTATCAAACCTTCTCGGAAGTAACCAATGAAACACTGAGGCGATCAGGAGGGCTTTCAGGCCCTTTGTTGCAAGATAAATTTTTAAACAGTTCTGGACCTTAGTTTACCAAAATATGGAAGTTAGCAATGCCTTTTTGGCTGTGACATGTGGCTCATGGTAATTATACAAAGACAAATGAGGCATAGCAACTGAGTTTAACCAATTGGCATAATGACTCTGTAATGATATGTACTACACATCCATATGTCTTCATGGCGGCAACTGATGTTGAAGTAGAGAATCATTCATTTAACATGGCTATTAATGATCCCTATTATTTTAGTTGTATTACTAATCAGAACGTGTCCCAATTAAACTTATCTGTTATTATACCTATGCGAAGACAAGCAGAATTATGGATTCTGGTAAATTTGACCCAGGAACGGGAATGAGAATCAGGATTAGGACAATTGACAAGACTACTTAAAAGACCCAAGAACCAATCAAAGAGATTTATTGGATGGTTAATAGCTTTTTTTTATCTCTGCAATAATAATAGCAACTATGGCTGCTATAGCAACAATGGCACTTACAAAGGCTGTGCAAACTGCTCATGCTGTCGCTGATGTGTTAGGTAATTTAAGGGCAGAGATGGTCATGCAAACAAGTATTGATCAACAAATATTTGCTAGATTAGATGCATTAGAAACAGCACTAGTGTGATTAAGAGATCGACAAGAAGCTTTAAACACTCTCCTGAAACTATGCTGCGATAGGGAACACAAGCATCAGGGTGTCCTGGTTTGAAAGACAGGTGTCTGTTAAGGAAGGAAGGAACCTCCCTTGGAATGGGAAACTGTAACCCCTCTCCCCCCGAATTATTATAAATTTGAAATCAAGAGGCTCTCAGGCAAAGATATGGGAATAGGAATAACAGTTCTTTACTAATATCTAAAACAAAGCTCACAAATAACAACAGCTATGGTGTTAACCAACAAACAGAACCAGAAACCTAGTGGCAGCCTGCTCGGCTTCAGGCACCTTTCTCTTTTGGTGCAGTTCCAGTCACAGCCTGCAGGGGGCGCTCTGGGTGTGATGATTCCCAGTGGCTGCAGGGGGCACTCTGGGTGTGATGATTCCTCGGTGACAGCAGGGGGCGCTCCTGCGTGAGCTCAGCTAGCACACAGCAATGGCGGCTGCCCGAGGCAGGGAGGGATGGAGGAGAGCCTTTGTTCCACAGACCCTCGGGGGGCAGCTGGTGTCGGTGCCACAGCAGGATCCTTGGACACAGGGAGCTGGGACAGCAAGAAGTCCCGACGTGCAGGGGGAGCCCCGCTACAACGTAGTGAAAAACTCGGAGCTGCGAGGAGGAGCGAGGCAGAGACAGGCTGGTGGCAGGCAGCTCCCGATGGGGCAGAAGGCAGAGACTCACAGCAGACAGACTGGCAGCTCTGTTCTGGCTTCTCAGGCGGCCGTGGATTCAGCAGACAGCAGCTCCAACTGTCCAGCTCCGAGGGTCCCGAGCAAGAGAGCGTGATCTCCCCCCCGCCCTTGCTTTTCAGGCTCCCAAATCTCGCGTTGTCAGGCCCTGCTTCCATGAGGGTGATTCTGCCCCACCCTGCCAAGGAGAAAGGCTCTAGCCTTGTGCTTTGTTCTCTTAAGTACTCAGATATTAGCTCAGTCATTTGTCTCTTAGCAACCCATGGGAGAAAAATTCCTGAGGAAAAAAAACTAAATCCAAACTCCAACACAGGGGTTGTGTGTTGCTCTCTGATGTGCTAAGGTCTGAGCAGCAGGACTAAGCCAGTGTTGGCTTACAAGATGAATCCTGGGCACTTTGTGACTGTCATGGGTTAACTGAAGTTTCCGGTAAAGAAGGGAAGAGATCAGGCCAGAAATGACCTATCCAGTAAAGAGAGAATACAGTTTCCACCTCTAGAACTCATAAAACCAAGAGAGAACCTAAGAACTTTCTTTTAGACTTCTGGCTTGCAGAGATTAGAGGTCGCTCTTCCCCCCCTCCGCGGCACATGGTGAGGCTCAGCCAGGCCACGCGGCTTGGCTGCCAATCGAGATGGCACAGAGGGGGGAGGGGAATGAAGGGCCCGGGCCAGCCTTCCGTCCAGCACAGCAACTACAAACGACAAGCCAGGTCAGCTCCACTCGACTCCAGCTGAACTGAGAAAGCTTTGATCTGTCACCCCAGGCCGGGCCGACTCAGCTGTGCCGGCTGGGCCATCTCCGTGGCACAGCCACGCGCGAGAGTTTGGCTGAACCCCTGCGGCTCAGATGTGGCTTGGATAGAGAGTGGCTTAGACGAGCTCCTCTTCCTCAGCACAAATGCTGAGAATGCTACACTCAAACAGTGCAGGCAGGGACCACGTGACCATCACACGGCTGAGAGACAAATTAACCCTTTCAATGTCAGGATGGAACCTACAAACATCTATTCTTCCCCTGCACAGAAAGAGTGAGGACACCTGCAAAAATGCAACGTAGAGACTCTAAGTTAATGAAAGAAGCAAAGCCTATGCCTAGAGTGGGAGATGAGGAGTGCCCCAGCTTTGAGGCTGAAACTTCTCTTGTGAAGACATGTTGATAGACTAATCTAAAATATGCCCTGTAATATATGAGCAATAGTCCAAAGGGGTGAAAAGGGGGGAGGTAATGTTCTAGCTGCAGCTAGTGAACTAAGGCACCTGTGTAAAGATTCCTTGCCCTGGGAATAATAGAAGACTTATGTTGTCAATAATGAAAGTAGGTGATTTCTTTGCCACTATAGTAGAACTACTCATCCTCAAAAGAGTACCTCATGGACCACCATAACCCACTGTAGTAGCTATGAGAAAGCTACTAGTGTGGGAGGGATCTTCCACAACATGCAGATCTTTTTTCCTTCTGGGCGGCTGCTTGTTGTGAGTCTGGAAACTATAAGAACTGTATTTTTATGGAGGAGTCAACATGGTAAAGCAAGAGAAAACTTCTCTCCCTAAATCAACTAAGAAAAGCCTATTCTAGAGGTGGCAAACTGACTAAAAGTCAAAGTGTTGTTTTTTCGTATTGTCAGTGGGAAAGAAATGGAGAGGTGGGGGGGGGGAGAAAGGTGTTCTGAGGGTTTTATTCTGGTTCCTGATTTTTATTTTTTTAAGTCTGTTAATAAATTTTCTTTATATTCTTTAAAGTTTGAGCCTGCTTTACCTACTCTTAATCCTTATCTCCCAGTAAAATTGAGTAAATTTTAGCAAGTGTGCTGGTGTTTGGCCAAAGACTCGAATTGGCGAACTCAAACCACTACACAATTGGTGTTTCTGCCCAGTTCCCAAACCTCACTCCGCAACAGTGACTAACACCATCAGTATTTTTTAGCTACGAATAGATGACAGAGATGCTTATGCTGGCTGTTTAATGCTAAAATGGCTGCTTTAGAAACCTTTACATAACCTTACGCAATTATCTGCATAAACGTATCATTTTAAGAAACTTTCCCAACTGGGAGTAATAGAGGCTTGTTTGTAGCATATTTTAGGGAAAACTCTCCCAGCCAAGGCCTGGGCTCTTGCCAAGCCCTGGCCCTGGTTGGTCAGGAAGTGTGCTGTAAGACCCAGGTGTTTCTGTGCTAAAAAATAATCAAGTCACTTTGACTTGCTGATTTGGACCTATAAAAGCTGGACTCCCTCTCAGGGCGAATTCGGAGACCTCACCTACGAGTGGATGCACTGCGTAGGATTTCCCAGTTGCTGGGAAGGGTTCTCCAGGTCCTCGCTGTGAAATGGGGCTCCCCAGCGATTGCAGACTCTGGATGATGGTAAAGTATTTATGTAATTGGTGGCGTATCTTTCTAAATCACTATCCTTTCTGGTGTCTGTGCCCTTTAAATCACCCCTGTCAATTGGCAAAACACTCCCCTTCACTGGAATCAAACCACTTGCATCTGGGAATATGTTAAAGCCCATTACAGGGTGCCTTTGCTGCAAACATTAACAGCAAAATGCAAGATTTAGCCCAATCCTTAAAACAGCAGATGGCGAGTGTGCAAAAGCTAGCAGAACAAAATTATGAATTGTCTAAAAGTGTATGATATCTTAACCCTGAGCATTGGTTTGAGGGACTTAACTTGTGAATTTGGATTTTCGTGGCAGTGGGGGGTCTTTTTATCTTTTGTGTGTTTATAGTCCTGCAACTCATCTGGGGAAGCATCCCTTGCCACTGAAGAGATGAAGCCCAGGTGCTTGCTGCCATTGCCATGAACCCTTTGCTGAAAAAACGGGGAGATGTGGGAATGGTGCCAAGCACCTGGCATCTTAACCAAGATTAGAACAAGAGAATGTTGACCTTAAGGCCTTTGCTAATCTGTGTGTTTGGTAAGAATGCTCTGGAAGTGGAAAATCACTTATGCTGTGTGCATGATTTACAGTAACTGAACACAGTCACGTGAAGGGAGTGCTTGAGGTACGTTTTGTGTTACAGATTAGCAGAAAGACTGGAGGTCCAGTTAGGGGGGATGTTTATCTGTAATGAACTTCCAATAAAAGGGAGCTTACAGGAGAAAAAAGAAGAGAAGAACCTGAACCTGCAGAGCTCAGAAAGCTGCAGCATTCTATCAGTGTGTTTTCATTGCCAACATGTGGAATTTTTCTTTACATTTGGATTTTTTCGTTACATTTGGTTTCACCACCAACATACCCCCTCCTCTGCAGGGGATACTCCTGTCTGAGGGGGTAAAGTGTGGACCTGAGGGGAAGTTGCCCAGGAACTGACAAATTTTGGGCAAAAATATGGCCCTGTAAAGTCAGCAGCCAGCAAGCCGTAGACTTGAGGGGTGAGACTGATGCCTTAGGATTTTAGCATTTATATTTTTTAAATCCTGTACTGCTTTTGTGTATAACTCTAAAACTCCATATACAGTGTTAGCTACTGTCTTCACATTTTGGTCAGACAAAACAATTCCTGTAGGCCTGAAGCTCAAGGACATCTTACTGTCTCAGGCTCCGAAAGTATAAGCAAAAGTGAGTTGGGGGGAGAGCAAACTGGGGATATATGACTTCATCACCTGAAGCTATAATTGGAGGATTAACCTGTGATGTGTAAATGGACCAAACTTATATCTGTATGAAAAACTCACGACCATCGTCCATCTTGGGTGTAGCCCCTCTCGGAGGCTTCTGGCCACCTGAAGTGTACCTATTGAAGGCCTTTAATGAATACTTTCTTTTACTCTCTTAATCTTGTCCAGCCTCTGTTCTAGGTAGCCACTCCAAGGCATCAAGACACACCTGAATTAGCCCAAGATGATCACCTAGGATTCCAACCAGGGAGGATGGGACCGGCCCTTCATGAGACAGGCTCTATGGTCAAAGTGCTGGCTTAAGAGAATTCCGAAAGGGCTAATGGATGGTGTCCCCACTGACAAGCTACAGAAATTAGCACTGGCGTGGCCAGATAAAACACCTGAGAAACAGCTGTGGTGTGTGTTGGTTTTTCCCGGCCTGGTTTTTGGTAGCAGGGGGCCACAGAGGTGGTTTCTGTGAGAAGCTGCTGGAAGCTTTCACCATGTCCAGCAGAGCCGACCCCTGATGACTCTGAAGATGGACATGCCGCTAGCCAAGGCTGGGCCAATTAGGGATGATGGTAACACCTCTGTGATAACATATTTAAGAAGAAAAGAAAAACAAAGTGGGGCATAGTTTTTTTCCTAGCCAGAGAAGAGGAGAAGGTGAGAATATGTGAGGGAAAATAACATGAAGACACCAAGGTCAGTGGAGAAGGAGGGGGAAGAGGTGCTCCAGGCACCAGAGCTGAGAGTCCTCTGCAGGCCATGGTGATGACCATGGTGAAGAAGGTTGTCCCCCTGAAACCCATGGGGGTCCATGGGGGATGCAGAGATCCACCTGCAGCCCATGGGGGAGATGCCCACGCCAGAGCAGGTGGATGCCTGGAGGAGGCTGTGATCCAGTGGAAGACCCAGTGGAGAGAGGGGACTCCTGATTCCAGGTTGGAGCAGCCTGTCCTTGGAGGACTGCACCCTGTGGGACCATTCAGAGTGACATCATTGCTCACCTTGAAGGTTTAGGATTGGAGGTCCTGCCAGAAAAGACCCAGGGCCCCTCAGAGGAAGTGAAGTTTTTGGGAATTTGGTGGAGGAGGGATGACATGTATTCCCCAGGATACCCTTTCCACTCTAAAGCAAGTTAAAATGCCAGAGACAAAGTGAGAGCTACAGCAAGCCCTGGGAATGCTTGTTTTCTGGAGGAAGCACATTCCAGATGTTTCCATCATTGCCAGATCCCTTTTTGATCTCCTACGCAAAGGCAAACCCTGGGAATGGACTCCTCTCCACAAGGACTCCCTGCAGCTGCTGGTTTTCAAAGCTGCTAACCATCAGGCACTAGGTCCTATCCATCCATCTGACCCTGTACAGTTTGAATGGGTTTTTTCCCAGTCTACCCTGTCAATACACTTGTGGCAGAAGGGACCTGAGGGACCTCCCTGACCCTTAGGGTTTTATTCCCAAAGTTTTAAGTATGCAGAAAAGAGGGACACTATATGGGAGAATGGCTTGTTCATGGTCAGCCTAGCCCTGCAAGAAATGGAGCGCACAATACAGCTCCAATCCATCATGCTGAAGGGACCATTCAAAGTTAAAAAGACAGTTTTAGCAGGAACACCTCCCCTTGATGGGGTGGCACAGAGAGCTTCAGTAAGGAAATGGTATGCACAGCTAGAGCACTATTGTGGCATCTTTAAAGTAACAGAAGGGACCACCAAACTTCTAACAATTCAGGAGTGGAGCACTTTGGATCAGGGAAGTGGCACCTCTCTCTCCCCTATTGTAAAAGTTGCACCTCCATTTCCCCCACACTTGCAGAATGCATGGTTTACTGATGCCTCAGCAAAAGAAGGCAAGGTGTGGAAATACCAGACAGTTGCCTTGCAAATTGACACCGAGCAACAACTTATTACTGAATGCGAAGGTAGTGCCCAGGTTGGAGAACTAATAGCTGTGTGAAGTGTTTTTAAGCATGAGTCTCTGTCTTCCTCTCCTGTCTATATCTATACTGATTCCTTTACTGTCTTCAAGGGCTGTGCTGAATGGCTTCTGCTTTGGGAACAGAATGGGTGGGAAGTTAACGGAATACCGATTTGGCAAAAAAAAAAAAGGCAGCGCATCTTAACATTCGCTGAAGAGGGTGACTTTGCAGTAGCATGGATAGCTGCTCACCAAGTAGGGGATGACCCGTCTGGCAGATGGAATAACAAGGTAGATGAATCAGTCAGACTTGTCCCACTGCATAAGGAGGTAGTAGCTGAAAACTGAGAATGCCTCCTAGAGTGGTTACATGTGAAGCGGGGCCACACTGGGGCAAAAGACTTATTCCTAGAGGCCCAGGCCTCATGCTGGCCTGTCACAAGGGAAAATTGCAGAACATGTATTTCAGCCTGCGAGTTGTGTTGAATTCGTCTTGAGAGACACCCTTTAGAAGAGCCCCCACTGCATTTGAGAAGGAAGAGGATTGTCAAGTTGATTATATTGGACCCTTTAAAAATCTGAAGGGAAGCAGTATGTACTGGTAGGGATTGAAATAACATCAGGACTCATCCAAGCAAAGGCTTTCGCCAGGGCCACTAGAGAGAATACAGTTAAGGCTCTCAAAGAATGGTTTGGACTTTTCCCCAAACCCCAAACCATCCAGTCTGATAATGGTACCCACTTGGCAGAAAAAGTGGTACAGGAGTGGGCTACCAAGGAGGGAATCAAGTGGGTGTTCCATACACCCTACTGTCCCTAGGCTAATGGGATAGTCAAAAGAACAAATGGACTGCTAAAACGGTACCTGTAAACCCAAAAACATGAATGGAGAAAGTGACTGGGAGAAGCAGTGGCGCTCGTGAACAACCAATGGGGGGTGAATGGTTGCCCCAAAATTACTGCCTTTTGTCCCAAAGCGCCCACAATTTTGCCCCTTCATACCAGCCCAGAACCCCCCAGCAATCCATCCTACTCTCCCAGATAGCCAGTGCTGGTAGAGCTCCCAACCATCGGGAAGGTACCGCTGGTGCTCAACACCCCACTGAATAAGTATACCTGGGAGGCAAAGGATGCCTATGGGAAAGAGCACAAAATTAACACTAGATGGATTGTTCCCTCATTTTGATATGTAGTTATTTCCTGGTTCCACAAGGACTGAGAACCCGTTTGTTTGTATTGCAGGATAATGACTGGAAGAAATCAAATTAAGATATTGGTGACAGTTATGTTTTTTGTTGTTATGTTTTGGGGGTATCACCCAATAGCTATTGGGAGACCTCTCCCACAGATATGGGACCCTTGGGAAACAAAAATTTCTAGCCCTGGGAAGGCAGGTGGTGAAAGTGTACAATCTAACTAACTGCAGGGTTTGTAGGAATCCTCTTGGTTTCCAAAGTTGGCCTTGGTGTCCTAGAATGACTTTATGATGCTTGTATCCCCAATTTTCTGTCCTGTTTATGCTGGATATCAAGTTCTGTAGCTTTAAGCTAGGCCCAGAGAGACAGAGGGAACGAAGTGGGGGGGGGAAGAAGATGTGCTCAGTTTGTCTGCAGGAGCTTCACCTTACTCCCCCGGAATTCCTTCTTGGACTGTGCTCTGAGCTCAGACAGCGAAAGAGAGATAAGGTGCTCTGTGTGCTCTCTCGGAGTTCGCAGCAGAGTGCTCTCAGAGTTCTCTCAGCTTTTGCAGAGAGAGAGAGACTTTGCTTTTTTCACTGGTTTTCTTTGTTAGCTGAAGCAAGAAGAGCTTCACCTGAACTGTGGCTTTTCTTTTGGGACTGTTCAACATCTCTCTGGTCCAGGATATCAGGACAAATCCCCCCAGGGGCCCCCCGACTCTGCACACCGGGCCTGGGCACTGGCCCTAGCCCTGGAGAGACTGAGACTGACAGAGCCACACCCACAGAAGGACTCCAACTTTGCTGACTCTTCAGAACAATGAGAGATTCTATTGTATAATATTATTCATTTTTTATGCTTGTAAATACTTTGCTTGTTAAATAAACAGTTTTTTTCACTTTTCTCTAAGGAAATCTTTTCCCAAACCGCTTGGGGGAGGGGTGGCTGAAATCTGCTTTTCTAGAGGAGACCCCCTCAGAGGTTTCTTCCTAAAATTTGCCCTAAACCAGGACACCTGGATATCTATACCACTAAGCCCATTTGACCTAGTCCACCATGCCAGTGAAATCAAAAATAAGAAATGAGCATCATTAATAGATCCACCCTGGCCAATCGCCTTTCCAGGGAAGGGAAGATACTGCATCGGCTGAAACCAATCATCTGGAGTATTTGTGGGAAAAAGTAAGTGCCTCTGGACATAGCAGTTGGGATGTGGAGGGTATAGCAATTGTTCACATAAGTTCACTATACCATTTTGGTACTGGTATGATGACCAAGGCAATTGTATTAATGAGACAGGTGGTTGGTTGAGCTTTCCAGTTATTGAAGGAAATTGCATGCACTGCATCTCCCCAAGTTATAAAGGCTGGTGGTGCAGTAAGACTATGGGGTTCCCCATACCTATAGGCCAATACTGGACAAATTGGATGTACAGTAGCAGACGTGCTGAAAATTGGACTGGCCCTTTCCCTGCAGGAAGTCCTGCTTTAGAAGGTCACTCCTGGGTTTGTGGTAATCTTGCTTACAAAATGCTACCCAAAAACTACACCGGAGTGTGCTATGCTGGGGTTATCTGCCTGTTGTTTTTTCTCCTCCCTGGAGGGGAGGGAAATCAACTAGGCATAAGGGTGTACAATGATTTGGAGTGCCAGAAATGATCAATAGATACATCAGTAACTGGGAATAGTGCTCAAAATTGGAAAGGTGTCGAGTGGACCCCCAGTGCATTATGCAATATTATGGTCTGGCCACATGGAATCCCAAAGAGATATTTTATGGGGCCAGAGAGCCAATTTACAATCTGAATAGTATATTTCGCCTGCAAGCCATTCTAGAAATTTTTACCAATGAGACCGCCTGTGCCCTGGATCTGCTGGCAGACCAGGCCACACAGATGCATACAGCCATAATTCAACACAGAATGGTTCTGGACTATTTGTTGGCTGAGGAAGGTGGAGTTTGTAGGAAATTAAACCGCTCTAACTGTTGCCTAAAGATATATGATAACGGGGAGGTAGTGAAGGAAATTACCAAAGGGATACAGAAATTGGCTCATGTCCCAGTCTAGACCTGGGATTCCTGGAACTGGGACCCATTTTCCTGGCTGCCTGGGGGACCCCAAGTGAAACGTATTTTGTTCTTTGTGCCCTGCAGTTTGGCCATGATATTTTTGCCCTGTGTTGTTCCATGTTTAAGTCAGTTAATTCAGCATGCAGTTGGAAAAACGAGTGCTATGGTGATAACTTCTGCGAATTATGTAAAATATATGAGAATTGTATCCCTGTCAGAAAAACAACAGACTGAAATTCAAATTGTTTAGATAGTCTTACCTTTTCCTCTCTTTTCCTAACTTTACTGTTACCACTTGTCCTGAGTTACAATGTGGGGTGTAATCAAACTATGTATTTTATTCCCATCTACATCATTCTGATGGACTGTTAATGATGGCTTGTAGGAGTGGTAGATATAGAACAAAAGCCCCTGGACCGCTCCTGGTGGGGGAGCCGGAGTGCCACCCCTGCATTGGAAAACACCGTGGTCTAGCCCTGAGCTGGACCACTCCCCCGAGTTCCTTCCAATATGTTGTTATTCGTTCAGTGAGTTATCAATCCAAGTTTAGATATTCCCCTTATTCTGGAAAGTTCATAATTCTCTTAGATATGATTCGCTGTGTACCCCTGACTCCTCTCCTGCTCCTATCCTGTTGGTTGTACCTCCCCAGCCTCTCCCTCACTCCTCCCCAGTACCCTTTTGTAATTGGTTGATCAGTTCCGTTATAAGCCGTTGCACGAGCTAGCTCGAGGCTTTTTGGCCCCGGGATTCAGAGACATTAAACCTTCCTCTGTTACCCAGCCAAAGAGTCGCTCTCTTTTCTCCGCGGTCCGTCTGTGACTCGAGGAATAACCTGCGACCCACCAACGCTCCTATTCCCTGGCGAGGCTGCGTGTCTCTCCTGTCCGTCCACCATCCGGTTAGGACGTTCGGGGTAAACCAGGCGAAATAGGAGCAATCATCGGCAGGTGGTTCGGAGGAACCCCAGCGGCAGAAATCGTGTAGAAATATTTCTACAATTGGCGCCCAACGTTGTGATTCCTTGGAATCACAAAGGACTGCTTGCTTCCATCAGCAACGACGCGTTGTGGACCAAGCCCCCTCAAGACCACCTCCTGTTTTAGAGGGGGGATCTTGTGGGCGAGCAGCGACCTCTCGCACGGGGTGCGAGAGAACTGCTCGCCGCGGAGACCCTCACCCCACGTTTGGATCTCTGTTAGCGGACCGGACTGTTTTTTCGTGTCGTGTGTCTTCGGGACCACATAGAAAGGCTTAGTGCCGGAAAAACCGCAGCTGCGTCGGACCGAGAAGAGCGGTAAGCTCTTGGAAAAGTTTCCGCTACCTTATATATTTTTTTTCTTTTTTTCGGGAGTGAGGGGAAACCTCCTTCGACAAAATGGGAATCCATTTGTCAAAAAAGGAGAGAGAGCTTTCTTATTTGTATTATACTGTTAAATTTAAGTTGATTGGGGCTGGGGAAAATTTTAATAAGAGACTTTTGAAAAAGTTTATTAAGTGGGTAGTTAAGTTCGTGCCTTATAGCCACCCTTCCATTGTTTTACAAATTTCTTTTTGGGACGAAGTGGGGAACAGGTTAACAGAAATAGCAAACTCAGGGGACGATTCGGTTCGGGAGTTTTTTCCGTTGCAAATTTTAATTTACCGCGTTTGGGCAAATAACGGGGAAAGTTTAAAAATTGTTGAAACCCCCTCCTCTGACCGACCCCTCATTACCCTCGATCCTGTACCCTCCGTCCCGGGCGGAGAACCTGCAGAGGTACCCCCCGATAGCCGCCGGCACGGGGGAGAAATCCGGAGCATTAAAAGCTCCGACCCCCGTAGCGGCTCCACCAACCCTTTCCGCCCCGAGATTAACTACCTCGGGACGGATCCTACCCTTGCCCTCACCCCTCAGCCCATTTCCCCAATTGCGCCTGTTGCGTCTTGTCTCCCAAGTTATGTCAGTGATAAAGAAACTACTGCTGCGCCACGCCAAGATGGCTTCGGCGACTTTAGAACCCCGCCACGCCGAAATGGCGTCGGCGACATAAAATCCGCGCCACCACATAGTGGCGCCACGGACGGGTGGGCGCAATGCGACACTCATGGCGCGGGGTGCGCGGGCGCGGGAGTCAAAAGCGGGAACCCTTTCCTCTCCACCCCTGGTCCCTCCTACCCTCCGTCGGTTGGCTCTTCGTCGGCCCCACCCCTTGCGGCCAAAGGTGTCAATCCGTCGGGCACCCTCCCTCCCTCCCAGCGCCACCCCCACACCTCCCCCGCCCCTTCGGTCCCCAACCCAGCCCCTGCCGCCGCGCAACCCACCCATCTCCCGACTCCTCCCGCTGTGAGCCCCACCTCCCTTCCGGGTTCCCACGCTCCGGGTTCTGGTTCCCACGGGTCCGTACCGGAAGGGGGTAGCCCTGAGGCATGCATAGCCCCGGCCGGCACCACGGCATTGCCGATCGCTGCGCCGGTCATTTACAACAGGCAGGGGGCTAACCCTAGATGGGAACCGATTCCCCAGAGGACAGTAAAAGACATTTGTAAAGCGGGGAAGGATTTTGGGAGAGACTCTGCCTACTTTAAGGGCCTTGTTACTGCCACCTTTGAGTCATCAGTACTAGTGCCGAAGGACATTAAGACCTTAATGGCGAGTCTCTTGATAGAATCACAGTATTGGATCTGGGACAAAAAGTGGAAAAGGGAGTTGCACAAGTTGTTAGAGAACTATAAAACAGATCCTAATAAAGCAGCCCTGACAATAGACCATTTAGCGGGAGAGGGAAATTTTACAAAGGCCCAAGACCAGGCCTCGAATATTCCTGAAGACGTTTTACTCGATGTGCAAACGGCAGCAAAACGCATCCTGTTTAGCATTCCTATACAAATGGGTCCAGTTAAAAGCTACACTGAAATCAGGCAAGGGCCTGACGAGAACTTTGCTATATTTGTTGATCGCCTCCGGGAGGCAATGGCTAGGACTATCACGGACCCCAAGATGTTAAGGGAAATGCTAATCGAACTGGTACGCCAGAATGCCAACGACGATTGACGTCGAGTAATCGACCTGCTACCTGCAGAGCCCCCTCCCACGATTGAATTAATCACGGAACGATGTTCCGAGATAAGGGCAAAACTGGGAAAAGACAGCAGAGACTCACATGTAAAAGTTAAGCCAACAATATTTGCAGCGGACTCTGACATCCGTCCAAAATTAAAATGTTACAACTGTGGACTCCCTGGACACCTTTCCAAGGACTGTAAAAAACCAAAAGTGACCAAACCAAAACAATACCACAATAATAATGCCACTGCCTCTTCCAGTCAAGTGTCGTTACAGCCGCAATACCCGTCTGTGCCGCAGAACATCGCGTCTTCGCCCTGGGGACCCTTTCCACCAATGTTCCCCTGGTGGATGCAGCAGCCCCCGGCGATGACACCGATTTCGGGAAACGGGGAGAGGAGCGCGGGGCAGCGTCGCGCTCCGGAAACAACAAATTAAGGTCTGCACCAGAGAGCGACTCCGCACCGACACCAGCGTCGAGTCCTCCACATACCCAGTGGCAAACGCAACCAGAGGTGAAAAACAGGTACCAGATAGTCACAAGCTATGTCCTACACCTAACCACAAATGACTTTTGACACATAGCAGTGACCTTAAAAGATGCACCTGACATATCAATGACAGTCCTATTAATAGGGGATTCCAGCAGAGGCCCACCTGGGATATTCGTTATCCCAGAGATAAAGACATATCGCCCAGGCAAAGACCTTAGCGTTACCATCTGTCCGAACACCACTCCATGGTTCTTACCCAAAGGGACCTGGATGGGACAAGCTATCCCCTTACCAGACAACATCCCACGGGACATTCAAACACCATACGTGTGGTGGACTGAGGTCGTTGGTAAGGACAAACCCATGGCTGACTTTAAACTCGCCAATGGACATTCCCCCGTAACCTGTTACGGTATGCTTAATACCGGAGCGGATGTCACGGTAATATCGCAAGCAGACTGGCCCCGAGAATGGGGAACCAAAGAGGCACCAAGTGATCTCTACGGAGTAGGTGGTACAGTGACACCTAAAAGAAGCTCCGTAGACGTTCTAGTGGAAGGGCCGGACGGCCATACCGCCTCCGTCCGACCGTTTATTATACCCCTAGGGTTTAACCTGTTAGGCAGAGACGTGCTCTCACAATGGGGAGCAAAATTAGAGATTCCACCTCCACTAGTTCCAAGGGGATTTTAAGGGGGGCCACTGTGGCACGCGCCACTCCGCCAATCAAGTGGCTCACGAACACACCTATTAGAGTGGAGCAGTGGCCCCTGAGAGGGGAAAAACTGCGTGCCCTCCAGGACCTTGTTGTGGAACAATTAGAGAAAGGAAACATAACCCCTTCATCCAGCCCTTGGAACTCACCTGTGTTTGTGATAAAAAAACCAGGGAAAGAT
Organism: Eopsaltria australis; assembly: GCA_034509425.1. Classification (NCBI taxonomy): domain Eukaryota; kingdom Metazoa; phylum Chordata; class Aves; order Passeriformes; family Petroicidae; genus Eopsaltria; species Eopsaltria australis. Next base: position 2,401 of record JAVTVJ010001361.1, on the reverse strand, counting down.
AAGTGGAGGCTCCTCCATGATCTAAGAGCCATCAACCAGGTCATGGAGGAGATGGGACCTTTACAGCCTGGTCTCCCATCCCCAGCGATGCTTCCAAAAGGATGGCCCATCGCAGTGATTGATATAAAAGATTGCTTTTTTAGTATTCCCTTAAATCCAGCAGACGCGCCCAGGTTTGCCTTTTCCATCCCGTCTACAAACAGGGAAGCACCGATGAAGAGATACCATTGGCTCGTCCTCCCACAGGGAATGAAAAATTCCCCTGTGATTTGCCAATGGTACGTCTCCGAGGTGCTATCCCCAATTCGAAAGGCATTCCCGAGAGCCAAGATATTACACTATATGGATGATGTCTTGGTCTGCGCGCCAGAGCAAGACTACCTAGACTCTGCGCTGGAAAAGGTGATACAAGCAATCGAGAAGGCGGGGATGGAGATCCAACCCGAAAAGGTTCAGAGGACAGAGCCCTGGAGGTACCTTGGGACGAGGATTGCGGAGAATACCATCGCACCACAACTGCTGAAGTTAGAAGAGCATCCTAGGACTCTCAGGGAACTCCACCAACTGTGTGGCTCAATTAACTGGATCAGACCCTTTTTGGGCCTGAAGAACACCGACCTAGCGCCACTGCTTCAACTCCTAAGGGGCGGACAAGCGCTGGATGACCCCATCAGCATGACCCCAGAGTCGGAGGAGGTCATCAGAAAGGTACTGTTGACAATCCGCACCAAACGAGCACACAGGATTAACCCGGTTCTCCCTTTCCGTTTCACCATTTTAGGGAAAACACCAAAATATCATGGGTTAATCTTCCAGTGGGACGAGGGGGTCAAGGATCCACTCTTGATAATAGAGTGGGTATTCTTACCCCATACACCGTCCAAGACCATCACAAGGCCACAAGACTTGGTGGCAGAGCTCATTACACGAGCTCGGCGTCGGCTCCGCACCCTAGCAGGGTGTGACTTTACGTTCATAACTGTGCCTTGGAAGACAGACCAATTCGAAGATGTCCTCCAAGAAAGCGAAAACCTCCAGTTAGCTCTGGAAAACTACCCAGGCCAAATCAGAAATGGAAAGTTGAAACATCATTTGTTCAATACAGAATTCCAATTGGCACCCAAATTTGTCCAAAGTAAAACCCCAATTCCGAACGCGGTGACAGTTTTCACTGACGGCTCTGGGTCTTCACACAAGTCAGTTTTGACTTGGAGAGATCCAGAAACCCTCGAGTGGGACGAGGAAGTTCACGTTGTGGAAGGTTCTCCACAAATTGCTGAACTAGCCGCAGTAGTCCGAGTGTTCGATAGGTTCGAGGAGCAACCTGTCAATTTGATAACAGATTCGGCTTATGTGGCCGGAGTAGTGTCCAGGGCTGAGCACTCGTTGTTAAGGGAGGTTCCAAATCGTAAACTGTTCGGGTTGCTTGCGAGATTATTAGAGCTCCTGTCCCACCGCAAGCATTCCTTCTTTGTTATGCACGTGAGGTCACACTCAGGCTTGCCAGGATTTATCTCAGAGGGAAACGCGAGAGCCGATGCCCTAGCCATGCCTGTACTTAAATGTAACATCCCAGACATCTTTGCACAGGCACGCTTGAGCCATCAATGTTTTCATCAAAATGCGCCGGCCCTCCGGAGAATGTTCAACCTTTCTCTGGAGCAAGCCCGAGCCATAGTGGCCACATGCCCGAGCTGCCAGCAGTACCAAGTACCAGCATTCAATCCAGGGGTCAACCCAAGGGGGTTGAACGCGACTGAGAAATGGCAAACTGACGTCACCCACTTCTCCCCGTTTGGCAGACTCAAATACGTACATGTGTCAGTGGACACTTTCTCGGGAGCCGTGTTTGCGTCTGCCAACACGGGGGAGAAGGCACGAGATGTCAAAAAACATCTGACTATGGCATTCTCTGTGCTAGGGGTGCCCAAAGAAATCAAGACTGACAATGGTCCTGCATATGTCTCCGCCACCATCAGAGGCTTTATGCAGGACTGGGGGGTCGAACACATCACAGGCATTCCGCATTCTCCCACCGGGCAGGCCCTGGTGGAGAGAAAACACCGAGACTTAAAAAGAATCCTTATACAGCAGCGGGGAGAGGCAGAGGGGAAGTCGCCTGTTGAGCGCCTCTGCAAGGCTCTGTTCACTCTAAATTTTCTAAATTGTTCCGATAGTGAGCCGACTCCCCTCGTATTTAGGCACTTTACGAATTCGGCGAAGACAAAATTGGCAGAGAAACCGCCTGTGCTGTATAAGGATCCTGAGAGTCATCAGATAATGGGGCCAGTGCCACTAATCGTCTGGGGGAGGGGATACGGTTGTGTTTCCACCCCAGGCGGACCGCGCTGGCTCCCGGCAAAAAACATCAAGCCCTTTCGGAAAGAATGCCCTAACCCCG